>JBAWJQ010002059.1:0-202200 GCA_037783105.1 Bactrocera zonata | reverse complement strand
TATTATAAAGTTAGAACGAGTACTCTACTTCAGACAACAATTCACTTTGAATCGATGTTGGGTACTTTTTAAAGTTAAATTGATAATTGGTAACGGTGTAACCATTCCATTAGCCAATATTTTCATTTGAAGAACTTATTTTTGTCAGCATAAAGAGCGTGGTGAGTCAAATTCAGTTTAAAACATTATCCAAAAACTTGTTTAATATCTACAGGAGGGTGTGTAGGTAGGCTTTTCGAAGGCACCCTGCACTTCCCTGCTGTTTATTTTTCATTTCCGAAGGCATGCGAAGGGCCAAGAACTTAATACCCAACGCTGTCAATTAATTGAGAAATTTGCACTCTTCATTCATAAAATAATTAAATGTAAATATGTGCTCTGTTCCCAGCTGCAGGCACTTATTTATAAAACTGTCTATCTCCTAGTCATAAGCAGCAACACAAGCACACACACACATGCACTTAAAGTAAATTATATAATATTTCACCAAATGTTTGCCTCATCGAGTTACCAAAGAAATTTTCCAGTTTCCTTAGGACACTGCGAAATTTCCACACACATACACACGCATACACTTATGGATTCCTATTACGGCCAACCATACAAGCACATTAATTGAAGAATGCATTTGTTGGAGGAATTAGAATTTCAATGCAGACATATAAATAGCAAACAACGCACCCAAACACAGCCACGGACACACATGGACATGATACTGACAAGTTGGATAGCCCACTAAAGGCTACACATACACTCAAACACACACACATACAAATATACATGCATAAGTGTATAACTGTTGTTTATCTGGCGCAAATAATGGCCACTAGTAATTTAGCTGCATGGCCTTCGTCAGGGCTTTAGGGGTCGTCCGGTGCTTGCCAACAGCGTTGCATTGACGTCCATGTGACTGTGTGTGGGTGTGTGTGTATGTGTGCGGTGCCTACAAATATCTTTATATATGCATAAGCACTTACTTGCGCATTTTGTTGGCCTGCAAATCCATACCGTTAGGTGACACTCTCATGGGTGTACCGTGTTGGCGGGTTGGAGGGGGCGGATTGTGCAAATATTCATTATCCAGCGACTGCAGGGCTACGGCGACCATAATTTGAAGGTTGCGCTTTTCTCGGTTTCTAGGAAGCAGGCCCTCTAGCTCTTTCTCGGAACTGTTGATTTCCTTGCACTTGTCTCTTTTGCGCTCGTTCCACAACATTTCCGCTTATCTGGGCTCTTGTTTCTGTAACGCTCGCCCGCGCTCGCGTCTTATCTGTTTGCTTGTGTTGCTTTTTCTTATAATTGTTTTCCATAATTTCTATTGTTGTTGTTGTTATTTCAGCAGTTTTTTGAGCGCTTCGCTTTACTTTTTCCGCATCATCGTCAGCTGTTGCTCACTTGTTGCCAATTTCCATTGCAATTGTTGTTGTTGTTATTGTTCTTATTGTTATTTTTGTTTTTATTGCTCTTGTTATTATTATTATTGTTGTTGTTGTCATTTTCTTGCTCATTTAATCATTTAATTGTCGCTACAGTGATATTAGTCCAGCGCTGAGCACGAAGCAATAGCTAGACAAATTCAAGCAAGCAAATACTAAAGCAAACACAACAACAACAAAAATGAATAAAAATTACAAAATTGTTTTTCTACCCATTCATTATGAGCGCTGAGTAATGTGGAGGTTATCAATCTGTTGTTTTTTATTATGCTTAGGGTTGACCATAAAAAATTTTAAAAAGTTCTGACTGAAAAATTTTCAATAGCCTCTATGTACTACTGTGATCAAATTGAAAGGTGAATTTTTAATTTATACTTCGCGTGTTTTTCGAATCTGTAAAATTTTTTGTAAGTTGTTAGTGCAGTTAATGTGCCAAATTTCACGTCAAAATATTCATTAGTAATTAATACGCGTCGTTTTGTGAGGCTCTAAGAGTGAATTCTTCGGTGTTTACTATGTCTGACTTTATTGAACAAAGAAGTGCGATAACGTACCATCTCATACTGCATTGGTTATTCGTGACCATTTCGCCACATTTTCAATTAATATCGTGCTGCAACCATCGCATTCACCTGAATTACCTTCTTGTAACTTTTGGCTATTCAGCGAATTCACATGACTACTCCGAGGACACCGTTTGGACTCAATTGAGGATATAAAAGCTGAAACGAAGGAGGCTCTGATGCTATGATGACTGGAAAATTCGTTGGCTTAAGTGTATTGCAGCGGGAGGGGACTATTTCGAAGGAGATGAAATGGTCAAAATTCACCTTTCATTGTGCTCACAGCAGTATAGAGTATTATACAAATTTTTAACATTTTTCACACCTTGTGTTCAGAATATTCTCTTAATTTCGTTAACCGTGAAGAGGCTTTCAAATGCCGCCAAATTTTAATCTTGCGTTCATTTTGGAACACCCTGTATAAGTATTGTCCTCCATCTGAAGATCGTTGACAATATTAATGCATCATTTTGGTTTCTTCTTTTCGGAAGGTGACGCCAATTCGAGATACCAAATGCACCTGCTCTGAGGGTCTTCCTCTTCCTCTGCTTCCCCGGCGGGTATTGCGTCGAATACTTTCAGAGTTGGACTGTTTTCACCCATATGGCCGATCTGACCTGGCCAGCGCAGCCACAGTCTTATAGAGTTTGGTTTTTATTTGTCGAGAGAGGACTTTACTTCTCAATTGCCTACTCAGTGCGAAGTAACATCTGTTGGCAAGAGTTTTCTGTGTTGGATTTCGAGACTAACGTTGTTATTGTGGTTAATACTGGTTCCAAGATAAACGAAATTATTTAGGACTTCGAAGTTATGACTGCCAACAGTGACGTCAAAGCCAAGTCGCGGGTAGCGACTGTTTGTTTGATGGCAGGACATATTTCGTCTTGCCTTCGTTCACTACCAGACACATTTGCTTCTTTTCCTTATCCATTCTGAAGGAAGTAGAACTAAAAGCGCGGTTGTTTAGGCCAATGATATCAATATCATCGGCATACGCCAGCAGTTGTGCACTCGATGCTCGATTAAGTTCTGCAGCTCGAATTATTTTCTCCAGCAGCAGATTGAAGAAGTCGCACGATAGGAAGTTGCCTTGGCTCGGAGAGGTCTTTCCCGATCCTGACGGAGCTTTTGGTTTTGCTCAACGTCAGTTTACATAGCCGTATTAGTTTTGTGTTGATACCAAGTTCAGACATAGCGGTTTAAAGGCAGCTCCTTTCCGCGTTGTCAAAGGCAGCGTTGACATCGACGAAGAGGTGGTGCGTGTCGATCTTCTTTTCACACGTCTTTTCCAAGACTTGGCGAATAGTAAATATCTGGTCAGTTGTTGATTTTCCAGGTCTAAGGGCACACTGATAAGGTTCAATCAGTTTGCTGACCGTGGGCTTTAATCTTTCACACAATACCCTCGATAGAACCTTATATGTCATGTTGAGGAGACTTATCCCACGGTAGTTGGCGCAGATGATGGCCTGAAGAACATCCGCACACATTAAGTTAAAACAAACACACTATAAAAAAAATTAAATTAATATTAATACCTCTACTTCGATTACCAATAATTGTTATACTATAAGAAGAAATCGGCGATCTACAGGTTTCACGAGGTGTAAGTGCTTCAATGGAAATTAAAAAGTAAGAAGTCCTTGCAACAAAACAACGAAGTTCTTTCACTCATTGCAAAAGACGTAATCGAACCAAGGTCGAGGAATACCTTTGATGCGAAAACAGGTGCCGAAGTTCTAGAATGCAAGTTCAACCACGAATAGCTTTCGAAGATATCAACATATAAAATCGCGGAATCGCAAAAGGTTGAAACAAATTACCAGAACGCTCATCATGAAATTGGTTCAATCGCATAAATTTCTGTGAATATGGCATTTTTGCAGGTAGTATGTGGATAAGAGGCTGTTGTTTCGCTGCTGCCTTCAAATCTAGCCAGTTGTATCTTACATATTTTAGATCAGTTCCCCTATTGTGAATGACTCAAATAATAAATCACTGTCAAATGTTTATTTAATTTTAAGAATTTAAGTTTTATTATAAAGAAAACAAACCTAGGGCATTACTAAAACGACTTCCCATACGAAAAGAAAAATTCTGCTCCAAAAAAAGAATCGTATCTAGCGCAGGGTTGCATTGCGAGTGCTGCTTATTTGTTTGAGGTCCAATGCTTGGGGCAGGCATTTTCAAAATCCATAACTCTTGTAAATATTAGAAAACTACACAGCAAAAATATTAGCTTGTCATACAAATCCATTGAAATAGAATTTTTAAATTCATTATTTTGAAAGCGGCTCATATTTTCTGTGAAAAGGGTGTATCTAACATATGTAGATAGGAGTAAATGCATTCGAACACCTTGCGCCGCCACTGTGTTGTTGTTGCCAGTTATCACAAATATTTTCTTGATTATTATTAGCGTTTACTCGCCTTACTAGGCGCACACTGGAGACGTAAACACTCGCACAGCGCCGACACACACAGCCGTGCATGAGAAGTGTCGTCAGAACGCTCTCGGCCAGCGCCAAAGCTGGAGCGCCAGCGAATGTCATGAGCAAATTTGCAAAGTACAAATTCAAATCAGTTTTGTCGCGTTAACTCGGCCGTTTGGTTGGCTGAGCAGTTGGACGGACGCCGGGCACTCGCCGCTTACTATTTCTTACTATTTTCCCAACAACTTAACAAACCGCAACAAAGCGGAGCGTGTGACGGCACACACACAAACACACCAGCGGCATTCCGCTGGTTCCGTTCGCACTTGAGCAGTTAGTAGGCGCCGATCTGTAATCGCTCATAGTCAAAATAAGTAAATTAACATTACAACAACAACAAATCGATAAGTAAAAAGTGGCAAACGAAAGATCGGCAGATACGCGTAAGCAGAAGAATTGAGAACCTGGTGATAAGCGCGAAATCGCGAAAGTGGTGTGCGAGAAAGCGGGAGTGTGTGCGAAAAGTTTGTGTAAATATTTTCATAATTAATTGATTTGCCTATCGGAAGAGTGAAAAAAAGAAGCTTGAAGTGTGAAGTGGCAGTGCGAGGCCCACGCGTGGCATTGACCGCTAAATCTTGAGAAAAGCTGCCGGGCAGCATCCGAACGCGTATGCGAAACTAGACTAGTATTTGCGTGAAGAAAATTAAAATTTGAAAAATGCCGTCAGTCAATTTGTTGCAGACACGCGCCATTATGAGCTGGTAGGTTGCATCTCTTCGCGTCTTCTTACTATTCTTCAAATATTCATATGGGAAAATACACACACATACTCGCATACACATTTTTACAATATTAAGTGTTCACTAATGGCTCATTTGGCGCTGCCTTTTGCATGCCACACCCGCACACGCATCATCTGCCTGGCGCGCTTGCCGCACACGCGCTGCCACCAAGTATATGCCGCAGCGCTTGCCATGCAACGCTTATTAATGTGCCACGCGATGCTGGTTGGTTGGCAACGCGATGCGGTAGCAGACAACAATCTGCGGGCAAGCGCCACAGGAGAGCAGCGCGGTTTCGCCGTGATTCGGCATGCCACTGGCGTTATTCCACTTTCCCATGTACATATGTGTGTTTGTGTTTTTGTTGTAATGCGTAATTCAAAATTATTGCCGCGCCAAAAAGCACATAATCGAGTAAACAACGCGCGGCATCTGTTTTTGTTTGATTTCAGATAATTGCCGACACATTTAGCCCACTCGCGATCGTTGCTCGTCGGCAAGTGGCATCTATTTGATGTAGAGTAATATTTTTGGGTTCGAAATAAAATGTTGAATTATTGTTCACGTTCCAATGCCAAATTTATTAGCTCAATTATGTTGCTAACAGTGTGCGTACATATTTTTATGTTTATAGAAGCTGTAGAACCCAAGAATGATTTTCTTCAGAACATTTTGTTGGTGCGGCGTTGCCGGTTTTGAAGAAGTTCTGAAAAGTCTAAAAATTTCATACAACAAAAACACGTCTAAATGTAATATCTGCAGATTTTTAGGTTGAAAATTGCAGCGCTGCATGGCAGAGAGTAATATCAGATATAGAGCTCTGGTAGCTTACCGATTTAGCTACATGTGAAATCAAGACGATATCAACAGCTGAATTTAATACAAAGCAGTGTGTGAGTAGCTGCCGATGACGGTTTTACCCCACGGTTCTTTTAAAAGCACATAAATCCAAGCAATGCGTTGATCGTCGCCCCAAATAATAAATGTCTGCTGTACGTATTTTTTGGTTTGAATTGGTCAGATGAAAGGGACACCTTTTCCACCTGGATTGAATTCGAAGCCGATCTAAAAGCTCTGCCGTGCTCCTGGTCCGGCACCCGGCCGCGGTGCGACTCCACACTGAATTGAGTTTTTCAATTCTACCCGTCTTTAGGTTTAAACTACAGCCACCCCAAATCTCCGCAAAGGACCAAACCCAATGAGCAGATTGAAGCGAACTCCAAGGGCTAACTGATCTCCGTGGTACCAGATTTAAGTCTTCGGTCAGACCTTGTAGCTTCTCCTACTACCAATTAATCACTCAACAAACTCAATGACTGGTGACATTTGTGGCTTGAACTTCAAATGTTTTTTCAATAGAAGGTATTTCTTATAATATCATTTAAAACTGATTATTATAGCTCTATTTCTGATAAAGACTAAGCCAAATATACAAACATAGTGCATATATGATTTTGATACTATTACGTCAGGCATATCTTACTGCGGCAAATAAATACTACCCCCTGCCCGCTGTGGGAAGTATATGGATAGTGATTAAAGAGGTAAACCCATTTTCTAATCTTTCTGTAATTAATTATACCACTCTGCTAGCCTTATACCAGTTGACTGTTCGATTCACCTCTCTCCAAATTATGCAGCATTGCTTATGTGAGAAGATATCCCATCTCGGTCGCAGACTTTAAGTATGTTCCATCTAAGATAACCGAAATTAACTTCAGCTAACTCTATAATTAATACAAGTTTTACGTCGAAAATTTTGAACAGATTTTTTGAAATTAGAATTTTCCGTAACGTCATGCATAGTCATCGGTAGCTGTTAGTGGCTAAATGTCGACAAAGAGGCTATACTAAGCGCGCACTTGCTCCCAGAGAGCATCATTTTCCATGCATACCATTTACATATTTTTCTAGAGCAGCGGCATTGTTTTTGAAGTACATACATATATAGATGTATATATACTATATATTATATATTTGTGTCAAATTGTTTTTCTATGCAACGCATACTCATGCCGACCGTAAGCCTATAAACAAAAACAACAATGAGTGCATAGCAAGAAAAGCCTGTAAAGGGTGATCCACTTTCTCCAATAGCCCATTTTGACAGATCATTTCCAAATCGTTCAACTTTTTTACGAAACGAAATTTACGTTCTGTAAAGAATATGTTTCGAACGCTTCGCTCAACTTATGGTCAACAAATCGGCCTACTGACCGTGCTATTCGCAATACCATCTTGAGACCCAGCATTCATAATTGGACAATATTCGACCGAATAGACCACGTCAAGCATATTGTTGAGAGTGTACACGAAGACGTGATTTATTGAGAGAACACTTCGGTGAGCAGATAATTTCACGTTTTGGACCTCTCGATTGGCCACCAAGTTCGTGTCATAACACACCGTTAGACCGTTTTCTGTGGAGTAAAGTCTAAAGTCTGTGCGAATAATCCTGCTTTGATTCACGCCTTGGAGCAAAACATCACGTGTTACATTCGCCAGTCGAAATGCTGGAACGAGTCATCGAAAACTGAACTCAACGAATAGACCATCTGAGACTTTGGCGCAGCCACCACTTGAAAGAGTTAATCTCCAAAAAATAAATGCCGAAGAATGTTCTTTCGAATGATAATAAACATTCCCCAATAAAATTGAAGTTTCTGTGCTTTTTCTGCAAATAGGGAATCTCGAAATGGATCACCCTTCAAATAAAATAATATAAAAAAATAAACAATATTTGGAGCAATGGAATAAAGAAAGAAAACAGCTGATACCAGCCAATAACAAGAGCCGCACCGGAACAGAAGTTCTTTGGGAGTCGCACACACATTCATGCACTGAAATATACATATTATACATATATTTACATATGAATATGAAAAGAGATTTGTTTTCCAAAAGCAAGCGTTATTCGAATTTACAAACGCACAAATATTTATTAAACCAAGATTCAATCAGACAAAGTGCACAAAGTGAATACGCACATACAAAAATACAAACATCAACAAAAAATAGAATCTTTAGGTGTGCATGTATGTTCGCGGCAAAGGTGTGAGTTCACCATAAAGCATTTAATATAAACATTAAAAAGTAACGCTTTAATAAATTGGCAAAATAATTAGTTCCCCTCATATTTAGTCCGTTTAATGGCGGATTTTATAAATGTACGCTGTGTGCACTTTCTTACGTAAGTCAGCGCCAGCTATGTGTGCACATATGTATATATTATTATTTCGCTAAACTCACCTTTGTTTTGATTTGAGCGATTATCGCGAAAGCACGCCCATTTTCGCTCAATCACAAAGCCCTTACATGCCTATCTACGTACATTCATACTTTTATGTGCATGACAGTGTGTTTGTATGTTTGCCTGTGCATTTCTACTTGTTGACCTTGAGTTTTCGGGTGCGATTAAATTCATAAATATGTATGTATACAAACATAAGTGAGCGTTTATGGAAAATTTTAATGAAAGATTGTGATTTCGCGAATTTCGCCAGCAATTTTTTTTGTTTATTTATACTAAACATATATGTATGTATGTCGCTATAATGTTGCACTAAGCTGTTACACAAAGCTGAGAGATAAGGGTTGTAGTGTTGTCTTGCCTTGCGAGTCTATATCAAGAGGGTTTGCTAACTTAGCTTCCATATTGCAGAATTGAGGCAGAAGCTTAAATTTGGACCAATTCTTCACTACATTTGACCAGTGAACAACATTTAAAATATTAGCGAAGAAACTGGTTTGATCTCAGTACCTCGTTCCGTCAAAGTTTAAGCTAACAGGAATATGTGGCAGCTGGGAGAGCTTGGCTGGGAAGATTTGATGCATCCATCATATAGCTCTGACCTTGCACCATCGGACTGCCATTTATTTCGGCCAATGCAGAACTCTTTTAATGGAGTAAAGTTGGCTTCAAGAGAGTCCTGTGAAAATTACTTGTCGCAGCTTTTCGCAGAAAAATTGGAAAAGTTTTGCACTGATAGAGTAATGTCTCTAGCGGAAAAATGGCCAAAAGTGGTCGACCAAAACGGAACATTATTGGTTCATCAAGTTCATTGTAACTATAAAAACAAATAAGTTGAAGTTTGATAAGAAATACGAAAAGACTTTTTCGACTACCCAGTATTTCGAAATATTTCTAATAAATATTTTGTTGTTGTTAATAAACGACTCAGTTTCATGCTTTGATCCATATTTTGTCTTTTTCTTTCATTCCATCCATTCCTATTAAACTTTGCCTGCTATTACAAGCAATTACAAGCAGTGACTTACATTTTCAAGGCTTTTCATCACCTTTCACAAAGCTCGCCATTGCTAACTGTAAAACCGCGCAGTTCGTTGCATTAATCGTCAAATATTCTTTCAGCTGATAGTAAAGTTCGTTTTGGATTTAATCTATACTTGTATATTTACCCAACTATATAAATACATATGTACATATGTAGATGCGTAGTTAGCTTTTAATCGCACTGCACCAAGCGGAGAGCGGGTAAAATCACATCAATTTCTTTCTGACAGTAAACGAAAAGAATTACTTACTTAGACATGTCATGTGAAAAGGATTTTCCAGACAAACACACACACATTCTAGTGCATACCAGTCGAAATACATATTTAGCGATATCTCGCCGCGAGCGAAATAGCCAAAGCATGATAGCATAATATTTATACTTAGATTAAGTAAGAATGTCATAAAAGACAGTTAAGCGCTGAAAATTTAGATAAGCGAAAATATTTCTTTAGATATTCGCAAGCGAGATAAACAAAATACTTCCAAATGTTGAAAGCAACATGTTGCGCAACATTGATGTTTATGTTTTTTGCTTGGAACAGCAATTAGCCGCGTGTTGCGGAACTTGGAAGTGAAAGTGAAGCTGGCGAAGCCACTAAATAGTTAGTGGCAGCGAATTTCACCAACAACAACAAAAGCAAAAACTTAAGTGCGAGTGTGTATGCATGAGTGTATGTGTTGCTGTAGTCATTCTGTTGCTTTTGCTTGGCTTCGAGTTTTGATTAATGAGTGGAAGTGTGATTAATGTGCGGTAACTGTATCACTGCCATCAATTTGCAGCGCACAATGCATAGAAAGTGCAATGGGCGATGGGGCGGAGTGGCAGCTGGATGCTGGCTTAGTTTGAGGCAACATGCAATGTGAGACTCTCAAGGTGCTTTGATGGGCATGTTGGTGAAGCGTGGAGTGTTCGGTAAACTGAGACCGAAGGGACGCAAATTTAATGTGCCTTTCGAGCTTATGAAGAGCAACAAACAATCGACATCACAAATTTGTAGCAAGGGTGGCGTGGTTGATCATGTTTTTCCGCAAAGCAAAATAAGCTCAACAATATATGTGGCAGATAGTGGAAATATCTTTAAAAAGGTATATTTTTCTCTTTGGGGATTATTTGAAGCCCCTACAGATTTTGTATTTTTTTAAGTCAGATTATTTTTACCAAATTGGTGAGCTGTAGTCCCACCAATTACGAGTCTTTCGTTAACTAATTATCTATTTTATATAAAGATCTTGAAATCTTACTAATATAACGACGAAAATATGAAAAAGTGATTTTGTCAAAAATTTGAAAAAAATAAAAAATCCAAAATTAAAAAAAAATTAGAAAAAATCAAAATAAAAAGAAAATATTTTCTCGAAAAGTTGCAAAAATAAAAAATCCTGAAATATTTACCACCCTAGTGTGCGTATGCACTCACATTCATCCCAGCTTTGCTAATTTCTCATTGTAAAATCACACAGGCATCGACTCCGCTACTGGCTGCACACTAAAAGGCAATTTATTGACCACAAAATTGGTCTACCTTCATTTCCTTGCGGGGCGATGAAAGAATGGTGCACCTGTTGCCTGAAAATCGCACCATTCCACACATTGAAAGACTTGCAACAACCCCTCATGTTCAACAGCCACCACCCACGCACACACGTGCACTTCAAGTAGCAATTCCAGCTGTTGCATGCTAACAAGCGCGAATGCAAAGCCGCTAATTGGTGTCATTTGAAGCGAATGCAACGCTAGCAGCGCTGAGTCACACGCACACAAACGAGATAGCAGAAAAATGAGCTCGAAGCGGGCGGCAAAGTATCAGATAACACAAAAAAAACGTACGTGCAGCAGATTGTGGCAGTGCAGCAAGTTGCAAATTGACTTGATTAGATATCTCCATTTGTCTTGTGTTCCCTTCATTATTCCACGCTTTGCTTTTGATTTTGGTTTTGGTGTTGTTGTTTTTGTTTTTTTTTTTTTAATTTTGTTTGTGTTGCAGCGATTTGATTTGCGGGTGCCACGATTTTTCATACACTCCCCTGTGTGGCGTCTGTATACGGGTGCGTGTGCGGCAAGGTTGCTGTTGTTGTTGTTTGTTTTGAGCAGTCAGTGGGTGCTCGTAATTAGTTTTGCTTGACATTCGAGTTCACGATTGAGGGAATAATGTGTGCAAATTAGTGGGAGCTTCTTGTTTGACTTTGAAAACAATTTGCATTTTTCATTAAACACAGCGATTCGAGAAAGATGGGAAGATACAATGGGCACGCTTGAGTTTACTAGCATGTGCTAAGAGCTTGTTCGGATTCCTTAATTTAATTTTGGTATTTTTCAGTTAATTTTTGAAATATGGATTAGGTAAAAAAATTAACTAAAAGAGCTTAATGCCAAGTGTTAAAGATTTTCCTTTTCAAATTATAAAAAAAAATAGTATTGCAACAATTTTTGTTATTGAAGAGTTCATTTTTTGCAAGAGTCACAGTGCGTGAAAACTCAGATTAAAACATTCATTCAAAATTTTGCTGAAAATGGGGTTGTTATAAAGATAGATTATAAAGAGAATAAATTCGACCAAGGAAGAAATCTGCTATGTTTTATGCCTTTTTCTTCGGAATTCCATATTGTTCACATTTTGCTCTTTTCAATTTAAGGACATTACGCTTGCAAGATTCTGGCTTTTTCGCACACTTTTTGTTAATAAACAAGTCTGTTTGGAGTAGGTAAAAAAATATTGTAACTAACCTGACATAAGGTCATCAGTTTCATCCATGGTTCATCGAATTTTTCGTTTAATGAGGTATTATTTTGCAACAAGTTTACAATTTTCAACCAATTGTCGATTCAACTTCATAATTTTTATCTTTCCGACACAAACCCGGACGTCACACTATTAAGAAATTGCTTTCAAGTATCAATACCCTCACGCCTTTGTACTACCACACCCTCACTTTTCGAACTTGAACGCCATCTCGATATCAATTTGTTCATTCAAGTCGTGCGACGAGTGGATGATCAAGTTTTTTTTTTTTTTTTGACAAAAGCTAGTGCGATCAACTTGAAAGCAAGTTTGAGTATTTTGAAGAAAGCCACATGTCGCCCTACTATATGATGCAGAGGCATGGACGATGACAATCACCATAAGAACTCTATTTTGTAATATATAACTGTTCTTTTATTAACGAATTCAACTAATTTCCTTGAATTTTATAAGTGTACACTTAGAGCCAATACATGGTACCTTCTCATTCAAAGTTGAATTTTGTTGCGTCAAAAACGTTCAAATTTTTGGGTTAAACTCATTTTTTGTAAATGCCTAAACTTTGCTTTCATTCAATAGAGGGTTTTTGCATAAACAACATCTGCTAATAGAAAGTTTTTTAGGTTTCATCCATGGATAAGGTCAGAGTCACTGCAGCAGTGAAGGATGTTTTTTTAGCGCCGTTGGAGATCGCGTATACTCGAAAACATTTTTATATTTTTCTTCAAAATCTTTACTTTGTATCTTAAGCATAAATATACCCTTCAAATATTGAAATAATTGATATATTAGTTGCTTCTTTTAAATTCCCAAAAATCGTACTTTTAGGCTGTCCCACTAGATGATCCTCTTAAATAAGTTCGTTGGTAAATGTTCTCTAATGTTAACGGAACTATTCACAGCCTTATTCATAGTCTTTCGATTAAAAGCCAAGAGGATTCTATTGTTGGTCTGCTGCTTCAAAGCACTGTCCCTTAAACAAGCTAGTGAAAGAGAGCATCATCAAATTTCCTCACTTGGATTTCTACCAAAATACTTCTTCAAAATGCACGAATTATACACGAATGTACTCTAAATATTTATGGGCTTAATTTTCGTCAGCATTTTCACCATGTTAAATTCTTCTGCTGAAACAATAATTCTCATATAATATACCAGACACACGCAGTGTGCACCGCTCATTACATTCGCAACCGTACTCCAACCTTATTTGACTACTTGCAATCTCATAAATGCCTCTGTTGGGTCATTATCTCTTTTGTTACTGTCTATATTCACACTTACGATTTGCAATTTACCAGACAAATCAACGGTAAACCACGGTGGGTGGCACATAATCAAAGCATTGTTTGCAGTGCGCATATTGTTGTTGTTGATGCTGTTGTTGTAGTTGTAACCAAAGTATCATTAACATTAAGAGTGAAAGCATCACTCACAGCTGCGTGGGTCTGCGTGGATCCGCGGGCTCAACATCCAAGAGTGTCTTGTTGCATTCGTGGCAGCGTCCGTTGCGGGTGTTGAGAGCACAAAACGCGAACGGCGCATTATGCTGGCCGCAATTACCGACAGTTATAGCACCATACATAAATACAGTTATATATATTTACGGCTGTTTTGGACTTCATTAAAGCCAAGAACACCGTGTCGTCTTTGTGTTGTACGTACACGTATATGCGGCGGCGCTGACATTGAGACACTTACATATAATGACAGCCGCACAGGTTTGTTGGAGAGTCGCTGTTTGTCTTCGGTTCATTGCGGTTTTGCATTGACCCAGTTTGTTGGTTCGTGGCAGGCGGTGGGTGTGGTGAAGACAGTTGACTATATTTAGTTGCGATACATTTCTCCTCCATTGAGTAGTCCAAAGAGATAACCTCAAAGTAGCGCAGATTATTTACCGCAATTTGGCTTGACTGTAAATTTAGTTTTGGGATTACATAATGCGTGACGCTGTTATGGCCAGTTATAGCATTTTGTACGAAGACAGGATATACCATAGTTAGCAACAGTTTTTGGAAATTTGTTATAAATAAAAATTACTGTAAAGACAATGTGGCTTCAGGACAACTGAAACCAAAAACAGTTGGTAACCCTTCTCTAAATTTTCTAAGACACAAACCTTTTTTAGGCTTTAAACATTTAAATTTAATTTGTTGTTGTAAATTTTTTTAATTAAATATTGTAAATAAGTGGCAACTCTTCCCAAAACTTTCTAAAACATAAATATTTCTGAAAATAATACAATGAATGTAATATTTATTACAATTAAATTTTTTTGAATTATTTATTAAATTAAAAATGATAAACAGGTGGCAACACTTTCACCAATTCATAAAACTTAATTTTGTTTTAAACTCAAGCAAGATAATGTGCATTTGGTGTTTTCCAGGTATTCATTATTTTTTTTTTAAGAATAAATTTCAAACTGGTGGCAACTCTTATTTTAAGAAGAGAGAGAACGTTTAGCTGAGAGTACTATAAAACCTGTTTCTACTGATGTCGTGTCAACCCGTTCATCACTTAAATTTTATTGAACTAAATTTTTGCAATCTGGCAACCCTACGCGAAAAGTGTTTTCAAAAGCAACTGATTTTATGTTTGCAGCGCCACTTCGAAGAACAATCGCTTTGATTTTAAAATGTGCTCAGTAATAAGAAAAAACTTTTGTAGAAAGGAAAAAATGATATGGAAATTATACCACTATGTGCCACAAATCCCAACTAAAAGCACCACGGACTTCATCTAGTAACGGCTCATTCATATTATAATGCTATATTTTTGGTGTTTCTTAAATTTTTATTATTACTTGAAACGCTGAGGCACTCTCGCTTTTGCCTCGGAGACCACACTTGAGTGGCTGACATTACTGTAAGTGACCTTTGCCACTATTGATGAGTGGAAGGCACTGCCACACCGCCACCAGCCACGTTTGTAAGTTGCTCTTTAGCACGTGGCGTACTTGAGCGCTTCCTTCCGTGCGTCCTTCCTTCTCGCTGGTCTTACCAAGGCGTCTAGAACAAAAACGTGCGAAGCGTGTTGCGGTCCACTTCAGAAAAATTCACTTTCATTCGTAGCAGTTTAGCAAAGTCTCTATTTTATATTTTTATGAATTCCTCTCTACCTTGCTCCCCGCAAACTAAGGAAGGATCGCGCTGTTTGTGGCAGTAGCTTAATGGCTAAAAGCACATTGTACGAGTGTAAACACTCACACTAATGAGTGGTTGCAGCAGCGCATATATTTTGCAATGCAGGTGAATGTAGACGATTTTTTAGTTTTGCATTTGCTTTTATATTTTCGCCACTTTGCGGCTGCCTTTCACCGTCTTCCGCACTTTCACTAAACTCCGTTGTCGTCGTCGCTTTTAGGACCGCCGCTTTAAGCCTTTAAGGACTTCCGAACCTTTATTGTTTGCTGGTTTTCCTGTTTATGCACCTCCTTGCCGGTCGCTCTGTCGTCTTGCAGCACCCTTTTTGCATTTTTAATGGCGGTAATTAATTTTCATTTACAATGCTGACTTGAATATTGTCCGTTATTCCATCGTGGCATGTACTTGGCACACACATACATATATTTATTAATGTGTTTCTATGCTGGCGTTGTGTTCGCATTCCTTTGCGTTTTGTGACTGCAGCCTGAGTAAATTGTTGGATTAGCGCAAAAGAATTTAATTAAAAGTGCAATAGCACAATCGCATAGAAATATTCCATGTTGTGCCATGACTGTGTGTGTGTATGTGCACTATTTATGTCGCCTGTTTCCGAATTCATGACGACTTTGTTGCTTCGTAATACACTAGCGAGCATGTGTATGTGCCAAATATCGATATACTTTACCATCAGTGATGTTATGGAGTCGTTATGAAGTATCGATACTCGATCCAATTGTGAAAGCAAATCGATATTTTATCGGTTTAAAATTACAGCTTGTTGACACCAGTATTTGTGTGGAAAAAAATAATGGAAATAAAAATATCAAAAAAAATTCGTTATTTTGACGAATAATTAAACCGATAAAAACTCGCAAAATTTAATTTATCGATAACATGTAATAATATTTATCGATAATTAATCGATTTGTATCAATATTTGATCGATTTACGGTTACAGCTTGTAGACACCAGCATTTGTGTCGAGAAAAATAATCGAAAACATTATTTTCATTATTTTGAATTTTTACAAAATTTATCGATAATTACTCGATTTTTAACTATTAACAATTAGAGCTTTTAGACACTAGTATTTGAGTTTTAACTTAAATAAATAATCGAGAAAAGTTATCGAAATAAAATTATCGAAAAAACTATTTTCTATATGTTTGATGAACAAAAAAAGCTTATCGTCGAGAATAAGAAAATACAATTTTTATATTTTTTCTAGAATGGTTTTCTTTGTTTTTCTTGTTAGTTATATTCTCATTTGTATATTAAATTGATGTTTAACTTAAGTAATTTTTTGGTATTTTAATGAATTTATCAACAATTGTCGTAAGTTATCGATATTATATATTTTTATTTATCGATAATTTCCCGATTTTATAGATATTTTGTCAGTTTGCAACCACAGCATGTACAAAACTCAGTTTATGCTTTAACTTAAAGTAAATAATCGAGAAAAATATTAGAAATTAAATTATCGATAATATTATTTTCCTCAATTTGAAAAAAAAAAAATAAATTTACCAAATCAACAAAAACTCGGAACAACAAGCAAATTTGCCGATTATGTGGGAGTTATTAGCTTTTTTAGCTATTTATGTATACATTATTGTTTACTTGAAGGCGCAATAAAACATATCGATAACAATTGTGAAGAAAAGCGTGCGATTTATACAATATGAGAAAGTAGATGAAAATGAGCGCAAAGTTAATAAAATATTAGCGAATTTCATAAAAAAAATTGAGGGAACTTTTAGTATGCAAAAATTTATTTATGTCGCAAAAAATCGATAAACATACTATTCATACCAATCATTTTTCGATTTTATACTTTTCTATTCGCATTCTTCTCAATTCTTGGGAACCCTTAACTCTCACTTTCAGAACTAACACTATGAAATTTTTTTAAGAGATCAGCATTAAAGCAATTTGAAGAAATTCCTTACCTTAGACATCGGTTTCTGTAGAAACAATGAAAGCACAAAGATGAAAACCAAAAGTTATGAGAACTCTCAAATCTTCTACGAATTGCACTGGCACAATAAATTTCTTTCTTGTTGCTTTCGCTTAACAGTTTAAGTACACTTTCCTTCTTTCTAAGATTGCCTTAAGGCAATGGCAACGAATGAGTAGGAAAAGCCTTCAATTTTTTTATGGGCAAATACACAAATGTTGGAAAAGTGCTCTAAAAATAATGTAATTTCAGCGCATTGTTGCATTTGACTACCGTTACCCAAGTGTCTGCTTTACAGCACTTCAGATTAATTGCTTGTGTTACATTCAATAACTGTTTCAGGAAGTCTTCGCTATCGCTGCTTGTAGTCAAGACTTGTCCGCACTTATGCGGCTCTATGCGGACCCAAGCAATTAACCGTCAGGCAAACCATGTACAAGGCGGACTTCAATGGGTGCCCACAGTGCATTCAAACGTACTTAGAAATATGATGTACACAGCCACACAGCTCATTCGGTAAGCCTTTGCCTACCTGCCAGCGCTCGAAGATTCGCTTACCCAACTTCTGGTCCGCTCGCCTAATTACTGTGGCATTCCGCTGCGGCATGCGGCAATTCTGCAGAATCGCATTTCCACCTCGCTGCACAATTAAGTTTAATTAAAGTTTCGGAGCATTGTTGGCGGCGCAAGCGAATGCCATTACACAATGTTCCGTCGGCAGTGCAGTAGCGCGCCGCAATGACAATTTGAATTTCCACTGCTTTCCTCTGCTGCTTTCACTTTTATGCATTTCGACTAAAGTGTGCTTGTAAATGCCTGAATTATATTCCATTTTATTGTTTACTAAGCCGGCAACGCCAACGTACTAACTGTTCTCCCTCTCTCTTTGCAGTCACGTCGTCCTTCGGTCAGTTTCACCGCCATGCCTCCCGGTGTTCTAGTCAACGACAGTCGCAGCAATTCCACTGACGATATACAAATCGAGTTAGCGCCACACATACAAACCTATCTAAGTCAAACGGGGCGACGGCATTCCTGCTGCAGCGTCATGTTGCCGGTGGCATTCGAACGCGCCTCGTCCAAATCGTAGATGGATCCCAAATTCGATTCACCCGTGCTGGAGGGCCAGTTTCAGACCAGCGTATTCCCACACGTACGCATGCGTTACAGGTGAGTCACTGAGTCATTAAGTGTTTGTGTGTGTGAGTACATGTGTGAGTGATTGAATGAGCGAGTGAGCGCTGAGCTCTCTTGTTAGTGGCATTAGTGTCGCACAGTCAAAGCGTGTGTAATCGTCGAATTCAAAGCGATTACGCTTCAATAAATTAAATTTCGTTTGTCAATGTGAATATTTGGAGAAAATCGCTTTGTGAGTAAATTTATTTTTGCGAATTTAGTTAACTTTATCGCTCAGTTGCAATCCAATTTCGATATTTTTTATTTCACGTAAAGAAAGATCATCTTTTTGGTTTGAGTTTAAAAGCTTAATGAGATACTGGAAAAGAGGAATACGAGTTTTTCCACAATTTTTGTAAATGTGAGATCTGGGAAAGGCCATAAATACTGATACATACATACGAAAATATGAATGAAACGAAATAGATAGAAAATGAGAAGAAGCTTTAGCTGAAACGAGCTATCTGTGGTCATCTGCTTGGATTCAGAGTAGTTTCATAGTTTTAGAAATGTCTTAATCAAATAAGAAGTATAGTACAAAGCTTGATTCCTAATTAATTCTTCCTCGATTGGCAGGATCTAAAAAAGTACTATAAATCCTCCAATAAGGTTCAAATTATACTTGTATGTATATCGTCACTTAAAATGTATCGCTTTTCAAAAGTTTACGGGCGTAGGAAAAACGATATAATAAAAGCCACTCATTTTGAAAGAAAATCTGAGTTTTGGTTATAAAATGGTTATACATTGGTTATATGTTGGTTATATATTGGTTAGAAAGTGGTTATCTATTGGTTATATACGGTTATATGAGAGTGGAGTGCCTAAAATTGTAGGTTTCATGTGTTGTAGTAAATCATAAGCATTAAAATATTAATTTTCGATTTTATTGATAATACGTTGTTTAGCATTTTAGGTGAGGATATGTAAAATACAACAACAACAAAATCTGTCCCAAATCAAAATATTCTATGATTATTAACTCCCTTGCTGTACCTCTGAAACAGTCAACCTAATAGATCTTTGGTAATAACTAGCATGCGATAGAGCAACAACTTTGTTATACATATATAAAGTGTATTTGCCAGGTCGCAGTATAATGTTGAAAGAACAGACTTAATTATGTTAATTTGTGCTGACAAAAACAAGCACCAGTAAAGCTTCTCTATTCTCTATTTGAAAGCGAAAGCGTAAATTTATTAATTACGCTCATTAACTCAGCAAATTAAACACTTTAGTCTAATAGTTCCAAGAAAACTAGGTGTTTGCTACACATGTCTGCCTTAAAACTACTTTATGAATACCAAACAGGAGAATTTCCAATGAAAGTAAAATTGGTTTCTAAATGTTAATATATTTTAATGATGACATATTTTTAGCGCAGAGAGTAACTGTGAAACCGTAGCACTGACACAACTTGTTGCTTAAGCAATTATGAAGATGAATGACCTTGCTGATAATCATCATCGCCAATGAGGTAGCAATGCGTAATAGAATAATGAAGCGAGCGAGTGCGTTATCCCTCGCATGTGGGTTCAGTAAGCCAGCGCAGGACAATGGCTCCAACAAATGGTGTTGCGAACATAAATTGTTAGTTGTTAATGCTAACAAACTGTAACTACAGCAGGTAAACTGAAATATGAGTGTGGGAATACGACTTTTAAGCGCACCACTGCGTATGCGCAACATTGTATAACTAATGCGAGGTCACATATGAATGTTTCTGTGTTTTAAGCTTTTGTGAATTATATTACATACTCAAAGCACTTTATACAATCCTAAAAGGGCAGCGCTGTGTGTTTAAGCACTTTTAAATTGACGCGTTAGAATTCAACGCCCTTTAAATGTTTCTCAACCCTTACTGCCCTGGCGCTGCAAGGCATCAAGCGTTAGTATCAGTGTACAGCAGTTTATCACTAAATAATACTTCGCCATGTCAGCTTGGCCACTTTGACAGTTTGTTGTTCTATTTTATACTGCATTTTCAGCATCAATCACCTGCCCCTAAAAGTGTGCTTTAATTAATGTTAACCTAGTTAAAGTTACCACTTAAACGTCAATTAACTGTCGTCCTTGATAAACTAAATGTGTGTGTGTGATGATTAATGAAATGTGGCACTTTACAAAGTTTTTCCATTTCGTTTTGTTGTCTTTTTACAAGGAACGTTTAATATTTATTGTCCACCTCAGCAAGCAGCGCACTACTAATTGTACTTGCCTGTATATTCTTGTAAGTGTGTGTGTATGTGTTTACTCACTCGTCTTTCTTAATGTGGCCTGTGAGGTATTGCGTGAGTCGGCTGCATTAGCTCAAGCTAAAGTTCGTAATAGTTGGGGACAAGTCAATTTTCCCCTGCCGAAAAATCAAAGAAATAATTGGCTATCGTTACTGAAAGTGTGAAAACTCGGATATTGATGAGCAGTTTATATATATGTATATATAATTTATTGTATTACAAGTGTAGTGAAATAGAACGCAACTATGAACAGTATACATTAGAGTGGGTCGACTTTTTTATAAAAAAATGCGTATGATGGAATGTTCCTAGGTTTAATCTGAACAACTTTGCCTAAGAGACTATGGTTCTAAAAACGGTTTCGAGCCAACGATTTTCAAGGCGAATTTTGAAAAATCTGAAAATTCGGTTGTATGAGAGATATGTGATGTAGTTGTCCAATCTCGCTGATTCCGACAAATGATCAATAGGATATCAAAATGCACCTACGTATTTAATTTCATTCGGATATCTCAACTGATAAAAAAACTCTTTTGATCTCCAAAAAGTTCACCTAAATGGGTTATATGGACCTCGGCTAAGAAACAGCCACAACAACAATATTTTCTCATATAAAAAATTACCCCTCAGAAAGAAGATGCGCACGCGTTGGCAGGTTAGCTCCTTACAGAATCATCTTACAACTTGGACCAAGGAAAAAATTGAAAATTGTATTTTGGCAGACATTTTTAGAAAAAAATTAAAATTTCCCGACTTTTTTTCAAATAGTTTTAGTTAAAAAAAATCCTTCTTCCAAGCCTTTAAGAATTGGTCGCTCGATATCGGTTTCAGACCTCTCTTGGGAAAACTTGTTCAAAATGACTCGTAAAAAATTTCTCGCGTACGCCCTTTTCCAATTTTTTTGGTAAATCGACCATCTCTACATACATTCAGAACGATTACATAAAAAAATTATGAAATTTCCATTTTTTTTTTAATTTTTTGAACAATGATTATTAATTATAACTGGATTCTATATTAGTAAAAATTAATAGAAAAAATTATCAAGGTATTTAAAAAATTCTCATTTAGATTTAGTAGAAAAATTGTCAATTGGAGACCCTTGATTTTATAGAGTTTAACAGTAAAAATTGAAAGAAAGACCACTCCATCGTGTTCGAATTTATTTAGGAAGAATTCTGAAATTTTCAAGCACATTTTTCTATCTCGTGAGAGGTAGGAAATGTACTCTTCTGGATATATTTTGAAAAGTTAATAAAACCTCCAATGATAATAACCTACAAAGATATGAGCGAAATGTATGCATATTTCTTATAGGGTAGTTCTAAAATGTGTATGAAAACTTCTCATATGTTGGCAATCTACTACAAATGCCAAAATATTCTTATCAGTATTACCAGTACCAATTATTAGGTTTAATGATTAAATATTGGTAGTCGAAAAAGTCTTTTCGTATTTTGGCAATAGATGTCGTTGCAATCGTATATCTCCAGTGCTACCTATCACATTGTGTCATAACATACAGTGTTAGAAAGATGAGACTCTAAGCTTTATTCAGTCAAAAAAATTAAATTCGGGGAAGCTGAAAAAAAGTTACAGTGGTTCAAAAATGAATGAAAATAATGAAGAAATCCGCTATATTTTGAAATTTTTGTATAAAAAAGGGAAGAATGCCATGTAAGCCACCAATGAAATTTGTGAAGTTTACACGGAGACAATACTGTATCAGTTCGTGTATCAGTTCGTTCGCTTCTGTTCTGGAGATTTTGAAATTTCGATTTACACTGATGGAATAATGTCTCTAGCGAAGAAATGGAAAAAAGTGGTCGAACGAAATGGTACTTATTTGTATATTTATTGATTAGTACTAAAAAAAAATAAGTTGAAGTTAGATTAGAAATACGAAAAGACTTATTCGACTACCATACAATTTTTTCGGTAAACTGAAATTTGGCTACCTATCTGTTGGATTCTCGTCTTAAAAATCACTAATCTTAATGAAATTTGCAGAAGAAACCTTTAGCAATAACTTGTAATGCAAATTAAGACGTGGAGACTATAAAAAGTTGGTACTCATGATATTTAAGGACCTGTACATAGACAAATGTATCCAATTCAATGTATAATATATCTTATATAATTCCCTCAAACCACTGTAAACCAAGTTTATCTGGCAATTTTTATTGTTAATTGCCTCTGAGAGGCGATGTCCTTATTCCCAAGAATAGTGTAATCATCTATTTCACCAGCAAACACTAATAAATCGTGCGCATTCTTAAACGTACACCTATCGAAGGAGCGTAAAAATTGCGTCAACTGTACATATGCCTGTAACCCAGCGCCCACAGCAGGCACACGTGTCGTGCCTTTACAAGCATTTATTTGCTTGTAAATACATTGCTCGGCATGCGGTCCAATCGCAATTGTCACGACTTTGACACATTGTACAACAATTAAACAAACAATGGGCCATGCGAAGAGAATCTGACCCACACGCCCCCCTCATGCGCGTAAAAGAAAATTATGCTCGATAAATCTGGACAGCCAATAAAATTAGGCGCTCAGCACGACAACCAAATCCGCATTTCAACTTCTTTGGTGGGCAATTTGGCGGGTCGGGCAGCACACACACGCTCTCGCATTCGAATTGCTTTTATTTGACGCTTCCGGAGCCGCTAATGCTGACTCATTTGTTTAGTTTTCGGACAAAAGCGCGCTGTCCCTCATTATTGTGGGTGGATATGTATACTGTTTGGCGTTGGTGGCTCAACATCTCCTTTCAACATCCATCACCCCCTCATTCTCTAATCAAATTAGGATCTACACTCGTGTGTATATAATTAGGTGGCTCTGTGGGCGTAGATAAACAGTCGCGATACTGCGAATGTAACGTTATTTTTAGCAGCGGCAGCGAAAATCGGTGGTAAAAGCAATTAGTAAAATGAAAGTGGAAATGACAATGGGTGTGCAGGAAATGGTGTGTCAAGACTAATTGAGGCAGGCATTAAAAGGCAGGACATTTGGAAGTTGCAGTTGAAGCTAATCATGCTTAAGACTTGGCATTTTATATAATTTACTTAAACAGTGATAGATTCCTATTAGTTTTTCCATGAAGTGAAATCACTCGATATTATGAAAATTATAGAGAGATAAAGGTACGTCTTTTATTCAATATTTTTCGCTTAAATCTTTCCCTCAATATCAAAGAACTAGAATTGAAACCGTTCGACCTTCCTAAGCGACATCGCTTACCTCTATGGGCTCTTGAAAAGTGCCAGAAAATTCGACGTATATGAGTCAAATTTAAGCGATGAGGACCATTTCTGGCTCAGTGGGTATGTAAACAAGCCAAACTGTTACATTTGGGGCCAAGAACAAGCTGAAGAAATTCAAGAGCTGACATTTTATTCAGAAAAAATAAAATGGGCCATTGAAGCTCGTGATCTCGCGGACATTTGATTCCAACAAGACAGCGTCACGTCCCTCAAACCGCATCAATCAACGGCTTTTATGAGATAACACTTCGGTGGGCAGATAGTTTCTCGTTTTGATCCGGTCGCTTGGCCACCAAGATCATATGATATCAACGTTAGACATTTTTCTTGTGGGGATATCTGAAGTCTTAAGTCTTTACGGACAACCTCGCTTCGAGTTAGGCCTTGAAACAAAACATCACGCTTGTCATTCGCCAGTTATCAGTCGAAATGCTCGAACGAGCCATCGAAAGTTGAATTCAATGGATGGGCCATGGGAGAAATTCCTGTATTTTTTTCTTAAAAAAGGGAAGCTCGAAATGGATCACCCTTTATAACCAGCTTACTACTTTCAATATTGTGTCTCGAACTTACGACAAAAGAATTAATCACCGTAAACTGGGGATCCCTAATAACCATAGGTGTATCTACTGGAGCAGTATCTCTACAACTAAGCTATGTTAAGTTAGATAGACAAGTTTAGAATCTATTCATATACCACAGACTAAATTTATTTAAATGTACCATTTAGTTTAACTGTTTGAAAGCCACAACAAGCTCAAGTCAATGCTCATTAAAAGTCTGTTCGCAATGCAATGGCAAAAGACACCATCATCACAGCATTTATTTGCACTTCGGCGGGCACATCGGAGTTTGTTCACGTCCCACTTGTCCTCCTGCCGAAGTGTGGGCACATTCACTTCATGCTTCGCATCCGCATCAAATTAGCTTTAATTATGTAACACGAAATTGTCATTAAGTCCGGAATAAATGGGATGCCAAATCGACACAAACATTCACACCTCAATTGACTCTGATGTCCTCTCATAACAAACACACAGAAGTTATATAAGTAATACTCTCTGCAAGCCGAAAAGGAGGCGACTCCTACTTCCCATGGAGGGTATATGTTTGTCATCTGTCGCATTTGCGAATAACTCGATTTTGTGACGTTGCCGGCAATTGGCATTGTCACATGGACAATTGGAGCAACACATCTATGAGTATATCCTGGTGGGTAGTCAAACACATACAACTATTTTACGTACTTCCACTATATTCGCAATGCAATACACAATTATGAGACTTAATTACTCGTAAATATGTATGAGCGCACTTTCATGAGCGCAAATTGAGAAGCTTAAATTGCCAGAGGTTTCATCGTGGTGTGCGCTCAACATTTAGTAAACTCCTCAGTACATTTTTTAAGACTTGTATTATGAAAACCTGAAATTTTTGTCGAGTATTTATTTTTAGAGAAAAACTACCGTTGTACATCTATTAATCCGTTCTATTTCTCGCTCCTTTTTCAGATTTGCGCTCTCATGTATTTTGATCTGTTCACTTTCGTGGTTCCTGTACTTCCTAATTGATGGCGGCTAGGAACATTATTAGCGTCCGATCTCGAGCACCAAGTGGTACATATCGAACAGAAAAAAGCAACAAATCTACCGGACCATCCCCACTACGCTCTGGTAAAATGGATGCCAACCGCTGTCAGCGACGGAAGTCCGAAGCCGATGTCATCGACAATGAAGCTTTTCAGTATACAGGGCTTGATCGCGACATAGAAGACAATTTCTTGGCGTGCCTAGAGCAGACCAATAGCCAGCCGGGCAGTCACGTGGACTACTCGTCTTCGTCGACGACGGCCAGCGAGACATATGGCCAGCAGCATTCGCGCTCATCGTCCAAGACGAAAATCGTTTGCCGCGATGTGGTGATGGAGTCGTTGAGCTGATGACAAATTGAGCGTTGCGGTTCGGGGTCGAGTCGAGTCATTCTGACGGATTATACTGCATTGATCCGGGAAACCGTTAAATGAACAATAATATATACCTAACTTTATAACTGTATTATTTGTATGTCTTATTTCATATTTGCTATTGTAAATAACTTTTATGTTACAAACTTATTATTTAGTTTATTCGACGATGTCGTTTTGCGCGCAAGCAAGCCACACATTTTGTATGTTGTACAATAAATATAGGTTTCAAATACTGATATAAAAATAAATGTATACGGATTAAAAAAACACCAAGAATTCGTCTGTAAAATCTCCACACCATCATTGATCCCTAAAGAGAGGTTGCCCAAAAGACCGCTTGGAGGCGGATCACCCATGCCCAACTCACTATCCGAACTGCCGAATGAGCCGAGTAACCTTACAGCAACGAAATTCGATACCAACTCATATAGTGGATTCCGTACTACGGAAGAGCCAACATGACGTATTGAAGACAGTTCTCTTCGTATAAGATCTTACAAGAACTTGCGTCATATCTCTATACAGCCAGTTCACTCAACAGAAACGTTCAGTGGGCTCTTTTCTAGCAATGTGATATTTCCATGCAAGGCTCTCGACTGGTTTTGAATGCCTTCAGTAATAGTAAACGCGTAGAATTATTTTTACCTCCCTGGATTTCTCGGTTTCATCTGGCTTAACGAGAATTATATAATAACTATTGTTTTCAATGTTTCGGCAACATGTTGCCACCCGTAAAATGTTGCATAACATTGCATTGACATATTCTGCAGCGCTAAAAAGCGGCATGAGCACCTCTCCACATTACAAGTGAATGCATGCGCTCTCTGTTGTTTTAAAGATTTGCTACCGCCCCCCAACACACAATTTCGCCTTCAATGTTGTGTTTTGTTCGCTTGCCAACATGTTGCCGTCGCCTACGAATCATTGGAGCGCAGCCAGCGCCAGCGACATGGTTGAATGGAGCTCATTGCCCCCTCTATGGGTCTCGAATTCGAATTCGACATGTGTGTAGGAGACACACAGCTATGTACTCATGCACATGCACACACACACCTAAGTCGACGTCGCTTTGCGTTTTATTTTCTTTGTAGCCACGGTGTCGTGAATTAAAAAAAAGTCAGTAGTAATTGCTGCGGTGCGTGTTATTGTTGTAAATGCATACATACGATGCGATATGTAAGTAAATTTGTGATGCATTTGAGATGTGTATAAGTAAGAATGTATTTAAGTATGAATTAAAAGTCGGTTGTTGAGATTTAATAGTTAAAAATGAAGATTAAAAAATTATTATTAGTGTTGCAAAAAAATTTTATTAAATAAAAAAATTATTGGATTAAAATTAAATAAATATTATATAATAAAATAAAAAATAAAATAAAATGAAGTAAAATAAAATAAAATAAAATAAAATAGAATAAAATAAAATGGATTGAAATGAAATATAATGTAACAAATAAAACTTAAAAAAATTATAATTAAATTATGATAAATAAATTTTAAGAATCAAGAAAAGAAATTAAAGTAAAAATGCATTTTCCATTTAATTGGCAACTCTAACGGCAAATGTTGCCGCATTTCCATTGTAATTGTTGTTGCTTCAATTTATTATCTCATCCACAAGTTTTTGCTGATTGCATTTTCATGCACCGCAATTTTTTTCCTCCATTTTCTTAATAGATTTTGCTTTTGTAGCATTTTGAGCACACACTCATACCCAAGCAAGCATACATTGCTAGCTATCGAGCATTATGTGGCACGCAGAGAGCAGCACAGCAACTGCAGCCAAGCTTTGTTGCCAACTGCAACGCGGGGAATTCTTTTAATTTTGTTTTTATTTGCACTTTGGAGTTGTGTTTGTGCATTTGTTAGCGAATGCATTGTGCCATCGCGCACGCCGCCGCCCCTTCCTCAAATGGCGCTCTGCAGAGGCGCAACAGCTGCGAACATCGCCTGCAGTTTATGCAACTGGATTATGTTGTAACTCTTGTCTCATATTTTGCATTCGACGGACTTGCAGCTCTCTGCGCGGCCATAGAGCGGATATGTGCGCTTGTATTTGTGTACAGAAATGTGTGTATGTTTGTGCTGCTTTTGATTTTGTTCTGATTTTTATTTTTGTTTAACATTTTTATGGGGCACGTGTTTGTAGTTGTTGCTGCTCCATTTATTGCTCAATGTCAATGGAAAAACAACAAAAAAAAATCAGCAATAACAACAAGTGTATTGATTTCAGCGATTCTGCCATTCTGCCACACTTATTTATGGTCTTTTGTGGCAGTGAAAAGATGCTGGTGTTTTTGGTTGGTGCGCGATATTGCTCTTTGGACTATTATAACAAACCGCTATAGTATGATTTTCTCAACTTCAAATCATCATCGTGTTTCCTTGCGTTTTGACCTCTTGATTTGGAACAAATTCTATCTATAATACCGCCGCTCGAACATAATTGGCTTTTTATGAAAGCAGATGTTGGAAATAATTTCTTTACACCAGTAAGACGGGGACTGGGAAGTAGACAGAGATAAATTGTATTATTCAGAATGTGTGTACTGATATATCACATGAAGTATAAGACGCTTCAACGTCATTCGGTACCGGATCCCAAATAGAACCGAGTTATTTTTGTGTTGGAATTACTTAGAGTACAAAAAATTTTCACATCACAATCCAATACCAGATGCCTAATACCTACTTCTTACTAAACTACGCCACACCGACATTGTCGTCAAGATGTAGTGAGACGCAGACGAAGCAGCATCAGACATCTCATACACTGCACTCCGGTTAAAATACATAACGAACTGCTGTCCAAGCAGTTTTACCGGGATGTTTTCACAGAAACCCTCCGTGAGTACAACAAGAGGTCTTCCCTTGACTACGACAACGACATCGGATCCCATTCACTTCAGACACCGACTGATCGCCTTTCACAGTGAAGCTATTAACACCTTCACCGACACCATTTTGATGAATTGTGAACTTGGAGACAAACTACCATCCATTACTAACGAAGAGCTTGAGTTGCTACGAAAGTCTAGAGTAACTCTTGCCCAACTTCGTTCTGGACACTGTAGCAGGTTATGTAAACTCCTACTTATCCAGAATTGACCCTGACATTCTAAATATGTGTATATGCCAAGCATGCGGGGAGTCATTGCAATGACGCTAACCACCTCTTTGCTTGTATAACGAACCTCAATTATCTAACATCTTTCTCTCCATGATATGATCCCGTCGAAATCATACAGAAATCCATGGTGAGGTGATATTAAACCCCTTACAATATCTTAAATATCATCACAGTTTATAGAATATACTACCATGTAAGGGATAACCTGGAAAAATATTCAAGAAACTGAAATCGGATTGGTTCATTTTGGGAATATCCAGCAGTCAATCACCAGCAGCTCTTAATTACAAAAATCAATTTTCTCTTATCCCATGATTAGCTGATTATCTTTTGTTTATTTCGTACTAATGACTATCTAGTATTTAGTTCATTAACTTTACTTATTTCTAGTAATAACTAATTTTGTCTTTTAATAATCTGCGATAAAGTAGGAGTTATCGAATCACTACTCATCGAAAGCAAATGTTAGGTTAGGTTAGCTATATAAGTTGATTTATCGTGAAGAATAATCCCACTGAGACTGGTAGAGACGCTGGTCCATTGAATTTCCCAGTAATCTTAGTTTTGGATCAAAAAAACCTTCACATATCGACAAAAAGCCTAGAGCCTCTCAACTAAATTTCAATTAACTTACACTAAGAAAACATCAAATGATCTAAATTTTGAATACATTATATATTTTTCTTTATAAATAAACGTATGATCTCTGTTAAACTTACACAATTTCTTTGATACTGGAAGAAATAGTATCGCGTTTTCACTTCCAAGAGCTCATCTCGAATTCAAGTCACTGCTGCCTTTATGGATTTTTTGAGCATAAAGTTGTTGTTTTTATTACATGAAAGTGTAATTCCGTTGTACATAATGCATACACCCACTTCCTTATTCTAGTAGTTACATATGTTATTGTTGTACTTGTTTATTTCCTGGTTGTTGCATGCAATTGTGGCACAGCAGGAGTCGACTGAGTAAACAAGGAGGGTGAAGTTGTTCTGCTGAGATTGAGAACACTCTTTGTACAGCTTGCAGTCCCCTGTGTATTAACATCAGGAATTATTACACAACTATGTATGTATGTAACTTTTAGTTATAGTTGCATGACGGAGAAATGCGTCTCAACTATCAAAATGTATTTGCATAACTTTAATTGTGCACATTTCACGCAACAGTACAGTTGCCCCTGAGCAATGCGATTTGCTTTGTGTTTGTAAGCACGTGACTTCGGTTATCACACTATTCTCTCCCAACAAAACTCCCTCAAGAAGAAAGTTCTGACAGCATGTTTCGCTAAGTAATGCCGAATATACAAGGGATTTACTGGCTATATACATTAGTATCTGTAGTAATATGCTGAAAGAGCTTAAGTTCACTTGTAAAGGGTGGTCCATTGCGAGGTTTCTTACTTTTTTAAAGAAAAAAACACATAAACTTCAACTTTAGTGTTCAGAAAAACATTCTTTGGCATTTATTTTTGGAAGATTATCTCTTTCAAAAATTGGATGCGGCTACGTCTCAAATGGTCCATCTCTTGAGTCCAAATTTCGAGTACTCGTTCGAGCATTTCGATTAACTGGCAAATGACGTGCGTGATGTTTTGCTCCAAGACCTGAATCCAATCGAGATTGTCCGTATAGACTTTAGACTTTACAAATCCCCACAGGAAAACGTCCAACTGTATGATATCATCGATGGCCAATTGAACGAACCAAAACGCGAAATTATCTGCTTAATGAAGTGTTTTCTCAAAAATCCATTGATTGATGCGATATGTGGGAAGTGAGGCCATCTTGTTAAAACAAAACGTCGCCGAGATCAAGAGCTTTATAAGCTTGTAAAATGGGCCTCGTCGCTGAACAAAATTTGGCTCGGAAACGTCAGATCTTCTTGGAACTTAGGTATCGCAAACGCACCGTCATCCACTATATCGGTATTATATCAGTTTCCGTGCTGTTAGTGTTAACCTTTGATATAATTTTAGGTCTTTTCATTCTTAAATGGCACTATTTCCAACAAGAGTTATATTTTCGTTTTTAACAGCAACACCGAAGTATTAAAACAGTAATGAAGTGTAATCAAAAGCATCCATGAGCTAAAAAAAGTCGAAAATATTTATCGCCTTCAATAAGTACAGTTAAAAATATAAGTTAGTAAAATAATTTGAAATTTAACTGTCGAAGCTGTTGATATTGTTGTTGCCGGTTTTCACTTAGTTTCCTAGTTGGCCAACTTAGTTGTGGACTTGCCGCTGGCAAATGTCGGCGAGCATAGAAAATAAACAGCTTGCCCTTTGCCACACAGCGTGTCAGAAGTTAACGGTGTAAACAGCTTAAAACATTTAAAATTACCAACTAGTTTTTCACACACACACACACAATCAGGCAAGCGTGTGTAGACTTACGCTGTCTGTTGTTGCAGCCAGCAATTGCCTAGTGATTCTACAAGAAGGAGGTCATAAAAATAACAGTAAAAACTTCCAACGTTTATGTAAGAATAACGGTAACAGCGCTAAGAACAGAGAAAATGCTGTCCATTTTGATGTGCGATAAAAGCAGCTTACATACTTACGTATGCTAAACGGTCATAAAAAGGTAAAATGAATGTTTTTATAATAATGCACAGAAGCCGCTGGACCTTCGGTTTTTATAACAAATCATTGCAGTAGTTATATGATATTTATATCGGCCAAGAAAAGACATATACGAAATTCAAATATCTTATTTGATTACCAGACCCACCCTTATCGAAATAACTGATAAGAAACTACACTCACTTTTCTTATGCCTAAATAATCTTTCAAAATGGGTTTCAATGATCTCCGATGATGCCAGTAAGATCTCTGTGTGACAATGATGTATAGGACTCTTATTAATCGGTTACTTATATCGCCAATTCATAAATTTTTACATAACGGATATTTTAGTTTAGATGCCTAAAATAATAAAGCATTACTAAATAATTTATTCATATGTCAAGTCAACCGTTCTTCTCTCTCACAATTAGAATGAGGAATCCATAAACGGCCGGTTAAGGGGGATTTGTAGTCTCAAAATTAAAAAAAAAGTTTTCTTGACTTAATTTGAAAGTACAATGTCTTATACTGTAAAAATTTCAGACAGAAATTCGAAATATTTCGAAAGTTATAACCATTACCTAGAGTGCTTCGGAGCCTTCTCTCTCGGAGTTGTTGAACTTTAAACGCGTTTTTTTCAAAACATTGTTTTTCTGGTCGGCCCGGGTCCTAACTTTTTTCTACTGAACCGATTGCTTTCAAATTTTAACAGGCTGTTCGACACACTTATAGTTATCGTCACTAAATAGAATTTTTTTCACCCCTAACTTTTTATTTTACAACCCTTCTTTTGCTAAAATAAAAGGACTTTTTTTTCAAAGTCCGCCATTTTGTTGTTTACCCTTTAAATTTAACTTCAGTAGTTCCGACCAGAATGACATGTCTATAGATGAAGAATAATCAAGGATATTTTATTTCAGAAAACATCAAGACCCTAAATCACCCGGGCCACCCACGAGCATTTCTTTTGAGGTTTCAGCTTCGAGTGACAATAATAATAGTAATAAAGTATCAAATTTTTTTAAATACATTTTTTTTATATTTTAAATACTATATGTAAATAAAAACACTCTGAATATTCAAGACAATTCATTTTTATTTTCCTCTAAAAAACCACCCCCAAAAAAGTCATGAAAATAGGCATAAATTACCAGACTACTACCTTAAATCGATTAAAATTCAAAAATGTTTAGGGAAAGGGGTTTTTAAGAATTCAAATTATTTCCGAAATTATGACTGTTTTAGTATCATGGCAACTGGGCCAATTCAGCAGCGGACGACGTAATTTTTTTTCGTGTTTTTCTCGAAACGGTGATTTACATGATATCTCAAATTTTACTTAACTGATTTCTTTGATATTTGATGAAAAATTGTGTTATAGATCTCTCTATCGTGCGAGCTTCGGATTCCGAATTCTAAGAAAAGATCAAATAAGAGAGTACATTTTTTTCAAGTCGACGCCATTTTATGATTTTTTTTATTTGGCAGAGGTCAACCCATAACTTTAGCAATGAAGAGTTTTTTAAAATTTGTTTGTTTTAGATCACTAGAATGTTTAGAGTCTTATCAACAAGAAAACGCCGTTTGTTTATGCAGCCCCCACTGAGCCGGCCTGTAATTTGACGATTTTTTAATTTTTCTTAATGTTATTTATATGTTTTATATGACAATAAAAATCATTAAAAAAAGGATAGTAAAAATGCTATTCATTTTGTTTTTATCTTATTTTGAAAAATGCTAGAATTTAGGAGTCTTGACCAGAATACACCCTCAAAGTAATGCAATATCCTAACTTCTTCAATGGATCAAGCTTATAATTGAAATATGCTTCTTTAAATAAAAAATTAATAAAAAAATTTCGTGAACTAATTTTTATCTTATCTTCGACATCAAATCAGCTCCAACACAAATGTTTACTCTTTTCCTATCGTTACTCAAATTTTTTGTGATTACGCCTTCATATTCGTAACCAAAATCGTCGGTTGCCGCCACCATTCACCATTCACCAATAAACCACATACACGCAATCATATGCACACACACACTTCCAAGAAATGCCCTTGTCACATCTGTTGCCTGCGTTCCTTGAATGATTGAATGCGTTTGGTCACCTTTTGGGCCATTCTCATTTTATTATTATTGCGCCTGCTTAGTGTAATCGGTGTCTGCGACTTTCATTTTCAACCCTTTTTGTTATTGTGTGAGCGCTTTCCCCAAACAGCTTTCATGATAGCCTTTGACACTGGTCGCTACATATATGACGCACACACACCCACATATGTTGTAATCCATAAACTTGGGTGACGGGCGGAGCACTGTGTGTGTGTGATTGGTTAAACGTTATCAACACCTACACAAACGATTATATCGAAAGAGTTGTACGTCATAAAAATGTGAGCACTTGAGGCATGATGTAAAGTGCAACCCGTAACGGTTTTGTATTGTCGCCCAGTTGTTACGTCTAATTTGCCATCGTGTCATATTTCAAATTCTACAATTCTTTTTTGTGCGCTGCTGACGTTAACACTTAAATATATTAATTTCACATACAAACAGTGAAAAAATAAAAATATGAAAATGATACACAAAGCCACACTGGCATTTAGAGAAATTAGTATCAGCTTACGAATTTACGTGATTATGTCACGCATTTGGAGAGTAAAATGCTTTTCTTTTTACTGTATGCGCATTTATGGGATGGTTTGAAGAACACCTTATTCGAGTATGGCCATGAATGAGAATGTGGAGTATATACCTGATCAAATTTGACTAGGACTGGTCCATCTAAAGTTTATTCCTACATTAGTTCTTTTTATACAAATATGTAGGTGTGAAGTTTTATCTCTATATGTCCTTTTCGTCAGACACACGACTTTTCCATGCGAGAAAAATTGCACCGTGGGTTTGCTTAAGATTTTGTGTTTTCAATGGAATCAGCAGAGTCGATGACAATGTTGCAGAAGTATTTTGTGGAATCTACTTGAACACGAACTCCAGTATTTGAGCGACACACAGTCTTTATTGAAGATCGTGAAGTCATCCAAAATTTGCCTAATACGGGTCGTCCAACCACCTCTTTTAATGACAACATTGAAAAAGTCAAATAAACAGTACTTCAAAAATCTTGTGCTGTGTAGCAGATGATCTCAACACCTCTTATAGATCAATTTAAACATTTTTGTTTATATCTTGGGTAAAGCGTGTCATTGTTAGGCACGGACCAAAAATATTTTAGTACGCCGTCGCATTTTAGCATGATTGTGATTGACTTTTGGTCCCAACCCTAACGGAGAGCATCGCTCTGACACCGTATTCGCCAGATTCGACCTTCTGTGTTTTTTCTGTTTTCGAGTTATTATGTCCTTCCATTGAGCAAACGATATGTATTTCAAAGCTGATGAGCAATTGGTTCGTGTTCTACTACATTTTGAGTGAAATAAATTACTGAAATTTCAATGAGAATCTCTTTCTAGATGGTTCTCTCCTCTTCAAATAGCTCAACCTAACTGTATTAGTAGAATAATTATTATAGAAAATATTTATTGCCTTTTCTTAATGTGTGTAATTTGCCAAGTCACGCCTATAATTAGTACATGTTATATACCTTCAAGCATTTACTATATGTATGGTATGTTTGATGAGCTTATTTAACGTCTCATATTGTTTCACACCTTCGATTCGTAAGCAGCTAGACAACAATTAAATCTAATTAGTTAAACAACTAAACTTAAGGTATTTTATATAAACTTTTTTGTACCCAAGAATAATTTGGATTCTTCCTTTACGCCTTTGTGAAAAAAACTGCAAAGTAAAATTATTGCTGAACCCTTCATATAAGGCGTTCAGACTAGTTGAAATTGCCTTACAGCCACGCCTTGCTTTCTTCTAATGGCGTATTCAAGGTTTTCGAACACATAAGTTAATATTGAATGCCAAGAATTGAGAAATTAAGGAAAACTTCCGATATGATCATTTTAGGAAAAAATCATATCTTCTTTCCCTCTAAAGTAGTTCCAGCATCTCTGGGCAAATAAAATTCATTAGCGCCTGAAGTTGGTCCCACCTTACTTGCGTGTGTTTATTTTACCCACGTGAGTAGGTGTGAAGGCAATATTTATTTATAACTGACAATTCGCCTGCTGTTAACACAGTTTAATCTACTGTGCATATAGAACATTTAATGCCTAATATTTGCAAGTATACGTGTTTATAGGATGATCTATATCTTATTCGCACATACATGCATGTATGCAAATAAACGACGAAGGTGTCGCTTAAGGTTAACAAAATATTTGTAGCTCGCCGGCAGTCGTGGCCAGAAGCATCCACACATGCATGTGCGTACGTACGATTGTGCGTGTGTATCCAAACAAACACTGTGTGCAGTCGTGAATTTGCATGCAGGCGATAAATTGTTGCTCTTGAACCCGGAAACTCTACGAATTCTCCTAGTCTGCAATGAGATGCAAACGCAATTGCCCTTGAAGGTGCTGCGAGTGTATTCTGCTGAACTCCGAAGGACCTCTTGTGAGGTAGAAAATACTCAACACTTGCATTCCTTATTTTTTATGAATGTGTGTGTGAGTATTCGGTATGTTACAAAATTCTTATTTTTCTAAACTCAAAAAGCCAACGAGCCGTAATACACAGCATTCAGCTCTAATCAGACAGAAATAATGCCAAGCCTAGTTTTTGCACTCAACCTCCAGTTGGACGGGGGATTTGCATATTTAAAGACCAAAATACAAAAAAAGAAAAAATTATTGATTGCTCATTCGCGTTTCAAAATAAATTCGGGGTATAAAAAATATATAAAAAAAATTATTACGAAATATATATGTGTTGAAAATTGATATAAAACTGTTTGGCATAGTCTTTGGTTTGTATTCGAATATACGAAATACGAGAATATGAATTGACTTAGGAAAAGTAAGGTTAAGTGTATTGAAACGTAAATCAATAGTTAAACTTTATTAGAGTTATAACTTACTAATTTACGCATTTGGCCATTAAAAAAGGCTATTAAAAAAGGGTGTCCAAACAAAACAGAGTAAAAGTAATATCATAAACTCTCTCGTTTCTCGATGGGTTAAAAATATCATATGCTGGTACTTACATGATACCACTATAATTAAATCCATATGATTTTTAGTCAGTCCACACCTTTAAAACATACGTGTATAAATTTGACAGATGCCACTTGAAGAAACTTCAATTGAATTTTTTGTGTTAATAAAGTAATGCTTTTTGGTGAAAAGAAATACTGATAAATAAAAGATCGAATTTACCAATATTATCTTGACTCTGCACCAAGCAAATCAACCGTTGGAAAGTGTTATGCGAAATTTAGACATAGATATGAGAACCGAAGACGGAGAACGCAGTGAACGCCCCAAAGAAGTTAGTACCAGTGAAAACAAGTCCAGTATTCACAAAATAATTTCGGGTACCCAAGAAGTGAAGTTGTTTGAGAGAGCTGCGACTACGAAGATCAGATCTAATTAGTATTTTTTAAAATGATCGTTTCAAGGACAATATATTTCGTCCCACTTTTTTGTATTTATTATGTTTATCAAACTAAGCTTCGAGAGTACGAAAGACTAGCTTTGTTGTATTTCTTGTAAACATTTTTTTTCTAAAAAGTAATAGTACACAGCTAGTTTTACCTAGCTCATAAATACTTTTACAAACATTTTCGCCAGAAATTAAATTTGCATTTATTTATTTTGACGTAAATCTGTTTTACAAAGCTCAAGTCTCCCAAAACAGTTTTCCCGAAAACTATTTTCGTTAAAACAGCTCTTGAAGTATTTTTTATTTCACATTTTTAGAACAAAAGAATGTTTAGTTAATGACATATATTAAAAATTTCAACTACTAAATAAACCGTGAAATGAAAACTGACTTTCAAGCCGTTAAATAAATAAACACATTTTTTTTTGCTTTTTACTTTTCATTAAAAATACTTCAAAACGTGTACAGAAATGGTGTTGCCATAGTTTGATTACAGAAATAATTAAATATGTAAGAAACCACGCTTCACAAATACAGTTCAGTCTAAGCTGAGAACTGACAAAATCCCAAAAAACCATAAAGTTATAATAATTTCAGTACCAAAAATTAAAATTCAAAAATAGCAATAGCATTCAAAAGCACGATTTTCAGCACAAAATTGTTGGAATATTGTTTATCTAAGCCCTTATTTGAATTTGATATAATTTATTAAATATACAAATCAAATTAATTTGAAATTCAATCGCAGACTAAGATTTATTGCTTCCGCTTTGAAAGGTTAGATATTCTGAGGTAATTTTGACTTAATAATTAATTTAAGCTAGTTTTTCATATAAGTAAGTATATTCAGGCTAATCGAAATCGACTTGTTCTAAGCATTCCACTTTAACGACCTCTAAAAAGACAACAAGCTGATTTTTTCAGTCGCTACTTATTTGCTAGAAGTGAATGTAATTACATATTATGGTATTTATAATCCAACAACAATTGGAATATTTAAATGCGTAATCAATTATTTTGCTTAGTTTTAACAAATTACAGTTTTTTGAATTGAAATGTTTATTGTTTTGTACAAAAATGCTTTGACTAAAAGTTCAAAGGATAATAATTTTATAAAGAAGTAAAAATGATAATTAAATGTGTTTGATAATACTAAATTTATTATAGTAGTCAATACTAATAGAAAATATTAAATTAAGAACACGCGTAAAGCTAGAAATGTCGAATTTAAGGAATAATAATTCTAAAACGACATTTTGAATGAAAATATTTTTTGTGCAATTATAGTTTTAGATTTCTTAATTTAATCAATTAGCAATATTTGACGTTGGGTTAAGATCAGATTGCTAATAGACTGAATTAAGTGATTTTCTGAGACGCTTCTTAGATTTTCCATTCTGTTATTAGTGCTGTTATGTATTCGAAATACATGTGTGTTTAGGTACAAAATGCACTTGCCTCTGAGTAAATATCTCAAAGTGTGAAATTCCAATTGGAACTAATTTTGCTTAGTAATTATTAGTGTTTTGCTGGTTTATTGTTGTTGCTGAGCAATTAGTCGTTTTTCGAATGTGTTAGTTTATGTGTGTGTATTTTCCTCATTGATTAGCTTTGCATTTAATTATAAATTGAAAGCAAGTGTGCCTAATTAGTGCCCCCATCGAGCAGATATGCTTGGAAATGGTGTGTGAGGTGTGCAGGTTGAAACAGTTTCTGTTTACATTGGCCAAACAGTATAAAGTTAAGACGATAAACCAAATCAAAAACAGGTGCTTGTGCTATTTAAATATCAGTGAAATAAATAAAAACAAGAACACGGAAGCGAGTATTGTATGTATACTTAAGTACAGTCATTGTGTATGGAACTCGATTTCTTTTGCATGGCCACCAGAGGCACCATTGCAGAAGACCACACGCAGAACCCAATTTTCGACGGTTTCGACCGATCGGCTGGCTTGTTGGGATAGACCATTGACTTGACGTACCTCTACAGGAAATAGTCTAACGGCATCAAATCGCACGTCCGAGACGGCCAATTGACTGGGCCATTTTATGAGATAACACGTTCACCAAACTTGGTTTTCACCAAGTCGACTGTGACATTCGCTTGTGGCGCCATCCTGTTGGAACCACATATTGTCCAAGAGCTAATCATCCAAGTCGGGCCAAAAATATTAGGTTATCATTCAGCGGTAAAGATTCCCATTCGCAGTAATGTGCCGGTCTTAATCATTACGGAAGAAGTCCAATGTCGCCGCCATCCTATAAACCGCACTAAACCGCAACTTTTTCGGAACGCAATGGAGACTCTTGGAGTACATGTACATTGTTGAATAACCAATAACGCATATTTTGCTTATGACGAAGTCATTCAGCCAGAAATGAACGTCATTGGGATGATTTTTCGTTGAAAGTTCGGATAATTTTCAAGTTGTTGCTCAGCCCAATTTTCGAACATATGACAATTGTACTGGTCAAACGGCTTCAGTTCTTGGTTCAATTTGATCTTGTAAGGATATAGGCAAAGATCTTTTCGCAAAATTTGCAACGATATCACAGAGATGTCTAACGATTGAGATAGACATTTGAGAGACGGATTTGGGGCAATGCTCTTGACAATACGGGCACTTCTTCAACTCACTAGCATGGGAAAATTTTGTACTGTGCCTTTGGATTCAAAATTTTCCACTAGACATTCAGTTGCTGATCTGACGAACGATTATGACGACCATAAATTGGACCGAGTTTCGGTAGTAAATTTCAACTCGTTGTTGGATCGTATATCTTTCCATGATGAAATATCAAACCTTTATAAAGGGAAATGTTAAAAGAGCGGGGGAAAATGTGGCGTTGTTTGTAGTCCCTATCGGTAGTGTATTGTAGCGGTCCTATTGAAAAACTGTAATAATTGGATAGGCAATAACATTTTTCTTGAAACCCTGTGCTCAATTCTTAATTGAGGGGTACTGTTGTTGCAGCAGAAAAAACATTTGAAGAGTGCTGGATTGAAAGCCGTTGGTTAGGTATAATCCGATTCCGCAAAGTTGTAATTTAACTATTAATATTCTCCTCTGAAATACCTGGAATGTGGATACCTTAAGGGAACAGTCGAAAAAAGAGGATTTTTAGGAATCAAAACTACTGTATCAATCGTAAAAGTATATTTATATGATATGTGCATTATAAGAATACTCTTTCAAATTTTTGAAGATGAAAATTAAATATTTTATAGATGAACTGATGGAGCCGGTGGAACTGAGCGGCTAAACTTTAGAAGAATGCAACTCAAAATTATTTGGTATTGATTTAAAGTTTTGGTTTGTTATTTTTAAAGGTAAAAGTTATCAAAATATGAAAAAACCAGATTTTTTTTATTTCATTCTTATTAAAAAACGTTTTTTCTCGCATTTGATGGGAAAACAGAAAGTTTCTCTAAGAGTATTCACTCTGCGGGTTTTCTACTTCATTTTTTAAACATAATTACTTCATTAAATCAATTAAGTCAATTATTTCTACATCAATGTTAATTTCCAGCAATGCTGTGATAAAGCGTTACAGTTAGTTGCTCTTTTATCACTTTTCCTCAGCAAACTTCGAACGGCGCACGCGTGACTGCAGTTCATCAGAGAATAGCAAAGAGACGGGAACCATAACCATGTGCCATACAAAAGATCAGAAGTAATCAGCACGAGAAGAACGAGCGACAGTTTCATTATAAATATACACATATAGCACACATACAGATATATGTAGATATATATGCTTATAATTGCAAAGCGATAATTCTTTTCATTTGTGTGATAAAAAAGTAGCAAGCAGGAAGTTATGCAGACATCGATAGCCACGAAACGAAAAAGAAGAAAGCAAAAAATACCGGTTACATTATTAATGATGATGCAATTGTTGGATAAGTTGTTGTACAATGCTTTTGTTGTAACTGCTGGACATAATGGGAACTGCACTGACGTCGAGCGTCGACGAATGCTTATTATTAAAGTGTCAAGTTCATGTAAACTGATCTGGCGGCAAGAAATTGCGCAAAGCACACACATACACATATACTTATACAGGAAAACATACATACGTGGGTAAGATGCGAATCAGATGAAAGAGACTGGGAATAGCGGCAGAACTTACGTTTGGTATATGATTACATTGCCTGACAAATATAATTATGCAAGATTAACTTTATGGCACCTTCTGTCATATGCAACAGATTAGTATTGTTAGTACAGACGTGTAATCATTTGACTTGAGTAAGTATTCCAATTAACAGAAGCACTGGGATTCATATATTCGGCGTCTGGGGGCTTGAAGCGCTATGGCCCGATTTCGACATTTTTTGAGCGTAGGATGAATGAAAAACATTAGATTTAGCAAAATTTGATTCCGATAACTTTGTTGATGGTTGACTTTAACAATCTAGAGACAAAAAATATGGGAAATTGCAAATTGTGACTTATAGGAAGAAAGCGCGGTTTGTAGTCAAATGGGCTCAACTTTTAGTTTAATAGTTTATAACTTAACCGTTAGATATAGTTGAGAACCCTAATCCTGATTTCAATGAGAAGAAAATAATTACATATTTTTGCTTATAAAAAGAAGTAAAAGTGGTTTCACATTTGCGAGTTTAATTCTTTAGTTGAAAGGTTTTGGCACCAAAGAAAACCTTCTACTTAGTTAGGTAAGGTTTGATGGCTGATCCGAGGAACGCACTTGATCTACTATATGTCAACAGAGAGTATTACGGAGAGTGTCACCATAAATGACACTACGCAAAGAAAACGACTTTCAGTTGCTAGTACAAAATTACATAGTTACACCCAAATAACGCTCAACGATCCAATGATCAAAAAGATTCGGTGAAAAGGTAAAACGTTTGAGGATTTCTAAATGTTCAGACATATATTCATATAGAAATCCAGATTATCTGAGCCTGATAGCAACTTTCGTGGCCACACCCCCTTTCTATGATATTTATGACACTATAAACGGTGTCATCTTTGGAGTGTTATATAGTTAAGCCAAAGCAAATTTAAACTATTTTCATTAAATAGTTAGCAACATTCATGGAAATTCTTTCACGCCTTTTAACTTGTTGAAATGTTAAAAAAAAAGTTCATTTACAACCTTGTCCTTTAAAAAATGTGAAAAGTTCAAGCACCCCGCCCACATATGTACATATATGTTATAAACTCACACCATAATACTCGCGCAACGTTAGACTGGAAAATCAGAGCTTAAGTCACCCTTAGTTTAACATACAATCTACAAATATTCCTTCCACTAAGCTGAATCTCCATCCAAGCTTGAAAGCGCAAACATTTCAAGCGCATAAAAAATTTTTGTTTAAATCTCAGGCGCATTCTACACTCGATTGCCTGCGAATGCCGACGCATAATTGAAGTAAGAGCAAAAACCAAATCTGCATCATACATATATATAGTATATATATATAGCCGCAGAATCAAAGCGACTAAAAGCAACTTCCAACAAAAACAAAAAAAAATCGATTAAAATAAAAGCAAAACTTTAAGAGCTAAGGAACATATGCACACGTGTGTATGAATGTATGTACAGCTATTGCATGTGTCGGCATGTGCTTGCTGTTTGTTGATATGCATATGCTATTTTGACTGGCAACAGTGTACCCATAAGGAAGCAACAGCCCAAGAAAGCAGGCAGCAACATAATAAAATTTAACATGAATCCACATAACATAAAACTTAATGGCATTAAAGTTAAAAGCAAAACTTCACACACATTCACACACACAACCACATGCACGCGCTGGCGACTGTAACCGCTTTGACACGATGAGTGACTGCCGTGGGAGATGTGACGTACATTGCATTTAATAATTGTATATTTCTATGTGTGTGTGTGTATGAGAGAAGGAAGTTACGCGGTGCAAGAATGATGTTGTAAAGTGGGAGTGACGAGTGTTAAGTGACGTGAACCGGAAGCGTAAGTGTTTGTGGAAATGCTGGCGTAAAAAGCGGTTGTTCTCTGATGAGATGAGTGGAAGATGCAACAATAGTAATTAGTTTTGTGCATGAAAGTCTTTTTAAACTCTCAAGATGCTACACAGAGCATAATCGGTTATAAAAACAAAAAGAGAAGTATATACCACAGATATGGAGACACATAACATAATTGTCTAGGTGATGGCGAAAAATGCATTAATCTGCCCAAATTGTAAGGTGGAAAAAATGCACCAATATTGTTGAAGCTTGATACAGACATACGAGGGCTGCTATATATATTTCTTGCCTAATAATGGAAATAAGCATATTTATCTATCAACGAAAATGTTGTGTTTTTTTTTCGTTGGTTTGTTGTTATTTTTGAATATTCGATTTTTTGTTTGCTTTCAGCGCTCGGCTGCATTCATTAGCATGATTTCATGATGCTGGCAGATACACAATAAAATTGATTTGCGCGCCTCTTGTGCCTCGGGTGCAGTCGCGTGGATTAAGTGATAATAAACTGTTGGCTTTGGTGCAGGCGTTGAGGCAAATTGCCGTAAATGCATTTAAATCAGATATAATAAATGCGCGAAAACATAGTTCGCGTTGAAGCCGTCGCGGTCGTGAAACACACACACGAAACGATTGCGAAAATGCACATAAAATGTCTGGCTGAGTGCGGCGCTAATTATGAGCCACTGATTTTATGTTCGTGTTTTCACACGTTTTTTATGCGTGATTCGCACGTGTCGACTGAAATGACATGAATTGACAGGAATGAAACAAATTTATTCAATTTATTTTACTTTTTACATTGAGGAGCATTGTTAAAGTTTCAAATAAATATTTCAATTTACCATTTATTAATTGTTTAAAATTTTTTTTGTTGTTTTACTTAAGTTACAAAGGAGTGCAGATTTACAGCTTTATTAAATATGTAGTTCCATCCAACAGGCAGTATTCTCAGGTAATATTTACACGGGTTTTCAACAAGAGCGCTACAAAAGTTTGAAATTCTTTATTCCTGTGAAAGTACAACGCCAGTATGGAACTCGATTTGCATGGCCACCACGGGAACGCTTGAAGAAGACGAGACACTGAACACAATTTTCGACGGGCTTCAAGTATAAATCGGCCGATTCTGCTGGAATTTCACGATCGATTTTCGTACGAGCTCATCAGTCGCTGTTGGTTTGTTGACAAAAACCATAGACTTCACATAGCCCAACAGGAAATAGTTTAACGGCGTCAAATCGCACGATGGCGGCTAATTGTCTGGTCCATTTCGTAAGATAACACATTCACCAAACTTGGTTTTCAATAAATCGATTCTGACATTCGGAGTGCAGCTTTTGGCGCCGTCCTGTTGGAACTACATATTCTCGAAGTCCATATTATCCGATTCGGGTAAAAAATATTCGGTTATCATGGAGGGGTAGCGATTCAGAGTAACGTGCCGGTCTTGATCATCACGGAAGAAGTACGGCTCAATAATCGCCGCCGGCCCATAAACTGCACCAAGCGGCTTCAGTTCTTAGGTCAAAAATCGAAAAATCAAAAATTTATCACAATTGGATAGCTTGATATTCAAAAATATCTCTCTAATATTCGATACTCCAACACTGAAATTAGTTTCGAAGTTATAGGGACGGTTTCACCTTAACTTAAAACAGCCTTAACCAATTTTTTATTCTTTTGAAATATTCATAATTAAATCAAATATTTTTTTCCCTTAAAGCATTGCTGCTTGTTTAATAACTCAAATCTTATCCGCCAGCTTGTCAATTCCACTCTTACGCCATGTAGAGAATATAAATAATAATAAATATCCTCAAAGCAAAAATGCATGCCACCCGAACTTAACCCTTCCCTACTTACATTGGCCATATTTAGGAATTGCAGGCATCCACCTCGACGTTTTCATGATGACATGCACTTTATGTTTTTGACACATTACTTCATGGAATGAGCTAATCGAATGTGTGATAACTCTCGCATTTGCGATCACATTTATATACTCCTACATATTTACGTGATTACGCATGTCGTTATAATTATATCGTCGCTTCTTGACGCAACAGGACAATGGATGGGCGTGCAACTGAAATGGCTGCGTTTAAATGCGCCGAACGCGGACTCACGGTTACGCCGTTGAATTGCAACGCACCTACAAAACCTTGCGGTTGCTATCTGGTTCTTGTTCATTTTGTTATACTCGTTGACAGATCACACGTACACGCACACACTCACACTTCACAATTTCCCGCCGCAAACTCAATTTGTAGGCAAAGCAGTTAATAAAACTCGCGGCTGCCACAATGTTGAGGTCGAAATTGGCACTGGAACTGTCTGCTGTGGTGGACCGCATTGCACCGTTTTCGTGATGTAAGTTTGTTCATGTGAAGGTTTCAGCCGATAGATAGTCAGCAACCTTTTTATATACGCGCTGTTACCTCTGCCATCAAGCTGAATTTTGGGCGGGCCTGAAGAACAATGTAATCTGCTGTGAGCAATATGGAGATGATTTGGTAATGACAGCAAGTTGTGATTAATACCCACTTGGATAATGAGTTGTATGAAATATCGGAGTATTTCCTTATATGGTTGTGATTTTCAAAAATTCCAGATATTTTGCTGAAAGTTCGAACATATCTAAGATACCGCTCAGCCCATCTACGAGTAGCTTACTCAAAGAGAGCATTGTCAAGAATCGGAAAATAAAAGTTAATTAATTCCGCTTAGACAATAAATTGAGGAGAATGACGTGTGGTGACTTTGTGATAAGCGCAGAAAGCACATTTTTACATTTCACCCCCACACGCGCACATACACATAGCCAAATTAATGCATTTAATGCCGCTCAGAGACACCTACGCAGCAAACAACAGTCAAGTATTCAAACTCTGAGCAGATAATTCTGCCGTTAAGGCTCTTAATTTCAACTTTTCTGCAGCGTAAGAAATTAATCGGTTTACGGTGTGCTTCAAATTATGTATATATGTATGTGTGTGTGCAAATTGAAGTGCGAAAATCTCGGCAACCCACGCGGTGCCAGCGAATTCATCACCATGTCTTTCATTGTTTTTTTTTTTTTTGTGTTTGCTCTCTGCGGTCTGCTGCGTGTGGGTGCGCGTTCTTTTGCGAAGTCTTCTACGCAACAACAAATACAATTTGTCTATTACGCAATTCCCACGCGTTTCCATGGGATAAGAAATGGAGCTATGATCTCGAAGAATTTCAGTTTCCTGTCGCACACAATTGGCGGTTATTGAAATTCCCTTTTTGAGCTCAGAAAGCTCAGACAAAACTCCGTCTGCCACTTTGGGTTTCAGACATTCTATTATACGGTGCTTTTGCTTCACTTGTATGGTGAGACATTTGGAATTTCTGCTTTATTTATTGCGTGTTAGTACGGCTCATAGATATTTTGGTGACATTTATTTGTTCTAAATAAACAACAAACAACAGCAAATACATGGGTTGCCTTATATATTTCGGGTTCGGGAACAAAAACTAATATTAAATAGAGAAAATTGATGTATTATTTTTTACAATATTCTTCTTTTAGATCGAAGCCCTTTTGCCACTCTGATTGAGATATCTTCAAAACTTGCTTTTTGAACGCATCAACCGCCGCTTCTGGTGTCGAAAAACATTGATTTCTTAGTTTATTTTTTAGAATGGGAATAAAAAGAAGTCATTCGGAGCCAATTCAACTTTTTACGGTGCATGGCTCGTCAAATTGATGTTTTAAAAGTTTAAAAATTGAGTTTCCGGAGCAGCAACTGATTTTACTATAAACGATCTTAACCAACATTGATCCTTGATAGAGCTGTGGCTGTCTTAATCCACATCAAAAGTTGTAAAAAAATGTTAGCGATTGTATTTTATTTTCTGATCGAGAAGAATATTTGAAGTTACTGTAAACATCACAATAAGCCCTCAAATCAAAAATGTCAAACTTTACAACACTAAGGTTGCCAAATCCTGAAATTTGAAAAGCAACCTACGTACAAAACACCGCTTGCTTGTGTTCAAGGTCATGTTTTGTTTCGCATAGACTTTTGTAAAGTATTTTGAAGTTCAAATGCACTTTCTTATTCTGTTGGATTCAATCGTAGTTACAAAAAGTCAATACTTATGTCGAAATCTTGAAGGTATTTAACATTTTCCAGCCGAGAATACAAGTGTCTAACATAATAAAAGACATTGAAAGCTAATGGACAGGAAGACGCAACGAAAATTTTACGAAATAGGGACTATTGAAACACATAATTTCAAATCTAAAGCAAAGTATGATACTCTCTTAATTGACAGGCATTTTAAAAGTCTCTGAACATATCCGCCTAAATTAGAGTGAGTACGATGGTATTATAATATGGGGCAGACATACCATTGAAAATATTGAAGAGAAAAATGCTTATTCGGAACGGAAGAACCCATTTTCTTTTAAGAGTTGGCGTCAACTTGCGAATTAATAACTGCCGAGCTATTATAGACTCAGTTAAATTTGGTTTGTTGCTTACGGAGTCCATCGACAAGATCAGTTCCTTTAGGGACCTAGAAGCTTATGCTTCTTTTTAGGTGCTGAAGAGAGGCATACAAAAGAAAGTCGATTAAAAAACATTTGTTTATGGCATTAAGAACATAGATATAATACAGTTTCAGCATTTTCGTTTGTCTATCAAAATACATGTTGAAGAAGAGTTGAAGATATGAATACCTTTCAGCATAAATCTTTAATAGCATTTCTTGCAAATAATGAAGCATAAAGACTCTGTATTCATTCACAACCATTGTTTTTGTATTACGTTTACCTAAACAACCTGCGGATTAAGTTCAATGGCTTTTAATCTACACAAACAATATTTGGAAAAGTTTGATAAATTGGTTAATGATAATAGATGAATTAATGCTGTCTTAGTTTTGTACGCAACTGTTACTTCGAGTAGGCCACTGTACGCCCTTCAACAGAGCAATCATAATGCAACAGAGTTCACTTGCGCTTCTGCTGGAGGGAGGAGTGAAACTCAAATTAATGAGCAAGCGAAAGCGTGAAGTTGGCCAATTGACTCTGCTGCCTGTTGCCAGAAGGAAACATAAACAAAGGCAAATAGTTCAATGGCCATGACTTGAAAACAACAACAGCAATAAACAATAACCCATGTGGCAATAAATATGCCGAAACAACAACCGCACAAAAGCAAAAAGCTGAGACGCACGAAACGTGGTTTATGGCAACGAATTCGGTGGCGTTCTCAGCAACTATCATCGGCCCTGAGTGTAGTGAGCCAGAATGTGCCATACAGTGGTTGACGACCTGGAGGTCATATGGGAACACTTGCCGCTGTTAAGAAGATGCGCATATGAGCACATTCACACCAGTTTTTATGCACACATTAGAACAGGGAATTTGCTGAGGTGTTGAACGTCGAGCTTTATTTTAATTTTGAACATGGGAGTGATGTGCTGATAAGATTTATTTATGCATTGCAAAAATTGAATTGAAATACTTGAGCATAAATTTTGGAATCATAGATGCTTTATTTAATAAAAGCACTGCCATTGCTACACTTTATTGTGGCTATAAATTTTCAAGTACGAAAAGCAGTCTAAATCCCTTGAAGACATACATCTTATTGTTGATTATTTTCTTTATTATTTTATTATTATCAGTCAGCCATAATTTAATGCCTGTGAGTACTCTGTATTTTTACAACAACAAAAACGTATAAATGCTCTTTTACTACTCTTCCACACACACACACACACAATTTCTTGTTCTTAGCTACCACCAATGCCAAGGTCAAGGACATTTGAGCTCAACTGACTACGAAGTGATAAACTCTTTGGAGATAAGTGCAATAAAGCGATAAAATCTTTGTCTTATTTGCACTGGATTTGCTTGTTTGTTTAGTGCATATTTTTCGAGGCTTCCGATTGTCACGATGAAGCAATGGATGATAACTTTCTGGAATAATTTAGACAAAATGTATGACCTTCATAGCGGATATTTTCTTATTATTATTTAATCTGCTCCAATGCCTTACCCTAACTTGCTATGCAAATGCATTGAAATTTCCAAGGTTAAATTGGGCAATGCACCACAACAGAGCACTCATACGCCATGACATACGGAGGTAAACTTTAGATACATTGAAGGTAATAGATTAGCTGTTTATACAACATTTTTTCTAATAATTTGATAATATTTTAGACTCATGAGTCATATCACATTGAATGGATATTTTTGAAAATTTCTTATTTTATTGGACTTTTAGCCGACTCAAGTTCAAGTTTTGTTTACCAGCGAAAATTTATTTTAAAAAATTTAAATGAAAGTTTTGATTTGATTATTTTAGTAGAAAATAGTGCTGAGTACTTATAAATAAATATTAACTAACTAATATAGTTTCCTAATACTAGAAAATTTAAACTTAAACTTAAACTTAAACTTCCACTTTTATAACTGTGTTTGATAACTATCTAAACATATCGCGCATCATAAATTTGACAAAAATGCAGCATAAAACTGAGATATAGAATTCAGCCGCTATAAAAGATTTAAAAATAAAATCTCTTGACTTCTTATCCCACAGAGCAAACTCCGGCAAATTGTCTGTCGCAGGGCAAGCAACTGTCAGTGGCAGTGTGATTACGCTCAACTAATACGTCAGCCCCATTAGGCTTAGCAACTGAACGCATCATCACCACTCGCCACTGCGTCAGTGCGAACAACGTCAGCTCGGTCGTTTATATCAATGTCAGTGTCAGTTAAATATTAAATTCTTTGAGTGAATTAAAAAAAAAACGAAAAAAAGCAAAACGGACACACACACACTCTTGTGCTTTCAACTTTGTTGTATCCAAGCACTTTTACTCCTCCTCCGCTCCTAGAATTTTTGACCTACACTTCAGCGTGATGGCTTTGCCTATGTTTGCTATTTTCTCCACAAAAGCATTACCGTTATGCTTGGCATCGGGGTGTTAAATCCACCGCACTTAGAAGAGCTTGGATTACTGAAACGTTTTAAATCGCCATTTTCAAGGCTTTTGGGTCATTGATACAAATGGCTTCGGAATTTTTAAATTATTGTTTTGCCGATTCTTTTTTTTTGGTGTGTGTTTAGTGACCAATCTATTTTTTTCCCCATTGCTTTTGTTATACTCTTTCTTTATCTAATTGCTGTGCTCATTCGGAAATTGCTTAAGTAATACAAAGGTCACGTTCATTTTGTGGAACTTGAGGATTAAATGTTCTTTGGACTTAAAAATGGTGTGTTTATTGGTATTGAGAGGCTTTTGAAATCATTTTGTCGCAGCTTTCCTAATATATCCCAATATTTTTATTTTTTTTTTATCTCATAGGCCAACTCATTGTTCAAAAATCAAATGCTTAAGTTCACAAAAACTTCTTCACGGAAGATCAAGCTGCAGAAAAGAATTTAATTTGTTGATAAAATTGCCGGGCTCAATGTAACCAACGACGAGTCTCCCAGAGCGATTACTGTTATTTGCAATCGATTGCCTCCACTTCATTTTGTCCATTCACTTTCGAACCATAAGTTCTCGGATGTTATTTGTGTGTTGCCAAAAATATTTTTCTATTTATTGCCAAATATCTGCATTCATCCGAAATGTCCTTAAGCGAAGCAGACAGGCGACGGGACGCCTACGCAAGCACCAATACATGTGAACATACAGACATACATTTGTGGACCTATTAGAGCTAATGCGGGCAAAAGCTGTTGAAAAAATATGGCGTTAGGCAAATGACAACGCAAGAATGCCAAGTAGACCTCACAAATATACATATATGATCATATATGAGTATAATATATAGATATACATACATACATGGGTGTAGTGAAAATTCCAAGCAGTTGGGAAAAATACTAGTTACTACAAGTATTACGTATTCCTGATTGAATTAGAACAGGCCTGAAATATGTGTGTTAAGGTTTGATCAATTTTTTATTTGCTCTAGACAGGGAGCTTGATTACGGAAACGTCGAATAATCGATATCTTATTTTATTTGAAGCACCGAAAAAAAAATTGGAGCTGAAACCGTTTCAGAGAGTTTAAGTCGAAGTAGACATTTATGTATAGGTTTAGAAACACTGAGAGACTGTTGTATATCTAACCGAGGCTTGATAGTTGCTATCTCGAGGGACATCAAGACGACAAAACTGACTGGTGTTGTATAAAAAAGAGTCAGTTTCTGCTCATGGTTCACCCTTTCTGATTCAATGCGCGGTATAAACTGGGTTTTGTTTACTTATCTACAGGGATAATATTCAAAATCACACTTACACATATACACTAAAGCCACTTTTGTATAAACGCAAAACCAAACTGAAAGCCAAAAAATAAATTCTGTGGCAAACACATATAAATGAAGAGTTCTTAAGTAAAGACACAAATATATTGCATTTATTGATATGTGTGTGCGCACACGTACGCTTTATGTGTGGTTATTTACATTCAAATATATTTACAATACAAATATCATTACAAAGTGGATTTCACAGGCGCAAATCTATTTATACACAGATGCAAATACTATATATATTATCATGTATACATATATACATATAAACATATATATGCATATACGTACATAAATAGGTGTTCATAAGTATAGAGAACACTGATACATAATACGACAACTCGGCACGGCCATTGACCACTTGGGAAGTTCGATGAAATCCTCGCCACTGACGCAGAAATAATTTCACTCACAGAGTCGGACCAAGAAATTATTACGGGATACATTTTTGTGGCTAGATTACACAGCGGGATGAGCTCGTAATGCAATTTGGAGACTATTACTTTGAATAGAATTGTAATAAATAGGACAATTTGGTAAATTAGCAAACAGAATGTCAAATACATAAAACCTTTTAAGCTTGTGTGGTTTTGTGAGGAGATAGGAGAAGAGCAGCAGAAGGTGCTTAGAAATTTGGCCGTCCTAGTTGTACTTAACTCAGCAACTATGCTGTGCAATAAATCCAGCTACTATAAACTGTTAGGGAAATTTTGCACTTCAACTTTCGAAATAATCAGAAATCGCAAATACTACTGTGAGGAAAACATGGTAAAAATTTGTTCATAATTTTAAAATTCAAAGTAATCTCTCTCAAAGTAAATCCGTGGCAACGTTTTTTCTAATCCTTGTTGTTGTTCAAGTGAATTTCCGGAATAGCGATTCACGTTTAATGTCTTCAGTTAACTCAAAGCGGTTTCCCCGGAGTTTGCTGAATAGCCAGAAGTCACAAGTAGCTAAATCAGGTGAATACGGTGGTTGCGGTGAATAACTTCACGCAAACGACGCATAGCACTCAAATAATATTCCTTGTTGAGAGTTTAGTTTGTGGTTAACTGTCAACATAACTTTGATTTTTCGCCTGCTTTGGCGTGTTTTTTCGGCTTCGGCTTACGTTTGCTAGATATTCGGCCGATTTATAGTCTGTTTCCGGGTCGTAAACATAGATCCAAGAGAGCATTGTTTCACATATACATATTTCCACCTCATCTTCCTCATTCCAACATTCTCCATAACCCTTACCCTCCCAGCATGAGTGCTAATGGTACTTTGTTCAGTGCTGCGATAGGTGCCTTGCTAAGGTATAGCAGTTCAATGTACCTTTTATACTGCACACTGAGCCAGAAGGCTTTCACAACCCCAAGGACGAGGGGAACACATATAAAATTTCAATTTTGGGCAGACTTTGAAAAAACTAAAAAGTTTTTGGTCAAAATTTTCGGCATACGAAATTGGTTGTTATGAAGAAAAATTCTTGTTCAATGACTAATAATCTAACTCCAATATACTTTACTGTAGGAACCCTATCCTCAATATTTTAATAAAAATTAATTAATTATAACAAATCTTATAATGCACTTGTATACTTACTTCATTAAGCATATACTATATATGTAAGTTCCTAATACTGACGTAAATAACATTAAAATACGCAACAGTGCACAATCACTTAACGTAGGAGAAAAAATTGCTAGCAATTGCATAAAAATTGCAAATGTGGTGAGTGGGAATAATGCTCATATAAGCACTACGCTACAAAACCACAACGGAGCAATTAAGCTTGCCATTCAAGCCAACTCGAAGTGGCAAAGAATGTTAGTGAGATAACTTAATCACTAACCAAAGCACTCGTTTGTACTCCCATTTGTCAGCTTCCACCTATGCAACCGAGCATAGTAGATGCATTACCCGTTGAAAGCTTTGTCAGCTGAATGCTCTTTACTTCTCTAGCAGAAGTAGACACACTATCTGTGCTTGAGCTGCAAAGCAAAGACGTAATAATGCTGGTAATACTTTCGTGTTAATTACTGCAATGATGACGTCGCGTATCTGCAAAAGTGCGCTTAAAAGCTTCTGCATTAGTGGAAGAAATTAAATCGTTCCCAGAAGGAACAAGACCACCTGTCCTGAATTTATTAAAGAATTCCCTCAAACAATACCCGAAAAACTGAAAATGATTTAAGCAATTATTTGCTCCTTAACTGCTGTTTATGATATCTTCGGGTTATCAAAAATTACAAGGCAATGTAAATTTCATGCGCTGACAGAAGAAATGCTCAGCAGCTGATAAAAAAGTCAATAACACTGTTTATTCAATTCATAGCGAAGGGCTGTCGAAGCAGAAAGAAGCGCAAAGGCTAAACTCTGCCGAAACGCGGCACTTAGCTTAATGCCATCCCGCTTCTGGCACATGTGAGCATGTCGAATTTATATACACAACCATAATTTGATCGGTGTGTGTGTGCTCTTTTGTATATGACAGGCACTTAGTCGCATGTGACATCGTTTCAGCTGTGATATGCTAAATTCCGTAAATTGCAGGTAAACAACCGCATTAGTGCCCAATTAGGGTGGGGGGTTGCGCTCCCAGTCAAAGGCGGTAAGCAGTTGAAATTTCGACAGTGACTGGCAAATGGCACTTTCTCGCATTATTGTCGCGCTTTGTCATTGTTTACTTTTGAGAAGCTACAAAGTTGCTTAAAAGCTGTATTTATGGACATGCGAACAGGCTGCGTGATTCGCCAGTTCACGCACTCGCTTTTACTCGTTTTTAATATGCGCGGGTTGGGATGAGAAATGTTAAAGGTCCACGCACCCCTTTTTGGGCGTGAAATGTGTAAAATATTTTCATATGAAATAGCAACAAAATAGAATAGACCTGCTTTTGGAGTTCTTAAACGGAGAAGTGCATATTGTTAAATACGAATAAATTTACCAACAAAAATATTGGGCAGTCGTTTTTCTAATCAAATTTCACCATATTTTTTTATATTTGTAATGAGCTTTATGAACCAAGTATGTAACATTTTGGTCGACATCGAGGCATTTTCGTCAGTGTAAAACTTTTCTGTTTTCAGGCTTCTCTAGAACGCAACTTTACTTCGTTAAGGGAGTTCTGGATTGACCGAAACAAATGGTAGTCCGATGGCGCAAGATCAGTACCATATGGTAGATGCATCAAAACTTCCCAGCCAAGCTCTTCCAGTTTTTGCCCAGTCATCAAAGATGTGTGTGGTCTAGCGTTATCTTGATGGATGACGAATCCCTTTCTTTTTTCAAGTGCTTGCTTCAATCTGATCAGTTATTGACAGTAAAATGTAGAATCAATCATTTGGCCAGACTGGAGCAGCTCATAGTAGATGATTCCTTTCCAATCCACCAAACACTCAACATAACCATTTGTTGTGACCATTTGTTGAGCTTCACAACGTTTGAACCATGATCTTTTTCGCACATTATTGTCAAGTTTGATCCACTTTTCGTATCCAGTTACCATTCGCTTCACAAATGATTCGATTTCATTTCGTTTCACCAAAAAATCGCAGATGTTAATTCGGTCCATTAAATTTTTCACAGGCAATTCATGTGGTACCCAAACATCGAGTTTTTTTGTAGCCTGTTTTTTTAAACGCATCAAAACCGTTTTATGAATATATCCAAGACTATTCTAGCATTATGTGTGTATAATTATATACGTGATACTTCAGAAATAAAATTACTGTAATAATATTTATTACAAATTAATAAAGTACTTATTATTATTAGTAAGCAAACGCCTAATTAGAGAATTTGTTTTTGGTTTTGTACATTTTAATACAATCGCTAACAAAAATGTTTACGTAATCCATTTGTTTACAAATTTCGCTTCAATAGTTTACCCGCCGGTGTGCAACTGAGTAATAACTCCTATCAAATGTCTTGTCTCGGCAGCAAACAATTTAAGTGATTAATAGCAACCAATCGCGTCGGAGTGATTTGATAAGCGTCACATTGTCATTTGACATGATTGATGAGAGATTATAGGCGCGTCTTTATTTACAACTCACAAAATTGACAATATTTTAAACTTAATGATATTTAAGTTAACCACATAGGGGCTCGACGCAATAGGAGACTAACCAAGATTTTGTTGCTTTGAGAACAGTACTGCGGTTTTATGCTTTTCTATTTTCTGTTCAAGACTTATTTTTAAAGTTCGGAGAACACACTGTATAGTCGGGATATTTAGAACTGTTGCTTTGTACTTTAGAAATTCCTCAAGTTACTATTGAATTCCAACTTTTTCTTTAGCTTAGCTATGATACCCTTCACAAATTTAAAGGCTTCTTACAAGAACTTGATTCCGAGCATTCAGTTTGTGTAGCATTTACTTCATACAAATACAGAACTGTGCTAAAAGTCGTGAAGATATCTCGTCAAATGAAAAAGTTTCACATACAAGTACATTATTTCTATCGTTCAGTTTGTATGATAGCTATATCTTAAAATGGTACGAAATCGGCTGTTCTGACAAACGAGCTGCTTCTTGGAGAGAAAAGAACGTATGTAAAAATTCAGATTGATATTTCAAAACTTGAAGGACAACTTCGTGTATATACAAACAGACAGACAAATAGAAGGACGAAGATAGCTAAATCATCTCAGATCATCATGCTGATCAGATATATACGCTTATAGTGTAATTGACACGGTCTCCTTTTTCTGTAACACTAACGCTTATTGAGTGCCAAGATGTATTTGTACGGACAGAAGATGGGCAGACAATACCCCGGATATCAACTCGTTTCGTCACGTTGATCAATTATGTAACAAGTCAATAAAATGATCTAAGGTGTGTTGATAAAATATTGCCTTTTGAAGCAAAAACTTGGCTTGATGATGAGTTTTCGGATACTGCCGATTGGTATGCTCAGTTTAGGCGTGGTAAATTAGCACCGAAGATGGTGAACACATTTAATGCCAAAAAAAGTTGTTATCGACGAAAGCATCATTCCACAAAATAATTTTATATGTTCGTGAAATGAAGTTGTTCGAGATAGCAGACACACTAATGACATCAACTGAATGTGTACAACATATCATTCACAAATATTTTGGTATGAAAAAGCTCTATGCAACGATGAGTTGATGATTCGGAGCTGTGTTTGAGGTTTTTCAACCATAAAAAACCGAGTTTTTGTGTCGTGACAATGAATGCAACATGGCCTCATTATTTCACTCCGAAATCCAATCGATAGTCCTCCGAGTAGTCTGCACACGGTGAACCCGCTCCAAAGCGTGGAAAACATAAGAGTGAGCTGCCAATATTATGGCGTCTGTATTTTGAAATGAGCATATAATAATTTTTGTTGACTGCTTGAAAAAGATAGGACCGCCGACAGCGACTATTACATTGCATTATTGAACCGTTTGAAAGATGAACTCGTCGAAGAACGGAAATTTATGAACTGGGTTTCGAATTGCTTCCGCATCCACCGCATTCTTCAAATTTGGACACCGACTATTTCCTGTTCTCACATCTCAAAAGAATGCCCGCTGTCAAGAAATTTTTGTATAATGAAGAGTCAATTGCCGAAGCTGAGACCTATTTTAAGGCAAAAGAGATATCGTACTTAAAAAATATATCGAAAACTTGCTTTAATTTATACATTTTTTAGAACAGAGTTGATCCCCTCTAAAAACAAAACATATCAAACTGGTTTGCGTAGAGAAAAAATATTCTGAAATTCTGAATTGAGGTTTCAAATTGGTTAAAAAAAGTGGAAAAAACTCTGCAAAGAATTGCATGCATAACAATTTCATTATATGTATTACCTTATAATTATACTACGTTGACAATTCTGTATATGTTAATAGCTTTCTTCAAGCCTCTTACCCGCAAAAAGTCCCAGCAGTTCTACAAATACCCTACAACTAAAAGTGAAATAAATATAAGTGATTGGTTCACGCGCTCAACTGAGAAAGACTTGGCGAACTTTGTTTAAACACACTTTTAAAGCGTTTTTATTTTTTATTTAATTCTCCAGTGCTACTTTATTGACACTAATTCAATTTCGATGCGTAAAAATTATATTAAGTGACAAGAAGATAAAGAACTTCCAGTGTTTGTATGTGTGTATGTGTGTGCGAAGTATTAAGATTGAAATGAGTTACTTTTATTGTGCGACTGTTAAAATACTTTACGGTGTTGTTTATCATTTCGATTGCATTATTCACCCGAAAGGCGCATAAGTACTCAACAGGATTAAGCGATCGGATGAGGGTTGGTCGATGAAGCGAGTGTGGTTGCCATAAAAGTTTTACCGCACTTACACACACCTGTGTTTACCTGCATCCTTCAACTGGAGATTTGCGATGAAATTAAACTGACTCGTTCCGCTTAATCACGCAACTTATCGGCGAAATCAATAAACCCGCTCAACGCATGGAGCTTTCATAAGCCAAAGTGCTAAATGCAATACTCAGCGCCCACATTACAACGCACATAAATGAGACTAACTTTCACTACGCTAATTGCAACTTTCATTTATTAGGAGCAAAGTTTTTTCGAATGGCGACGAACGTTGTCACTTGCGCGCCGATCGCAGCTTAGCTTTTTTGCAGCTTTACGAATATGTTTATCTCATAAGTGCAGTTGTTAAAACTTTAATGACACCGTTCGAGTTAGATGAGGTATAAGGGCATGTAGGAGCATTAATCCCAGAGAATGCTGTCTCTTTTTATACTCCTTCATCATGTTGTTATAGAGTATAATAGTTTTGCTCACCTGTCGGGTTTATGTATCACCTGGAACTAAGCAAGATAGATATAAAGTAATGTTTATATAAATCATCTGGATGACGAACCGAGTTGTAATCCGAGTGACTGTCTGTTCGTCCGTCCATCCATCCGCCTGTTCATGCAAGCAATTCTTGATTAAAAATAATATCTGGATAAAGTTCGGTACCCAGTGAGGGTTACTGTACGTCCATGATACGCAAGAGACATGAAATTTTACAAAAGTGATGGAACGAAAGGGCTTTATAAGAACCCGGTGACAAATTTGTACTACGGGCGTTGCACTGTATACCCATATATCGAGACATATTTAACAGATTTCAACCAAATTCGGGAGATAATATTATTCTGACATTCTTTCATTGCGGTGAGAAGATGGGCGAAATCAGACCCACGCCCACTTTCTATGTAACATAATTTAAATGCCATCTAATTCCTTCCCTTCCCAGTATACAAATCAAAAAACAGTCAATAAAAGTGCCTAAGTCGAACTAATACTATTCAAGATATCCCCAGATACCGAATTCGTTGGTACGCTGGTTCGTATTGCGATCTTTTTACCGAAAATATGTCAAATATATTATTGAAATTCGAAAAGAGTTTTCCCCAGTTTTTGTCTTTGCAAATTCAAAGAGTATAAAATTGTCGGTTGCACGCAAACTTAGCCCTTACTTATTTGTAGTTCTTTATTATTTATTGTAACACGAAAGGAACATTCATCTTAAAAACGAAAATTTTAAGCCAAAGCGCATCGATGTTTGGATAGCAAGCGGAGAATATTAAATATGTCTATTGTTATTTTTGAGAACATTTTATTTTGTAGTATTCGGAAGAAGTAACAGTTTCTACCAGATTAAATACCGGATTCGTTTCGGTTAACTAGTCGGTATTAGATAACCGAAACAAACCAGTATTTTCTCTGGTAAGAACTATTAACTCGTCAATATTCTACACAATACAATTTCTTCTAAAGAACAATAACATATATCTTTAATACTCTTCGCTTGACTATCCACCGACCTAAAAGTTGGTATTAGATAACCGAAACGAAAGCGGTATTTTCTTTCATAGTGATTTAAATCCAATATTTGAGCATTTTTATAATATTAGGAGAAAACGAGATTAGGAGATTTGGAAATGCATTGTTCAATTCTCAGCCTTTGCCAACCGTATTCTGTTTTTATTCTCTCCTAAAGGAACATAAGCTCAAACAAGGCCAGTCAAAAAATTCACGTCTACTTTAATAGATCCCTAATTATATCTACATTTTGACGAAATTGGACAGAAATCTCAGCCATCATATTAATAACGATTACCTTGAATCTCATAATATTTACAGGGATCTAGATTACAAGACAGTACCCTGCTAAAAAGAATTTAGCGAGTTTCCTAAAGGTCGACTCTGTGAATGAAATTTCGACATAATTGATACATAAATAGTACTCTTTAGTAAATACAATCGACTTGGCCTTGCTGGTACTTTTAATTTCAAACCAGTAATACCAAAGATACACTGATTATGTCGAAGCAAAAATCAATTTCATATTTTTATATTCTAACCTATTTAAACTGACATAGTTTCAGTATAGCAATTTCGATAATAGCAAGTTGTTTTACTTTAAACAAAGTAACTTTCACTTCTCACGCCAGCGTGCACCCACCATAAGCACTCCTGCGGCCGCTCGCATCGCATGCATTGCACCACTGAAGACACCACAAGGACGACTGTAATAAAATGTCATACAGCAGAGAAAACTAATTTGATCAAATGTAAAAGTTTAAGCAGATAAATTGTAAAAGTTTCAATAAACAAAATAACTCGGACGATTGCAACGGACTGGACAACGCGAGGGTGGGAGGAATAGCAAATGGCAAGCACTTGAAATGCGCTCGCTTTTATGGCACTTACACATACACCTACATATTGCTGTTCTGCTTTATTGATTTCAGAATAATCCTGTTGTTTATTTAGTCGGTATATAGTAAATATAAGCGTAAATATAAAATTGTTGATGGCCACAACACACCGAACAACTCAAAGGCAAATTTATGATATAAACATATTTTATTGCAGCTGAGTTTGCAATAACCTGACTAATAAAAATTATTGTTCTGAAAATAAATAATTATGCATAAGTTGAACTTGAAAAACAAATGGTTATGCTGTGATAAATTTTATCTGTCGATAATTTTTAGTATGGCGATTAAATTTCGAGCTAACTAATGAAGTTTTCGCACCAATCAACACGTTTCTGAACGCTCGGATATTCTCACAACGCTTTAACTTCATACGGTATCACTTGAATCATGGAGTCACCGAACTGAACTCTGGCGGCATTTTCTCTACCCATATACCGACGAGGGAGTTGTGGGCGGGAACAAGTCGTTGAAAAAGAGGATGGGTCAAAGCTTGGAAGGAATGTTGATGGAGAGGTTTACTGTACGGAGTTGAAGTCCAGACTATTGCAATGTCTTTCATGCAGAGGTTGCAGCCATTAAGGTAGTAACGGATCTATTGCTACAGCAGCTCCATTCAATAGCATGGAGTGTCTTTGTGATAAGACTGGTATAATGCCGGGTTTTAGTGGAATCGCAGAAAATTTCGAAGTTGGTGAGTTCGCAAGGAAAGACACCCCAAAACCTTTATCGGTATAATGGAAGTGGGTCGGTACTTCCATATCCTCTTGTATTCCACTAATGATGAGTTCCCGGAAGCTTGACGAGCGTTGGACCGTTATTGGTTCCTACGCTGTTGCAAAAGTATTTTGCCCAAAAGCAATTCAAGAGATCTAGTGATCTTTTTGCCCTTAGTAAGGCCTTCATGCTGTAAAGTTGGGAATTTTACCAGAGCAAAAGCTGTATGGAAGAAGATGATGTGGAAACAACTCAACACTTCCTTCTTGACTGTCCCGCGTTTGGGAGGTCATGATTTTAACACTTGGGAGCACATACCTTCACACATCCCACCGAACTGAGCAAATTTGTATTGGCTACTCATCCTTTTGCTAATTTATATGTTCAAACGCAAGAGCTCTCTTTTTCTACAGGTTCACAAAGGACTAGTATAAAAGACCACGTGTGATCTTTGATCAACCATCTGCTATCTAACCAAACTTAGTATATTATATATCATTCTTTGGGATGTTTTATTGATTCTAGTTCAGTTCCACTTTTTGAAGTTCAATTGCCTTCCTAGAAGAGAATTACTGAGATACTCGGCTCAGGGATTATTTATGAGTGAGTAAATGCCAACAAGAGAGCACAGCAAGGCAAGCACGTGTGCACCTTCTAAGCAGTGAATAACCAGTGTCAAGCGCATCACATTTATTGCCATGTTTTTTTAATTTCCTCCAATAAGATATTATGTATTTCTCTTTTGTAACTAAGTGAAATATCCATTAAAGCCGCCTTTAGCAGCTCCCCCCACACATTGTTTCCCTTTTTGTTGCTTACATGACACGCGTTCGTTAACCCACTTAACGCAAGCGTTTAATCGGTTTACTTGTGTCAATTAAGTTTTTTTGTTTTGCCAAAACACTTAACTCAGCTACAAGTAAAAAGGACAAAGCGAGCAAAATGAAAAGCGCAAAACTCAATTACAATTTCAAACATTATGGCGTTCTGTTCCCTCGGCATCTATGCGTACATGTGTGCCCCTGTGAAGGCTTCAATACCCTAAACACTATATTTTCAGTTTTTTCTCCCTTTTGTGTTTTTCATGTGTGCACTTTTACCCGAAAAACCAGTTACTCAATTTAGAGACGAGGAAAACAGGCAAAAAATGCTGCGCTCAACAAAAAGAACAACAAAGGCAACAATATAGAGCAATAAAATGCTTGAGGTGCGTAAGATGTTGAGGAAGGGTGAAAATTGTGTTAAATAAAGCGACCGCAAAATGTGAAAGTCACCAAGACGAGCGGAATGAGTGAAAGAAAGTCATAAACAAATTTCAAACCTGCAAATAATCTGATTATGCAGTTTCCCTTTGGCAAAAGAGCAAATGCGTATTTCAGCAATACAATAATGTACTAGTTAAGAAATAAAATAAAAATTAAATTAATTAAAAGAAATGATCAAATGTTCAAAGCAAAATGTCATAAAAATAGGAGCCAGCAATTTAATGTCTCGGTTCTGTCATCAAATATTAGTAATGAATGCAATATAATATTGAAAATAATACTATTGACTGGAAACATCAAAGGAATGTAATTCTATATGAAGACTGCTCCTTCTTTAAAAAGAAAACTTATTTCAACTTGACCTTTTTTTCATAAACCAATATCTTTTGATTATAAAACCGACTTGACCTAAACTGAACTACCTTTACTTAACCTAACTACTTATACTCTCCAACTGTTCTCCATCTAATAAGAAGCTGAGAACGCAATATCAGTTCATCAATTCACAGCAATGTTAATTCTTTTCCATATTAAATTAAAAAGATCTAAAGATACTTGCATACAAACCACTCTATCGAACACTTTATGTCTACAGTTTCAACGTATTATAAAATGCTTGACAAAGTCATTGCTTTCTTTGGACCTTTGAAATTTTTCATTAAAATGAATGCCTAAAGCAAGCGGCAATTAAAAACTGCAACAATGAAAATGAAAGAAGAGAGTAAATAAAGAAAATCAGCGACACATAAAAATTTAACGAGTCATTGCACACAATGTTTCTGCGGAGGCGGAGGCGAGAGGATGATGTGGAGCGCCAAGTGCACACATTAATCGTATGACCCGGTGACCCAAAGCGCACAGCACTGGCATCTGCACCATTCTGCTGACTTTAAAAATGCGTGCGGCTCTCTAGTTCCATTCACAGAATAATTTTCGTGTTAGACGTTATATCCAATAAGAATGCCTAGCAAGCGAAGCTTCTTAGAAAATTGTCTATCGTTTTAAAAATAATCAATTTTATATATTGAACGCTGTGAAGATTCATTCCAAGTGCGCATAGCAGACTTTAAGGGTGTCTACATTCTTCTTTCAGCGTCCACATCTTCTTTGATATTCTATTTTCTATCTATTTTGAGCATTTATATTGTCAATTCATCCAAGCCGCGCGTTTTATAAATAAATAAAGCGAAGCTGCACGCTTAAAGTTGGATTTGCAGTCCACGCGTAAATTGAATACTCGTTGCTGCTTCAGCGAGTATAAATACGCCGTTATTTTAGCTCCTGTCGTCTAAGGTGTTAATGTTAAGAAGAAGCTAAATTAGTAAAAGAACTTATATGGTCGCTTATCCTGTAAATTCGGCGGAGATGGCAATATATATTTGCTAAATGAAGCGTATTGTCTGGCTTCGTGTTTGGCGTGAATATAATATGAGGCGTCAAGGCGCATTCCGCAGCACAGCGCAGGTAAGTGATCAGATTAATTGTTCTTTTATTTAGTTTTGGCAGCCGATAAGTCGCGACGAGTAGATTTATTAAAGATGTGAAAGTATTACTGTACAGAGTACTGTGTATAACGAGTGAATGTTAATATGTACTGATAAGGAAGAATGAAGTGTTTTGTACTGTACCCTCTTCTACTTCTTTTCTACATTTTCATTTAAATTGAAAGGAATTTATTTTATAAAAAGGTTTCATAGCGCGGTATTTTATTTACCTTTTTCTCCTCATTTTTTCTCTTCTGATATGTGCAAAAATTGCTTGGTAATTTCAATTTGTATAATTGCACATACATATATTGCTTGTTGAACCTATTAAGGCCTCTTGATACATCAAATAATTTCTATAGCACAAGCAAATGTTCAATTACGTATAGCCTTATCAACATAAAAATACATCGTAGTAAGGGGGAGATCGTAAACGACTTAAGCTACCAAAGCCAATTCGCTCAAGATAAATCCTCTCCGTCGTAAAGTAAAGTCGTATGTCATGAATGGCGCTTTATATATTGACTTCTAAAGCTTGAAGAGAGTTTGGTTTATTGATAAAAACCAAATAATCCCACATGAAGTAGTCTAATGGTGTTAAATCACAACTTCTTGGAGGCCATTAAATGCCACAATTTTTTGAGATAATCGAATCTCCAATCTTTTGTCGTAATAATTCAGTTCTGGCACGTGCTGTGTTGCACAGAGCACCGTCTTGTTAGAACCAGATGTCGTCAAGATCAACTTCTTCGAATTGTGGCCATAAAAAGCTGATTATAATAGATCTACATGAGAGCGGTATAGACAATATTCACAATAATAAACTTCATTTCTTAAGTAGAACGGACCGACGATACCACCAGACCAAAACAACCACACCAAATTGACAATTTAGTTGAATGTAATGGTTGTTTTGAATTACTTGTAGATTTTCTTCGCACCAGAATTAACAGTTTTGCTTATTTACCGCATCGCTCCGATGAAAGTGAGGCTTATGGGAGAAGAAAATTTCCTTAAAGAAATCGTAATTTTTTGAAGTTGTTCGAAGACAATACTTCCATTACATTGAGCGGTTCTTTGTCTTTTTAGCACTTCAATATTATGTTAAAAAAATTTACGCATAAAATTCTCAACAGTTCAACGACTAGCTAGCACAGGCGGACGACTATTACGACCACAATATGGCAAAAGCGCACGAAAAGTTGCAATTGAAGAACGATTATTTTGATAATGAAATTGAATAATTTTTAAACGCTGCCCTTGCCTGTATTTTTACATGATGAAATTGTAAACATTACTGAATACAATGAGAAAAAATTACAGACCATGAGAGGTTAAAAATTCCCAAAACGACACTTAGAAATCATATCAACTCTATGGGAAAAATATTTTCATAAATAAATAAAATCGGGTCGATACTACCCCAACTATGTCGGTCAGTATATGAGTTATATACCATATATGTATGTATATCCGATCCTCTGGTTGACGTTTTGCTCCTTAGGCATTTCCTTGGCCTGGATTTCTGTAAGTCACAAGAGTATAAAATGTTCGATTGCACCCGGCCATACTTGGTGTGTATGTATGGTATATATTTCCTTCACATATATTTTCTTTGATAGGGATTCCGGTCTATGGGACTACCTCTAAGCATTTTTTGTAGTATTTTTCTATAAAAATATGAATACTAATCATTCTTAGCTATTTTTAAAGATTCCTATATTCAACTCAATGCACACTGATTGAATCGAGTACTAATGACGGATGTTATTACTGTTTCTTGTTCCCCAAAGATCACAAGGAAAGCTTACCAATACCAAATAAAGTCTCTGCGAATATTTTGAGCGTAAGAAATCATGATTTTCGTTAATGAAACACATTTTTTTCTAGAAAAATCGAATTGTCTGATTATTTTCTCAGAAAGGAAGAAGAAAGAAAGGATGGCAGAGAAAACCTAATCGAAACATCAGCTGTAAGCACTTTAGTAAGCAAAACTCCAAGACAGGGACTTATTTCTTACATTTCGCACTCGAAGCGGATACAACACAAAATCAGAAATATTAGTTTAACTCACTAAAAATTATAAAATAATATCTGCTGTCCAAAGAAACTGTATGGCCCAGGGTTAATATAGAGTTCGGTTATGTAAGTATTAAAAAAAAATTTCACAACTATGTGAAGCTGGAATGACCTACAGTTATAACGGGTTTCACACATTAATTATTATTACGATATTGTATTTAATTTGGTTATGAATAATGATTTTAGTAACTCACCGATTTAAGTCTCCATTACAAGCAGGCGAGTGTTTGCACAAACATTTCCCACACACCAAAAATGCCAACTTCATTTTATTTGTATTGGACTACTTTGATTTTGATTTTCCCCATTAATTGTTGATTGAGTTTTATTGCAGTTAGAGTCCATAAAAGCGCAAATATATGGCAAGAACAAAAGCAAAAAAAACACTCTAAAATTTGTCACCACAAACATGTTGCAACGGCCGCTTTGCATTTATTATTAGTACGTTTTCACGCATAGTTTCATTTTTGATGCAATTAAATTGAAATTAATTAAATATGCTCTTAATAACCATAAAAAGTCGAGCGTTCTGTTAAATTGAGTCATGAAGTGTTTATTTATGGCAACTCTACCCACTCGTTCTGAGTGACTTTAACACCTGCAGCCAATTATATGGCTTTTGCTAATGCATTGGCATAAGTTTTACGCAATACATGGGCAAACTGTGGTATATTTTATGCTGTTGTTGTTATGTGGTATAAATTTATGCTTGTAATTATATCAAGTTGCTTAAACTTCAAGGCACTTGGAGCCGGTGAGAAAAATGTATTTGCAAAGCGAAATATTTTAGAAAAGTGATCTTAATTAAATTAGCAGGGCAAGCAGCGACAGCAAATATAAAATTAAATAACAACTCACTCCAATTATGTAATTTAAGTATGATGTTTTTAGCGTCGAAAATGTCAGGAGCAAGAAATTGAGGAGACCAATTACAAGGCGGTTTTAGTGGAGTCAGGTTTTCATGAAAATTTTTAGACTTTCGAAATCTTTAGCACGTGTCGTTACCTTTGTTTTTCTTAGCATACATTTAGAGTGACACTAAAGCAGTTGGGTAGCAGAGGTATCAACAAAGACACTGAAATACAGTTTGAAAAATATAGATCTCATGACCTTGGGAAACTCTTATTCAAAAGCAGTCTAAATCGATCAGCACCATCCGTTAACTTCCAAATGATTATGAAGTGCAATCGAAGTGATGGAGAATTCCTTTGGATCGAACTTAGGTAGTGTATTCGAAACAAAATAATCGCAAAAGAAACTTAACAATCTGACTATTGGGTTTGCAGTGACCGCGTATGAAAGCGAACGTGTCACGAGATTAAAAAAATTTGAAAAAGCAATATCGCCCGGTGATTTTACTCTACACCGTCAATGGCGATCATCAAAAATTGGTGCGAAATCACGTGGGTAATATCTTGCGTGAAATATAAGGAAATAGAAAGTTATCGGCGCGATGGTGACCGTTGGCTCAACAAGCACAACCGAGAGACCACTTCCCAACAGTACTTGGCGCTGTCCTTCGAAGAAACACTCCTCATACTCATACTATCCTCAAGTAACTAGTTGACAACTCATGGCGAAAAGCAAAGAATCATTGTTGGCAACATGGAAGGCAATCGACCGACCGGTCCTAAACTATGCTCCGTCGATATAGTGACCTGAATGCATTAAAACGCAGTCGCAGATGCTCATGGTTAAGGGTCATAACGAACTCCTCTTTAGCAAAAACCATCCCCACAGTCCACTGCTTAAAACAGAGCCGCTTGTTAGGAACATCATGAGGTCTATCCTTAACTACGTCGACGACATCGAGAAGTACGCCGACCAGACTTCGGTCGCAACACATTTCAAACACCATCCATTGCAAGCGATGAGCTCGAGTTACCACTAAAATCTAGAGTAACCCTTAGGCTACTTCAGATTAAACTTCTACTTATCCAAAATCGACGCCGACATACCAAATTTATGTCCAGCATGCAATAAATCTCGTATGACAATAACCACCTCTTTGCATGCCTAAAGAATCCCACTCATCTAACCTCTTTCTCCTTGTGAACTGACCCCGTCGAAACAGCTCGTTCCCTTGACATACCGGTAGATGACTTCAATGACAATCGACCTGAACCCGACCACCAAAGCGGAAATTATGTAAGCGCTACACTAATAACAGATGATGAGTCGGCCTTAGAAGTGTTCCAAAAATAATGGTTTTGGGAAAATGTATGGTCCTTTGCGCAGTGAAAATGGCGAACATCGCAGTTGACGGAACGATAAGGAGTACGACATATACGACGGCTTTGGAGGTTTTCGATTTAATACCCGCCAGTAGAAGCTGAGGAAGAGGAAGGCTTCCACTCCTTTGGAGAAATCAGGTGGAGTAATACCTGGCTGCTCATGGTATCCCAAATTGGTGCCACATTGCGAAAATTGGAAACGATTGGCGCGCTGTTAGCGGTGTCTACACCAGTAGAAAAGAAGATACTGGAGGATATTACACCAAATCGTGTGCACCTTTTTCTCTGAAGGCGAAACTAATTAGCTTTCATCCATATTATAGACCAAAATATATCGGATTCTGAAGATATAAGCTGAAATATCCCTATTTATTTTACTTTTAAGTAAAGTCAAATGGATGGCAAGAAACTCACCAACAAATTTTGCAATATCAATTCATTTTTTTATTGCAAAAAAAAAATTATTTAATTATAAAAATAATTTTATTTAAAAGCGAAAACAAAATAAATTTTAATATTCGTTCATACATTGTCTTTTTGCGAAGCTTGCACACATTTACATAAATGTGTTATGTGCTCACACGCGCTATCCCCCGGCGACAAATTCCCCACAGACACAGCGTTGACGTCGTTACATAGAAAGCAATTAAAATGCCACACGCGCTGCCACCAAATGTGGCATAAATAAATTTAACGGCGCAGCATTTTTTACGCTTGATTTTAATGAACATAATTTGCGGTTGATTTGTTGAATAGACGGCGAACCGCAGCATCGTCAGCAACACCAGCAGCACACAAAAACAACATCAACAAGAACACATAAACTTGCGCTAAATGTAAAGGTAATGACATTGAGCCACAGCGACACAACAATGAAAAAAATCCGCAAATATTTTCTATGTGTGTGGTCCATGTATTTGAGTGTGTGTGTGTCATGGCTGTGACAGGGCCCTGACGCGCCATTCGAGTTCAATGCACAAATAAACGGGCAAATGCTGCTCTGACCGCAAAGTGTAATTGTTGCACTTGTAGTGCAGGTGCGGGGTACAGGGTGCATAATGCGTCGTGCAAAGGATGCCTGCTTGTCTTGGGATACTTTGTGGTGCATAGTGCGCGTTTCACTCAGCTGCAGCTGTCGAAGTGTCATTGCCGGCATCGCCGTTGTTGTTTTCAAAGAGCGAGTGTTGTGCTCGCCCGCAATGGAGCCACAGTCACCACCAAGCTGCCGCTGCCGACGTGCAGGCATCGAACGGTGGTTTGTTGACTGGTTGATTGCTTTGTGTTGCTTAGCGCTGTGCTGTGTACTCCTGTTTATTTTCGGCTCATTGCAGTTTCACATTGACCCAGTTACGGTGAATCGTGTCAAATGCTCTTTAACAGCAACAACACCGGCAGCCAGCAGCCACGGTGTCTGCATTAGTGAAGTCACGTGATTGTTTGTAGGTGAAGGCGTTAGTCGGTGGTAAGCGCTAGGTGCCCTTGGGTGCAGCTGATTACTTGCTGGTTGAATCCGTGTGTGTGACAGAGGGCAGAGTGCGTCACAAGAGAATTCATTGTCAACGTTAACTTTGTGCGAATTTTCGAAAAAGTTTAAGTTGAAGGTAGTGCCTTTGGCAGCTGCAAGTAGCGCATTGAGTTCCCAGGTTCAGTTTATTCATTTTTTTCGATTGTATGTTGTGTAATTGAGTGGAAGCGTTCGCTTGAATAATAATTAGTACGATTTACGGAAGAAAAACAAGCTTTCACAGAGGTTTGAAGTCGCTCATACGCCATGGTGTACTGTTTGTGGCGGCTCTGTTCGTTATGGAATAATTCGAGACTTATATTTTAAGATTTTTTTTTTTCGAAAAATGTACGTTTTTTTAAGTTGGTGATAAAACAGCGTTGCCACCTAGAATTATTCTGACTTTTGACAATTTATTGGAATGCTATTAGGCTTATATTTTAAAGCTTTTAATTTTTTCTAAAATGGGTAATTTTTTAAGACTTGGTTAATAAATCGACGTTGCCACCTGAAGTTATTTATGACATTTTTTATTGATACCAAAATTATAAAAATGTTAAATCAGCGCGAAAACATTTAAACAAACTTGTTTTCCTAAACTTAAAATTTTGGGGCTGCCACCCGATATTTATTAAAATTTGTACGCAATGAGTTTAAGGGTAAACTTACATAGTTTTGTCTTGTGTGCTAAAATACACAAATAATAATTATTATAATAAGTAAAAGAAAAAACAATTATATTTCTATAATTTGACCTCACGGCTTTGACACCGCGCAAAGTTAAGTTTAATATAAAATCCATTAACATTTGACTGCTTGAGCAATCTATAACAACCATTTCCACTTTCGCTGCAATTTAGTGATTCCAAACAAATGCAATTACCGCAAACAAAGCGAAGACAAGCCATCAACCGCACTCAACGGCCGTCAACTATTAAACGTCTGGCCTGCGACGGCGTCCGGCCACGGCAGCTGAAGGCTTACAGTGCTGATGTGAACTTCTTTACGCGAGCTTACACAATGAGATTTAATTTGAGTTTGTTGCAAACTTTGCATTTGCAAATGACGAAAATGACTAAACCGTTTTCTATTAATGCGTTTGACGCCGTTACTCACACTCACGATTCACAGCATTCTTATATTTTCTGAAAGAAAGAAGATAAAAGCGGAGTGGTCATAAAATTTAATAAAAGAAATTATTTAAGGTGTTATTAGCGCTTCGTTTGACGTTAATTATGCCAGCATAACACTGTGTGTGCTCTGCAAACAAATAGTCACTTTAAATGCAAAATAACGTAACATCAATATTCACAATTTTTCTACGTTAACAGGCGAAGGAAAAACGATGTGATAAAAACCAGCCATATTGAAACAAAATTTGGGTTTTGGTTATAAAGTAGTTATCCATTGGTTATATATCGGTTATACCTGTGAGCGGAAGCATGAAAATTTACTATATTACTTATAAAATATGATATAGTGAATCGTGAGCAATAAAAACTCAATTTCGACTTTTTTTATGATACATTTTAGGAGACGATATATTCCTGCACGGCTCGACATTTCACGTTACGTATACGCCCCGCTGACTTGCGACAACATGGCGTATCTTCAAATATATAATACTTACAAACATCGGTTAAGGAGTTTCAAATACATTTCTAAATATCTCAAAAATAACGGAAAATTAAATTTTGCAGTTTGAAAAATATACCCTGCACAAAATCATAAAAAGTATACAAAATTTTACATGAGTAAATATCTACTCCTCAGCATTGCTAGTAATTACGGCAACAGGTAAACTGCAACGCACTTTACTAAAGCAGACGAGTAATTAAAATGCGATTCATACACTTTTCGCGCTGATCGAAGTGCTTTAACATCGCAATGTTGTAATGGCAGGTTTGCCCCGTTACCAAAAAAAAACTTAATTATGCATCTTTCTTTATCTCACTGTTTATTTCACCACACTCTCCTCTCCCGTCGATGAGCGCGAGCCCTCTAATTCTGGCGCTAAGCCACCATGTAAACCGTTATTGTACACCTCAAAAAGGCTGTTGCGCCGCGCGTAAGTTGAGCGCCGCGGAGTGGAACTTATATCCGCGGTAATGTCATAAATTTACGCTCATTAACTGTGGAAATTAAACTCTACACCGTCTTTCCACGCACCCGTGCCTTCTCCAGCAATCTACAGGGCTGCCCAATAACAGGAACTAAAACAACAAGAACACAAGTACGAGTACATTAAGCACAATTACAACTATAACAACTGTGTAAAGTGACAGTATTAATCCGCCGAGTGGTTGAGCGCGGTGTGTGGAAGTGAAGTGTTCAACGCGCTAGCGGATGTGCGGCTGTGTCTGTCATTAAAACTGTGATTATAATTTAACTGATTTTCGACAGTTGCTGGAAAAGGCTTAACGCCATCCGCATGTTCTGGGCTTAATGCGACAGTTTGCGCGCGCTCGCCGCGCTTAGCTACATAAATAGTGAAACGTTTGCACTCGAACATATTTTATGGTTGCGTATGTATGTGTGAGACGAGCGGAAAATATCGGCCATTTATATTACAAAGTTTCTTTTGTTCACTGCTCATGATCATTAGATTTGCTACTTAATGAGAGATTTGTTTCTAACTAATCAATTTAGCTTCAGCTTCTTCCGTTTCCACTGCGTCTGCTAGCTTTTGATTATTAAAGCAGATTATTCGAGTTTTATCACTGCATCTGACATCAGGGGATAATATCTATAAATTTGGTTTTTCGGTAATGATAAGTTACAAAATCTTAAATTATTTCATAGCATTATTTTAAAAATATGATACATCAAGAAGTTGTTCAACTACGATTGAAATTATGGGGCATTCTAGTCTGAAAATTAAAAAAAAATACTGTTTTCATAATTGGTTAGTTTATATATTCAAATTTCAAATTATTTCCGAAGTTTTAGTCATTTGAGTGTGGTGACAATGGACTTGCTTATGCTGTAGACGAAATGTAAAACGCGTTTTTCTCGAAACTTTTTTTTGATGAGGCTATCACGATAACGTACTGTGAGATGCCTGAAATTAAATCTCGTAATCTTGGCGGCATTTGGTTTCCACAAGACAGTGCCCACATATCTCATCAATCAATTGATTTATTCAGAGAACACATGTGTGAGCGGATAATTTCATGTGATATCACTCCGTTAGAGATTCTGCTGTGGGGATATCTAAAGTCTTAAGTCTATGCGGTCGTCAAAAATTAGGCTCATCTGAGTCGTAACGGTAGCCAAAATTTGAAAGAGATAATCTTCAAAAAATAAATACCAAAGAATGCTCTTTCGAATAATTATAAACCTTTCCCAATTTACATAAAAATTTTGTGTTCGTTTTTTAAAAAAGTAGGGAACCTCGAAATGGATCACCCTTCAGTTCATATAAATTACCAGTGTGAGAAGAAAAATATCAAAATTTTGCACAAGTCTTTTTCTTTCCAAGGATCTTTTAGTACCCTTTATTACTATAGTAATATGCACTCGAAATTACTTTTTGAAAAGGCCAAGGCCTTGGGTTTTAACCCCATAAGTACAGTAGTACAAAAAAATGTAATAAACTTGGGCTTCAATGCTTCTAAAAAAATAAGGAAAGCATTTAATATTTTACTAATACTAATGGGAGGATATCAGAGTTAAAGTTTTGTTATATGTTTTTGATGTTGTAAACTGATGAGCAGTAATTTTTAGTAGTGTTGATCTGAAAGTCTTTGTAGAAAATCTTTTCAATCGAATAATTGAGAATGTTCAACATTTTTGGTGTATTTGTGCAAAAAAGAAAGCAATAAATAAAAACTTCTATTTGGTTCAAAGGACAAGAAATTAAGAAGCCATAACTTACATAAATACCTAGATATACAGATACCTATATTTTTCTTTATTCTGAAAAATAAAATTATGTTCCTGAATTTACGGAAATTTTATTTCCCACTGAAGTTAATTGGCACTTTGTAACCAATTTCGGAACTTCAGCTGCTGTCGCCATTGAGTAGAGAAGTAAATGTCTGCATTGTCGGAAAGACGTCATTATAAATGTCACACCTGCGTTTAGGCAACATAATTGTCACTTAAAAACATTTGTGACAATGAAGAATCGTATATCCGTCAGGATAACTGAATCGAGAGGAATTTTTATATAATGACCCTCACTAGTCAACTACAGGCAGTTAAAATGAAAATAAAATGAAATTTCTTTTATATTTTAGTAGCGAGTGTGCGCTTTTCCTTGATTTGAATGCCTATATTTGAAATAAAGGATATACAAACTCAAGCTATTATATTACCAACAACTACAATTAGGCTTAAGTTTATTGAAATATTATTTTTTATACGCAATTTAACTTAGTTCTTCTAGTGCAACTGTTTATTGATTTCGTTTGTCACTCGCCTAACCTCACATTAATATAAACTTTGCCGTACAAATCTTTGTTAGCATTTAAATAATTAAGTGGCCATGGAATTTCGTTATTAGAAGTAATCCTGCTGGGGAATACATGCATATGTAGGTACATAATTAATCAATAATGCGCTTGTACGACTCTGGGAATTCGTGTAGTCATTCGTGCATATGCCGTGTGTTGAATGCTCAGCTGTGGCGCAGTTACACGCGTGTAAGCGAGTTTTGTACAAGCAGTGAGCAGGGTACTCATATATGTATGTATGTCTGCAGGTGCGCCCATATATTAGGCATTTACAGGCGACAGCACCAAACTGACAAGCAACACAAAAGGTGGTCCCAGTTGGCGTCGAAATGTTTTTAGGGCGCTCTCTTGGAAGCGGCAATCCGCTAATGTCGGGAACAATTGTTATGGGAATGAATGGCAAGCACTGATTTATTGGCTCGAAAATTACGAAACTTTCGAACTCTTTTTAAAATTTGTAAATCGTTTTTTTTTTTTCAGAAGTATCTCACATCAAAATGAATCGCCGATTGTCTGGTTATCAATGATGATTTAGTGTTTGTTATTCCATTGTTAAAAAGCGGAAAATATACCAACTTCTTTTCTTTTTTCAGATGGTAGATAAGACTGAGCCCGACGTAGAACCATAACGACAAAAGATATAAATAATATAATTCTAAACTAACCCTTAAAATAATATTGTGGACAAAAAACAGTAAGACATTTTAATTTAAGTTTCGAGGGAAAAACTAAATAATCACTAGTGCTTAGTATACGTTGGTATTTCTGAAGTAAATAATATCTATTCGGCGATTTTTACGATGAGTGACATTATTCAACGAAGAAGTTCCATTCAATTTTGTATGTGTAATCGAGTTTCTGATGTCGAAACTTTCAGAATATTTGAAAAGACCTCGTCCAGAACGGCCATCAACATCAACTGATGGTCAACATATCAATAGAATAAAGGTATTGGTGCTTCGGAATCGACGATTAAAAGGCAGAGATCTTACTGGCATCTTTAGAATATCGGAAGGATTAGTGAAACCCATTTTGAAAGATATGTAAGAACACGATTGGTTCCAAACTTCCTAAATTTTTTTATAAACATCGTAGCGTTAACGTCTGTGTATATCATGGCACGTATTATTACTGGGAATGAGTCTTGAATCTATGCGTACGACCCGAAAACACACGAACAATCGGCCGAATATCGTGACCCGAAGCCGAAAAAACACGACAAAGCAGGTCACAAATCAAGGTCATGTTGACAGTTTTCTTTGACTATCGAGGTGTGGTGCACTCGGAATTCTTTTCGATCGGCCGAACTGTAAACGGGGAATACTATGTGAGTGTTATGCGCCGTTTACGTGAAGCTATTCGTAAAAGGATGCCGGAGTTATGGACCAAAAGCTCTTGGTTTTTGCACCCCGATAATGCACCGTCGAATATTGCATTTATTCTTCGTGAGATTTTGCCAAATTTTCAACCGATATAGAACCGCAAACCACTGTATTCGCCTGATTTAGCTTTTCTGTTTTTGAAGTCGGTTGGCAGGACTTCTCGGGAACTACTCAACCAATCTTTATAAAAATTTAGACAGATCTTTAAGATACAATTCTTAAAAGCTTGGATGAAGGTTTTTTTTCGATTACAATTATTTGAAAAACCCGACCCGAGGAAACCCATATAACGCCTTAAGGTGACTTGGCATGAATTGACTTCTGATTTATTGACGGAGATTGAGAAACTTTTCGCATATTCGTCTCATAGTTCTTTTCTGTTCCATGATTTCGGAAAACCGACTTTTACTGTTGATCGAAATTAATTTAAAATGATTTTATACAAAAAATTTTTGGCAAAGGATTACACAGTGTCTTGAGTTATTCGCACAGTAAAGAATAAGTGCTCCGTAATTACTTTCATTAGGGTGGTTGATGAAGAAGAAGAAGAGGTAGAAGACGTTGGAATTATTGACTCTTTGAAACTAAAACTGTTTTACCCAAAACATTCTGTCCAGCTTCTGTGATCGCGACCTGAAAATTAAATTTTGAGTTTAATTATATAGCCAGCTTTTAAATATTAATTTTCTTTAAATATTAATTTTCATATTTTCCGCTGATTGCCATAAATTTTATCCAATAAATATGTAGAACACATTTCGAAGCTTCGATGCTAAATTTGAAGGATTCGTAAAAATATAGAATCAAAGACTTTATTTTGTTGTCATTCTCCCAAATTTCCTACATGGACTATAGACAACTCCATGAAAAGTATCTCAACATTGCTTTGTACTTACAAAGAATGTTGAGAGAACCTGTTTTCAGTGCAGTATTACATATGAACACAGATTCGCACACATACATATACCTGCCTATGGTTGCAAGCTCGCACACACTCACAAATACAACACAGCAAGTAATGCGCTTCTTGGCATATTTATTCTTGCCGCTGTTGTGTTTTGTTCGATGGCGAACATGTTGCCACGTCCAGCACACACAGAAGCGGCTCAGGCGGGGGGCGGTGACCAACACAACAACAACGAGAGTATTCGTTGCGAGCCAACACAACGGCCACGCAGATCCCCACACATACACACGCGCTCGAACGCCGTCACACGCAAGTGGCTGACCTGCGGCGCAGCGCTGGCGACAGCAGTGCGGCGAACAAAAGCGATTCGGCTGCTCAGTTGTGTTTTGTGCGGCGCGTGTGATGGTTTTCTCGCTTCTCCAAAGGCGCATCGACGCGATTCTACTTGACTTGGCTTAACTCGCCGCTGACACGCAAGCCAGAATGAAACATGAATTGCTTGTAGACGAAGAAAAAAGCAAATGAATATTTGAATTTAAATAATTAATGTACAATAGCAACAAAGTGGCAACGTGTGTGTGAGTGAATTTGAAGCTTTGAGACGAAATAGTGGAACTGCAGCGAATGCGCTAAGAAGTTTATGGGGTTTTTAGAGTAAAGTAGTGATTGACAATCGATTTTTGCTAACAGTGAGCAACAATATGGCTCACGATACACGCCGGCCGCGCTTCTACAAGCTTGTTTACACACAGAAACGTGGTTAATTTCGGAGTCCCAGTGTAAGCGAGGTCAAAATTCGATGCAGTCAGTGGCGTGGTGTTGTAATAATTAAACTACAAATATTTAAGTGGAAATATTTTACAAAAATACATACTTACATATGTACATATATGTGAATTTGAGCGTAGAAATCGGAAATAGTAAAATTACCTGTGAATCTAATTAATTTATGCGCTTAACCGGCGTATCAATATTAATTTGTGTGTGAAATATAAAAAAATTACAACAACATCAAAAGCATCGTGAAATTTCAACTTTAAGCAACGCTCCGCAAGCAGCGACCAGCATCATCTGTTTCTACTAAGTGAGTGGCCAAGCTGCCAGCGAATGCTAGTGTGCGTGTGTGTGAGTGACTAAATCTCAGTGGAAGTGGTTTTTTGTGTAGTTTTCAGCTTCTGCTGCACTAAATCGTCTGTCAGTCCGCCGCTGCTGCTGCGCGTTCACCGTAAGTGTGAGTATCTGTGAGATACATTTTCGCACGCTTGCACTCACCGCGTCCGCAGCACTACGTCAGGGCAATAAAATGTCAGAAAAAATTTAAGCACAACAACAAGGGCTATGAGCACATGCATTGCAGCAAGTTTGTTGCTTTTTATTTCGCTGCCTTCTCTCTCGCTGCTTCTTAGCGCCGCACGCTGCCTTCGCGCTATTGGCGAATTTCGTTGTTCGCTTTGCTGTGATCTTCGCCTTTCGACGCAGCTATAAAAAGTAGCTACACTATGCTCTCTTGTGCTTTAGTATGCACTTTTTTGTTGACTTCTTTTCAGGGGTATTCCCCTGTGGCAGCTAAAGTTAATGCATTTCGCAAGCACAAATGGATTTCTGTAATTTATATACGCAGCTGTGTGCATCTGCTTGTGTGTGTGTGTGCGTTGCATTCAGCGCGCTTATAAAATTCACTTTTCTGCTGCGCTGCTACATTTTAGTCGACTTTTAGCTGACAGTTTTTTTTTACTTTTCGTTGCATTTTGTTTTGTTCATCTGTTTGTGTTTGCTGTTGTTATTTTTGATTATCTCACACTGTTTGCTTGTCTGCTAGTCCAACTATCTGTAAATATAGCGGTTGTTTGTTCGCCCACTGGCTTTATCACTTTTCGTGTTCCATTCCCACAGTGTCCCACAGATGCTGCATCTTTAAATCGCGATCTGTTGGAAAAACAGCGGTGGGACGCAGCATTTTGATTGTATATTTATACCCCTCATATCAGTAATCAGTTGGAAATCTGTCTGTCTCTAAGTCGCTCGCGTGAGTTGGCTACGAAACGAGATCTCAACAAGAACCTCGCAGCAAATTTTGTTTTTAACAAATGACTTTGCTTCCACTGATATCACATTTTCTGAAAACTTTAAATATACTTCGAGTTTTAATTTTTTGATACGCGATTACTATAATATTAATTTAGAGCTTATTTTTAATTTACGCATGATTTGTTCTTAAAAGGCAAAACTGGTCTGAAATTTTGAAAAAAAAAAAATTATCGTAGGTCAGCTTAAGGAGGACCTTTTCTTTAGCGCCGTCAGAGATCTCGTATAACTTAAAACATATCTGATATTTTTTTCACAAATTTTTCACAGTGCATTCTTGAAACATGTATAAATACGTAAATATCACCTAAAAATTTCGTAACACTTGATACTTTCGAAATTTTAATTCCCAAAAATCGAGAAATTTTTAGGCTGTCTTATTGATTTGCCCCTTAATATACGAGAAAGTATTTTATACCTGCGGTTTCTCATTTCAGAAATAATACAAAATCAATTTTAAGCATTCTATACTGAAGTACGTCGTTTACATCGTACAGCTCATCGTTCTATCCAAAGCGATATTCGCCGTTACCAATGCAAAAGGGACCGTAAATTTTTCGCAAAACTTTTCTCTAGAATATTACTAAGACCGACTTATCAGACAATGTTAATATCCGTATAGCAGATCATGTATGACGACGGACTTGTGAGTTCGGTCGTTGTTCGTCGGGAGAGGATCAGTGCATTGCAAACTAAATAATTCAAATAATTGATTTTATTCTCAAATTCCGAGTTTTTTGATTGGATAATTTGAGTTTTGGGAAAGGATCGCTTGATGGACTTTTTGTTTTCGAATTTTGAATGCGCCAATTTAAAAATAATGTCAAAATGGACAGTTAAAAGCTTTGGCAAGGTAGAACATTATTAATAATTGTAAGGTCAAGAATGACCGAAGAAATATTGAAAATACGACGATGAGAAACCCGACGTCACTTTTACTTGGCACTATTCCTACAATAATATCACGGTTAGAGTCCTGGAAATGGTTCGATTGCAAATACACCAAATTTAGCTGGGAAAGCTGAATTCACACTGACATGGTCAAGTTAGTCCTAAAAACTATGCTCAAATTATTTCCGAATATGTCCCATAAATCTTTATTGACGATATTAAATAATATTATACAATTTGTTACAAAAGTACTCTAAACATTTGTAAACAGAACAAATTGCACTCAAAAATATTATTTCAAAGCCTTTGGATGTTAAGTATGAAAAACCCTTGAAGAACTTTATGGGTCGAAGTACAAAATAGTTAGCTTCTAAAATGCACCTTTTTCATTCTTGACTATTTTTGGTGCCATTTTCGCACTGTTTTGTCACCGTTTCTTTTTCTTAGTAAATGTTGCACATGTTGCATGCAACCACTTTTGCATTGTTCGGCCAAGGCGAAATTGCGGTTGCCAAACAACGATACATGAGTATATGAATGTTAATTTCTGTTGTAGTTTTATGATGGTTTTACCGTTTTATGCACTCACCTAAGCCTCGTGGTTAGCCAGGGAGGTTTTCTAGTACAAATAATACTTGTTAAAGGATTCTTCTTCATCGTCTTCTTGCTGTTTTATAACTTGAGGTTTTGGCGCACGGTACAGTCCTCTTTTCTGTTGTTACAAAGTTCTTACTAAGATTTGTAGGGAATGAAATATAAGCAATTTTATATTTTTTTGGGAAGTATATATAGAAATGGCTGGCGCGCGGTTGTTAATTCGGCTATAACCGCGTAAGTGGTGTCTACGCCAATTAAGAAGAAGAAGATATATAAAGAGACTTATTGATAATAAGAATACAACTGTTGACCAAGTGAAAACCAGAGAGTAGAAGATTGCATGTTTTTTATTCAGATTTACAGGTTGAATTATTTTTCCGAGAATATATTGAAGAAGTCGCACGATAGAGAGTCTCCTTTTCTGAATCCTCGTTTGGTATTGGACGGCTCGGTCCTTCCCGATCCTGGCCAAGCTTTTGGTATTGTTCAAGGTCAGTTTACATAGTCGTATTAGTTTTTCGAGGATACCAAATTCAGACATCGCGGCATAAAGGCAGCTCCTTTTCGTGCTGTCAAAAGCAGCTTTAAAAACGACGAAGATGTGGTGTGTTTTGATCAGGCGCGGATCCACGAGGGGGAACTCTCCAAAAGTTAAAAGTTATACATTATTTCCATCATAAATGACACTCCGCGAAGAACAAAACTTTGAGTTGCAATTACAAAATTATAAAGTTACCATCCCCCACCCCCCGAAATTCTACTCTGGATCAGCACCTGGTGTCGATCCTCTTTTGACGGGTCTTTTCCAAGACTTCGCGCTTGATGAATATCTGATCAGTTGTTGATTAGCCAGGCCTAAGCCCACACTGAGAAGGTCCAATCAGGTTGTTGATGGTGGGCTTTAATCTTTCACTCAATATGCTCGATAGAACCTTATATGCGATGTTTGGGAAGCTTATCCCACGGTAGTTGGTGCAGATTGTATGGTCTCCTTTTATTTGGATTGGACAGAGCACACTTTCGTCCGACTATATTCTACAAAGAAGCTGATGCCGATGTGTTTGAATAGCGAGGCCGACAATCCATCAGTCCCCGAAGCTTTGTTGTTCTTCTGACGGGTAATATACGTGAACTAGTTCCTGAGTTTTTGAGATATCAAGCGATTCAGATCTAGCTCTACGTATATGTAGCTGTTATAAGAAATCAACTGTGAAGGGTATTTTAACTTCGGTGCAGTCGTAGTGAACATTTAGTCTTGTTTTTGCTTCTTTGCAATATTGTCTCACCATTTCAATTTCAATTGGTTATATTGTTTTCATCGTTGCCATTACCACCAGTAACATTGCTGCATTGCAGAAACATTGCAGTATGTATTATAGCTGGTATTAAAGTTTCAACTGCCTGCTTCTCTCCAAGCTTAACTTTTACATATTAGCCAAATCACCACTTCCCGTTAGTGCATTAAATATTAATGAGCGAGCGCGTTGTTGCCTTTGCTTCAGCAATCGAAGTGGTGATGTCAATTTGTAGGTCGATATAGGTAACTAGCAAACAGTTACTTATACATATGTAGATATGAATGTTTGTATGTGTGTAGTGACTTTGTATCACATAAACAAAAAACAAAAAAGTCAGAAAAACAAAAAGCAACAAGCACAAGAAGAGTAAGTTGCACTCAATTGAAACAAAGCAAAACGAAATGACAAAAACTAAAGCAAACTGAAATGCACGCGAGTGTACTGAAATGAAACAACGCGTTTTCTTGACAATTTCCCGCCACTTGTTGTTGCTCCAGCAAATATGTCAACACACAGCACACACACACGCATGCATATACGCACATATGTTTTCATTTCAGTACACACGTGTGTATGTATGTGCGCGTGTATGAATGCACTGCTGGCCGCGAGCTCCATAAAGCATTCCAACAATTTCATTAATTATGCATTTTATGCCATAACATTCGTTCAACAGTTGTATAACACTCGTGCATGGCGATTTATATACACACACATACACATGTTATTGTGTCTTTTTCACTTTTCCATTGCAGTCGCATTGTTGAGTGAATTCTACCGTCTGCCACCAACGGTGATGGCAACACACCATCCCACTCACATATGAATTCGCTAGTGTGTCTGCATGTATGTTTGGGTGTACTGCTGCTACAATTAGGATGCAAAATTCATTGAATGATTGTACAATGGAAACAGATAAATTAAATAGAAAAGTGAGGAATTAATTGATAAAATTGCGGGACTTAATAAGAAGTAAATAAACATTAAATTGATATACGCGATAATCAGAACTGGCTCAAAGCTTAAAAAATACTATTCAATAATAATAGTGGACCGATTCTGACAAGTGTGGAAATCAGAAATTATAGCAATATCTTGAGTAATTAGCTGCGACTAATTTCATGACCTTTAAAATAAAGAGTTTTTTCATACAAAGACAAAATTTTATCAGCCATATATTAGTCCGATCGGCAGTTTCTTTGGACATTGTGGCAATGTCTTGAGAAATTATACCTTTAAAATTTTTTGAAGATACCTGGTAAAATGAAAATGTTTTACATAAAAGCACTTGATTCCGATCATTCAGTTTGTATTACAGCAACATGCTGATATCGGGGATTTCGACAAATAAGGAACTTCTTCGTGAGAAACGGACGTGTGCAAAATTACAGATCGATACCTCAACCACATAGGGTCTAGATCGTGTATAGACAGATGGATAGACGGATATATGAACATGGCTAAATTGAATCAGCTCGTCGGGCTGATAATTTGTATATATACTTTATAGGATCTCCAACGTTTCCTTCGATCCAGATATTAAGAATTTATTTAATTGACTTCACACACACTTTTTCAATTGGGACTTCGCTTGATACTCAGTTTACGCAGAGAACTAGGATACTCTTATATTCTTGGACGGTACGCTCAATAGGATGCTTCGATTGCTATGTCGATGAACTTTATTCAATGGGTATTAGAAATATTTGGATTTTTCTGACATTCCTCATCTCCTGGTATTATGTTTACACTGCCATTCAGCAAGTTCACTTCTGGGGTTCTACAAGAGTATGTATCATCTGGTCTTGAAACCTTTCATTAGCCGTTTGTTCCATGCTTTTCGCTTCCTTCTTCAACTCTCGGTATCTATCCCACCCCGCTCGTGTTGTGGTCGATCGCAAAACTGCGACGTAGGCTGTCTGCTTTCTACCCACTGCTAAAAGGCACTCTCCATCCTACCAGCTGTTTTTTACATATTCCGAAAACCGATGGTTTCGTTTAAAGCTGTACTTAAGGATCTTGAAATGCGGTCCCACAGTTAACTTATACCAATTTGCCGATGAGTGCTCTCAGAGAGCGGGAGTACAAGTCGAGTAGAAAACCGTTTCGTTGTCGGCGTCGTATCTTCCCTGTGTTTGTTGACGGGTGTGCTTTGCTGTACAAAGGCGGGTGCGTATACAACAAAATAGTGGTCTAAGCCGATGTTAGGTCCTGATCACTGGAGACATGTGGTTCATTTATCACAACATGATCGATCTGGTTTCGAAATTTTCGATCCGGAGACAGCCAAGTAGCCCGATGAATTTCCTTGAGCTGGAATCTAGTACACCAAACAACCATACATTCCACACATTCCCACTTTAGGGACCGGATATTCCAGGTGCAGGCCCTTAAATCATTATCCTTAATGCGTTTGCCATGGTCGTCATCAAAAGGGGTTTTGCGGAGGCTGTTTATTGCTTTTAATTGGGAGTGGTTTCTAAGTGAGGGTCCTGAACTCAAGCGCACAACCTTGCTAGGCGAATAGTATAAAGCCTATTATAAGACCGACGCCGGCTCGCCGAATATGTCGGAGTGGCTGCGCTGAACAAAAAGTAAATGATTTCAGAAACGAATCAATAGGCAATTATTGAATAAATTTCAATCCGAATAATTCACTTCTTTTTACTTTCCTATGCATCTTATTGTTAGTTGCATCAATAGAAATGACACACTAATTTTACTTAGAGCAAGAATGAGCAAAGTGCTCAAGAGCAAACTATTCTTCAACTATCAGCTTTCTTTGTATTAACCTTCCTTTGTATATCAATGGCATTTCCTATGTCACAACATCACCAAAGCAAATATTACTCTAAAAATGCGCTAAAATATTCATATGTACATAAGTAATTCCTTCCCTACTCATACTTAAGCACACATAACATTTGTTATCCATTACTTATGTAATAACGGGGATATGCGACCATAACTCACTCACTCTATCTCTCTCTCACTCTCTCTATGTTTACAAGAATAACGCATCCCCTCACAACTGCCGGGCTCTTTGAAACTCTTCCGGGCTTTTGTTTAAAGGCTTTAGTTTCGCCGACGATTGCTTGTAAGTATGTATGTAAGCATGCAACTGGGTTCATAAGTGCTCGAATGCCTTGTTCCTGCATGTTTTACATTTTGCTTTTGCGTTGGTTCTTGAAAAAGTACATTTCTTTAGCAAAATGTTGCCTCTTCGCCAGATATGCATACCTTATGAAAATAGAAACTCTGCAGTGGTGGTTAAATACCCGTACTCTCTAAGCGCCGTTGGGAGTGTGTTCTGCTAGTTGCTATGCGCAGCCCGCGCGTATTCTTGTCGTGAGTTCTGTTTGCCGTTCCACCGTTGATACCACTCACACCTAGCACGAGGGGCTTTCTGCACTTGGGAAGTACGTACATATATTACCGTTAACTCGCATACACAGATATACACATTTATAACACTATCACCCACCAAACGGCAAGTTGGCTTATCTAAGATGAAAATTATTCACTTATTTAATTCCTACAAATCGTTATTACAAACATGAAAATTAACATTTAATTAATTAAAGAAACTTTCTTTGAACCTAAACTTATTGAAATTAATTTTTCTTTTCAGAAACGATATGAGAATTTATTTTTTATAACATATGTAAATGCATATGTATATGCATAAGCAGCCAAAAAGTTGTATCAACTCCTTAAAAAATTTATGTACCAAAAAGTTATAAGCTTCCCCTTGCTTGTCCTTCCGTCTCCTTTCCCTGCAGGTTCACCCAATTACTAGAATCCTTTCCATGTCCTGTTGCATTTGTGTGGCGAGTAAAAAAGGTCCTAAAACTCTGAAATGTCCGCACAGGGCGGATTTGCGCTTCTGCACTCACACGTTTACATAAATGTTAACCCCAAAGCTCTCGTTTTTTACTGTGCTTATTTGCTTTTGAACATTAGCTCACATAAATTTCATTACTGGCATTCACATAAGGGCTTGCATTACACTATATTAATCTAAAAGGTATGAAAAACTATTTTATGATATTATTACTCGGACACTTACATCCAGGCATACTTACTTATATAGTTATAAAATTTGAAAGCTTTAAGTCAATTGAAATCCGTAATTTAAGTTTTAATTTTTTATACCAAAAAGTAAACGTAAATATTTTTGAGGCAGCTGCGCCGTTTTTATACCCTGAACAGGGTATGGCTTTAAGTTTGCTATGAAGTTTGTAACACCAAAAAGAAAACCTCGGAAGTTTATTGATTTAGCCATGTCCGTTTGTATATATGCACACTAGCCCCAAAGCTTTTGAGATATTGACCAGAAATTTTTGCACATTTCCTTTTCTCACCAAGGTGCTGCTCGTTTGTCGGCACCGCCAATATGGGACCATATCATATAGCTAAACGATCGGAATTAAAAAAACGATATTCTTATACTCATTTGTGCTATAAAAAATGCACCTGTTGGGGGTCTCTGCTTGGCCTCAGAAACCTAGCACTCAGGAAAAAGAGATAGAGCTGACTAATATGGTCGAAAATCTTGGTCTCACGTTGGACTCCACTCTGCGGTGGAAGCAGCATGTTGATCTAACCGTGACCAAAGCTACGAAAGCACTTATGGTGCGCAATCGGCTAGCCGGTTGATGCTGGTATTGTGAAGTAGTTGCACACCATAATCGTGCGACCAATAATCACATATGGAGCGGTGGCTTGGATCAGGCTACTTGTCTTATCAGTTATCAGGACTAGCTTCTTGTGCGATTTGAAGTCTGAAACTCCAGAACACCTGTTGATTGGCTACACAACAGTCAGTAGGCGCAGGATAAAGGTCCTTTCATCTAATCTAATCTAGTAGCCCTACTATTACCAACTGCTAGTGAGGAGAAATGAGAGTAAAGATATGACGAAGAATTACACCAAAACTAGAAAAACTTAATCAAAAATCAAGAAGCTTTTAGTGTGGCCCAACCTTGGAGTACATACTAGATGTGGTTTGTCATTGACCCTGACTTTTCCTACTGTCCATAACCCATTGAGATCCCAAAGACCTTTAGGATCAATAGGCCTTGAAGTGTATTGAAAATTAGTTTAAGCTGATTATGTTTCGTTCCTAGAAAACGGTTTAAGCCTGAAGCGAAAATCAACTTGCTTTTATTCTGTGAAACATTGCTGAATATAACTAAATTTGAAGAGCTTGACTATCCGTTAGTTATATTCGCATAACAAGAATTTTTTTTTTAAACAAAGCAGTGAGATTTCGAAGTAATGACTTCCTGGTGATTTGGCAAGCCGTGCACTTACATATATTAAAGAAGTTGTTGCTGTAATAAAAGTTTGTCAAGACAACTTGAGATGCAAGCAGTTCATTTTGCATTCTCCTCTGACATTTGCGGATTATTTTGACAGAATCATAATTATTGATTCTTGTTTACCAAAAAAAGAATAGCTGACTCACTACGAAATTATTCGAATTATTTTTCTCCAATTACGCCACAGAACACCAATAAAAACATTGAAAATGGAAAAAGTAAAATAAATAAAAAACGCTGAAATTAACTTAAATCCATTACTTGTGTATGTGTGTGTGTGTGAGAGTGCTTGACTTTTACTGTTTTCGCATGTGTATATGTGCGCGCATGTGCGTGTGTGGTGCAGAAATGAAGTCCATTAGCGGCGCTGGAGCTCATTACCTCACACTCGGCGTGCCTTATTTGGCGGGGAAGGTGTTGATTTTGGCAAAACAACTCATCAGAATTACACCGCACAAATTTCAATTTCAATTTCAATACCTCGCTGTTGTTGTTTTTGCTGTGGCCGCTGGTGTATTTTCATTTGCAGCGAAATTATTTGGACTTTTATTGTCTGGCAATTTGGTCTTTATGTATTTGCACTTGCCGGCTTGTGGAAACAAGCAAGACGCTTTGATGTCTGCCACGTTGCGCTTGAAATTCCACACAAACACACGCACACAAGAACTAACGGCATCGATGAGTGGCTAATATTGTAATAATATGAAATTCAAATTCGCTCAACTATTTTAATTCCTTTTCCCCAAAAATGTGCTATTAAATGGTTATTTTCCAAAATGAAATTATTTACATTTTATTTTCGCTTTTCATTTGCAAATTAGCAATTTAATTTTTGTTTTTGTTTGTTCACGCGCGAGCGGCTTTAGATGTTGCCACCTAGAATGACATCATTTCAAGAACCCGCCGGACGGCCACACTGAACAGTACAACGGTGAGCCGCTCGCCCTGCCCTCCCACATACATACATTTAATACAAAAATAAAAAATAAATGTTTCCGAAAATAACTTTTTTCGTTTTTACGGTGTTTTAATGCCTCATTAGTTATTGACACTAATTTGGAATTAATTTTCGCCGCTGATCGATGTGCGCTGCTGTCATTGTTTCCTTTCATTTATCATATTTTAGCAAGAAATTGCCAACGCAGTTCATCGAAAGGCAGCTGACACTTTGATAAGGTTAAAGTCATGGCTGACATATGAGTAATTAGATGGGCGTATATATGTGTGTCGCGGCGACAACGATTGTACTTAGGCTGGGCACATAGTAAAGCCATTAGCAGTGTGGCGACTGGAGCATGGGTGGAATAGGCAAAATTAGCAAAGTTTAAGAACTGAATTCGAGAAAGCAAAAAAATGTTAATGACATAAAAAATAAAAAAAAAACTTAAATTAAAATTAAAAAAAAAATTCAAAAATAAAAAATAAAAAATTAAAAAACAACCAAAAAAAAAATAAAATTAAAAAATAATAATAAATTAAAAAGAAAATTAAAAGAAATTAAAAAAATATATCGAATTAGCCTTCTGTTGTCGAAAGATCTCTATAAGGTGACACTCATTTTGGGATATAACTCATTCTGTTTATAATTTGGCTTAACTTTTCCGTGAGCCAAAAAAAGTCGAGATTTCTTTTCATTTCGCTTTTAAAAATTGAAATACACAAATTTTAGAGCATTCGATTTCTTAAGGAATGTATGAAACGAGATGCTTTTCTAAGTACTTGAAAACGGGATTTGATATCTTCTGTTTGATAATAAGAAATAGAAGACTGCTAGGTACGAATCCTTCTCGTTATAATTGAGAACTCAAACTTGTAGTGGCTTTCATAGAGGTGTTTAAGAATTTATTTTTAAGAATACTAAATCATATAGAATTTCTAGCCAAACACTCCATATACTATCGGTGATTAAGTCTCTTGATATTTTCTTCAATACTACATAGCAAAGTATTTTATAAATTGAATCCTCATTCTTGATTTTCGTACTTATACCAACAGATCTTATATTTTTTGACAACACATCCCAAGAAATTTGTTTCTAAGCTTAAATTTACTTTGTGTCTGACGAAAGATAAAATTACAAACATTAAGAGAAACGTAATTTAGGCACGACCCGAGGTGGGGAAAGCGGTTTATCTCGATTTCGGGTAGAACTATGAGTCCTATAGGAAAACGTTATGTAGCAATGTTGCAGGTAATGAAAAGATCTATAACTTTTTTTTAAAGACATTTTCACATAATCGTTTTGTTTTTCTCCTTATGTTGACATAATATCGAAAGAAATCAATTATCAACCCAAAAATGTCAAGAAAAAATTTCAGATTTTATTATAATGCGAGTGAGTCTTATGCTTGCTGAAATCTCTGCTATCTGATGTTATAAAAAATGGTTACAAAGACATATTGCCATGGTGAACTTGTGCTGAAAACTCCCACAGCAACCAAGTCACAGAAACTTTTATTTATATTATGTACTATATTTTTATAACTCAAGCCAAAAAGTTAGCCAAACAAATATTTGTTTTAATTGTAAAAAGACCCGACGAGAACAAGAGCACCAGAGCACTGGAGCAATGCGCCGCCTGCCATCTTTCACCGCTTCAGCGCCTTTGACTCAAGGTGACGTAACGCTAAGCCACGATCATCTGTGAACTTGCTTGCAAAGCTTTTTTGTTGTTATTGCTGTGTTTTGTATATTTATGTTTTGTGCACTATTTATTTGCATGTGTGTGCATGTGCGTTGTGGTTGTGGCTGTGGTTGCGGCTACTTTTCCACTATCCATTTCAGTTTCGTTCTACTGAAATAGATACGCGCACTTGGCCACATACATGTGTACATACATTCATAGACACAAATAAGCAGAAAACAACATCACTGTGTATGCACTTACTTAAAGTGTGTACAGAAAAACATAAAAAATATTGGCAAAATGAAAAATCAAAAAAGAAGCTCAGAAGCCGCCGCTGCCGCTACAGATCTGCTGCTTTCAGAGGCGTGTTGCGCTATTTTTGTTGCTGTTCGCGGCTTTGTGATGGCGGCGAGCGTAGACTACGAATTTTGGGCGGCGTTCGCACATAAACACACATACATACACTACTATACTGCACACATATGTACATATATACAAACAAACAAAACTAGAACCGCTTTGCTTATGGGTTAATGTAATGTGTGGCTCTGTTTCATTTTATTATTTTTACCGTTGTTTTTTCTACTGCTTTTTACGTGCTTTTATAGTTTTTTTGTACAACTTTGTTTTTGCTTTGCTGCTTTTGGCATTCTACACAGCTTTAATTATTCTTTTTCAAATTGGCTTTCAATAACTTTTGCAGTCGCGCGTTTTTCTTTCCCTCTTTATATCGCCACCATTCAAGTCATTTTTTATTTGCCATTTTTAGTTTTATTCTTGGCGTTCTAACTGTTTTTTGTATTTTTTTTTTTTAATTTTTAATTTTTTTTTGTTTTTTTTCCGCTTGCTGTATCGTTTTCGGCATAAATGATTACCGCGTTGGCTTGGCAATCAATCGAATTGATTTTAATTGAATATTGATACAACAAGCCAACAACAAGCACATCAAAAGCGACACAAACCCGTTGAAAAATGTTATTTAATTTTGACACATTTGTTTTATCGGCTCTTTTATTAGCGTTCTACGGCACTCCTCCCCACCACTCAAACCAGAAGTCAACTCGCGATTCGGACGCCACTTTAATGGCAAAGCATTTGATGCGCACCCATATTTTGCCACTTGTTTAAGGCAATTACTGCGGTCAGCTCGCTCCAACGCGCCGCTTGTTATTGTTGTTTACATACACTTAATTGAGTTAATAAATGTAGGAATAAGCGTGTGCTGATTTTCAAACTCTTAATTCAAACATTTTAATGTCTTTTGTCGCCATTCTGCAGATGCCTACAAATGTATTTGTTGACTATCACCATTACTATAACTTGTGAAACCAGTATTATAACTACTCTGCCTTTATTTTAATCACAACTGTTGCAAATGCTTATATACTTTACTTTGAAATTGGCTTTACTGTTTTCCATTACAATTACTTTTATGATTATCATTACCAATGCTATGTACTACCAGTACTATAAATATTATCTACCGCTATCTTTAACTTAATATAAATTTATTATTATTATTTTCATTACCTTGCAATTACTATTAGTATTATCATTACCAGTACAAATGTCACTAAAATGCTATACCAACTATCGATATTTTTAATTAATTTTAAATGTAACATTATTATTTTCGTTATATTTGCAATTACTTTTACGATTCTTTATTAACACTAATGCTAATATTAAAATTACCACAACCATTGCCATTACTAATGCAAACAGAACTTTTAATATTATTTTGAATATTTCATTATTTTTTCAGTACCATTACCATTACTTTTTTGATTACCATTATCAATACTAACAGCACCAGTACTACAAAAATATCTACCGATATCTTTAATAATTTTAAATGTTTCAATATTACTTTCATTATCATTACAATTACTTTTACAATTACCATTACCAATATCATAACCACCAGTATCATTATTATCACCGCTTTCATTATTTTCATAATTAAAGCTTAAATCTTTATATCATTCTTTTAATTATTTTTATACCCTGAACAGGGTATATTAAGTTTGTCACGATGTTTGTAACACCCAGAAGGAAGCGTCGGAGACCCTATAAAGTATATATATAAATGATCAGTATGTTGAGCTGAGTCGATTTAGCCATGTCCGTCTGTCTGTCCGTCTGTATATATACGAACTAGTCCCTCAGTTTTTAAGATATCCTTTTGAAATTTTGCAGACGTCATTTTCTCTTCAAGAAGCTGCTCATTTGTCGGAACGGCCGATATCGGACCACTATAATATATAGCTGCCATATAAACTGAACGATCGGAATCAAGTTCTCATATGGAAAACTTTCGAATTTGACAATGTATCTTCACCAAATTTGGTATAGATTATTTTCTAGGGCAGAAATGTAATATCCGAGAAAATTGTTCAGTTCGGTTAACTATAGCATATAGCTACCATACAAACTGAGCGATCGGAATCAAGTTCTTGTATGGACAACTTTCACATTTGACAAGATATATTCACGAAATTTGGTATAAATTATTTTTTAAGGCAACAGTGTAATCTCAAAAAAACTTGTTCAGAACGGGTTACTATAGCATATAGCTTCCATACAAACTGGGCACATAGTTACTAACAGAAATGCACCTGTGAAGGGTATTTAGCTTCGGTACAACCGAAGTTAATATTTCTTCTTGTTTTGGTTTTTTTTTTTTTTAATTTTTTATTTTTATTTGTTTTGTTTTTTCCGCTTGCTGTATCGTTTTCGGCATAAATGATTACCGCGTTGGCTTGGCAATCAATCGAATTGATTTTAATTGAATATTGATACAACAAGCCAACAACAAGCACATCAAAATCGACACAAACCCGTTGAAAAAATGTTATTTAATTTTGACACATTTGTTTTATTGGCTCTTTTATTGGCGCACAGCGGCATTCCTCCCCACAACTCAAACCAGGAGTGAACTAGCTATTCGGACGCCACTTTAACGGCAAAGCATTTGATGCGCGTTCATATTTCGCCACTTGTTTAGGGCAATTACTGCGGTCAGCTCGCTCCCGTCGCTTGTTATTGTTGTTTACAAACACTTAATCAAGTTAATAAATTTAGAAAAAATCGTGTGCTGATTTTTCAAACTTGTTAATGTCTTTTGTCGCCATTCTGCAGATGCCTACAAATATATTTGTTGACAATAACCATTACTACCATTTTTGAAACCAGTACTATAACTATTCTACCATTATTTTCATCACTACTGTTGTAAATGCTTATATAATTTATTTTAAAATTGGCATTACTCTTTTCATTTCCATTACAATTACTTCTATGATTACTAATACTACAATACTAATAGCACCAGTACTATAAAATTAATTACAGATATCTTTAATTTACTTAAAATTTATCATTATCGTTTTCATTACCATAGCAACTACTATTACTTCTATCATTACCAGTACAAATGTCACTATAATGCCATACTAACTATCGATATTTTTAATTAATTTTAAATGTAACATTATTTTCGTTATCTTTGCAATTACTTTTACGATTACCTTTATTAACACTAATACTAATATTAAAATTACCACAAGCATTGCCATTACTAATACAACCAGAACTTTTAATATTACCTTGAATATATCGTTATTATTTTCAGTACCATTACCATTACTTTTCTAATTACCATTATCAATACTGCCGATATATTTAATTAATTTTAGATATATCTTTATTATTTTTGTTATCATTGCAATTACTTTTACGATTACCTTTACTAATACTAGTACTAATACTAATATTAAAATAACCAAACCATTACCATTCCTAATTCAACCAGAACTATTAATATTATTTATCGATATCTTTTATTTATTTTAAATATGTCGTTACTATTTTCATTGCCATTACAATTATTTTCATGAATTCCATTACCAATAACAATAGCACCAGTACTATAACTTTTATATATCGATTTCTTTACTTTCATTACATATAATGTATTTTATATACTTATAATAATTATCATTACCATTATCACCAACAACAGCAAGAGTAATTCCACCAGTCTCATTATAATTACTTATTTTCATAAATATAGCTTAAATTACTTATATCACTCTTTCAATTTCTTTCTTTAATTACCAGTACCAGTACCGTTGCCATTACAATTACAATTATATTAATCTTTGCCAAATCTTTCCGCGAGATACGGTCAAGTTATATTAACAACGCTGTTAACACCAAGGCTACCATTACTACGGTTAAAACTATCAATACCATTACCATTATATTTCGAAGCTTTCGAAAAGCTTCAATTCTAGGTGCACCATTACAGAAATAAATCTACTAATCACAAAACAAAGATATATATTCGATTAATACGAAGAGAGTATTTAAACAGATTTTATCATTACTGTTGGTCTGCACGCAATCTCCTTCAAAGTCCTTCATGTCCATCAGATTTAATTACTACTTATCATAGCTCTAAATAAGAAGAGACTTCACACATTTCAACTGTTAACGCATTGAGAAGAAAACATTGTAACTATTTTTAGCAGCACAAATCCAACCATTAGTACTCTAATACTCCAATAAGTATAACCTTTTGAAGCATGTTTCTGCAGAGCTAAAGCAAAACCTTTGAAAAGTAATTCGTAAAGAACTAGCGACAAATTAGCATTACAATGTTGATGTTTATAAACATACAAATCTTTGTCAAGACATACTCGTACTTATCATAACTTTAACACATAAACAGTCAACTTAATTGTGTCACATATACATACATTATGTCACGATAAAATGTCAATGGCAGTAATGAAGCGCAGCCAGCTGTCAAAGCCATTAACATGGAAATACCAACAACATCATTAAACTTACGAAAATTGTACCGAATACCGAATGAATAATTGGACAAATGAGGAATGTCTGACTTGCTTGTTCGGCACTTGATATAATTAAAAGAAACAAGCAAGCAACAAGTATATTTCTGTCAACTGTGACAATGACATTTACGATGACAACTGGTATTGATAGCAACAGACAAAGGTATACAGCAACCGTCAAGAGATAAAAGCAGCAACGATAGTATTTTAATGACATAAACATGAATTTACGTATGTAAAATTTACTCATGGTGTTCTGTGAACTACTATCAGGCAGAAACACACTGACATTCAGCTGTTTTGATTGCATTCCTTTCAACTTAGACCACTCACTTACGATGAAAACGGTTTTGGAAGGGGTGAAGGTATCTTTTTCCCGGACGGAGATTAACTGTAGTTTCAGACTACCAGATCACTGTAGCGTCTTTCGAGCAGATGTGGCTGTTACCAAGGCAATAGTAGATGTACTACTCCCAAGTGCTGCTTCCTTCAGAGACATGTACATAGAATCCGAGCGGCTATACTGTAAACTGGTTTTAGGCTCTTTGACTGTGCGTTCAAAACAAGTCAAGGTGGTCATGATCTCATTAGAAATAGCTTCAAGCTTCTTCTATATTTGACTCGTATGAGTGATTGGTCACAGCGCAATCATTGAAAACTGCAAAGCCGATGAGCCCCCTTCCAATTATTTTATCCGATTTATGACGAGTCGACTCTCCTATGTCTTCTTGCATTCTGCCGTTCGATCTTTGAACCTCTAGTGAGCTCAGCAAGCACTTGTCAACAAACAAAACTTGTGCGTCGGCGAGATTTTTCTGGCCCCAACAAAAAGTCATCCGAGCTACTGGCTCTTAGCAAAGCCAATATTGCCACAATTATAGGAGTTCTTACTGAAAACTGTCCAATTAGTTTACATGCGGTGCGGCTAAAGATTTTGTCGGATGCTCTTTGCCAAAGCTATATAGAGGAAGAGCAGACACTGACACTTCCTTCTCTATGGTCCAGTTTTTACCAGACTGAGATTGAAATATCTCGGTAGATCGATGAGGATCTGCTGATCCAACTTTTAGCAGTTTTGTATACAAGGACAAATATCTATCCAAGTGCAATTCACCGATTTTGGATCAACTCTAGCAACTAACTTAGCCTGTGACCTATTCTGCCCACCCCACTTTTTAGCCCTTCAATCAGCTTAAGTACATACGTTTAGAAAGTCTCAAACAGGGTCGAGGGCTAGATGTTTAATATCATCTCTTCGCAATCGGGGCCCACCTGAAGATCTAATGCTTCGGTACCTCTGCCGCAGATTCACAGGATTGACAGTTTTCTTGCTTTACTGCGTCTAGTTAATATATTCCGTTTTCCTTAACAATTCTAGTCATCTGTTTGAGAAAATTTATCTTTCTCTTCCCTTCATGTTTCTGATATTTTTCGGGGTGGTTTTGGGACACATTGCAATAAACTAGCCGACATTTAATTGTCTTATACCATATGACAAAGTAGTCAGCGACACTAAATGCATGGCAGATATTCCAAAACATAGACACCTACCGAAACCTTCGGTTATCTTTGAAAATTACTCGAAAAAGCGTGACTTTTGTATCCATTATGCATACTCTAATGTCTTCTTTATCAGTCGTTGCTTTTTATTGGAAGTAGAATTATATTTATATATCTGCCACTAAAAAAATTAATTACAATTCCAAAATTTTATTCTTTTATTCAGAAGGAAGATAATTTTAAGATTTTTGTCAACAACAACGACAAGAACATACTCAATTGATCGGACTGTCTGCATTGAGCTTTGTCACGTGCCTTGGCAATTATATGGGCATTTTGTGGTTTGGGGTTCACACGGCTTTCTATAAATTTAGCTGGAGATTTTGTTGATGTTGGAGCACCAAATAAATTAAGCTATAAGTGTTGCTGAACATACATATGTATATACATGATCGTATGTGATTTTGAATATTTAAATGTTCAATGAATGTCTTGCATAAGTAATTATCAGCTTTTGTGGCTATTACAGTGATAAATTATTCCTAAAAAAAGATTTAAGTAAATTAATTATGCAAATTTAAAAGTGAAATCAATTAAAAAATTTACAAGCAAAAGGGCCGCATTTGGGACCGAAGAGCAACCTGAAGAGATTCAAAAGCTAGCATTTCATCAAGAAAAAATAACGGATGATATCGGGGACATTTAGTTTCAACCAGACAGTGCCACTTCTCGCATCAATCAATGGACTTATTGAGAGAACACTTCGGTGAGCAGATAATTTCACGTTTTTGGGCCGCGCGATTGGCTACCAAGATCGCTCGATATCACACCGTTAGACTTTTTCCTGTGGGGATATGCAAATTCTAAAGTCTATGCGGATAATCCCGCTTCGGCTCAGGCTTTGGAGCAGAACATCACGTGTGTCACTCGCCAGTTACTAGTCGAAATGCTCAAAGGAGTCACCGAAAATTCGACTCAATGGATGAACCATCTGAGACATATCCGCAGCCAACATTTGAAAGAATTAAATTTCAACAGATAAATGCCAAAAAAATGTTCTTTCGAATGAAAATAATCATTCCCCACAAAATTTAAAGTTTCTGTGTTTTTCTTTTAAAAACGCAGGGAAACTTGAAATGGATCACACATTAAAACTATTCGCGTGTGTGTATAAGGCAGAGAATGGAGGGGCAAAGGTTAGTGCGCTATTATATAAGAAATATCTGAAATCACGTTCCACAATTTTTTTGGCATATTCTTAAAGCATCATACCAACATTTTATGAAAAAAAATTCAAAATTATACCGGCACCTCCCATAAAGAATATTTTATGAAGATTTTAATCGATCAGTGTGTAAAGCAGCTATATCCTATAGTGATCCAATATCGACGTTCCGACAAACGAGCTGCCTCTTTCCTTACAAATCTATAAAAATATACCCTGTGTAGGATACAATAAATAACCAATACACTGTGGGTAGCAGAATATAACGGTTAAGTTCAAAAATGTATTTCCACTTACCTTCAATAGGCAATCATATCCACTTCGCAACTACACTTTCTCATTTAAATTGCTTTTTGTAATAAAATTTTAATAACTTCAATCAACTTTCAGTTTATTTTTAGTGAAACGGGAAACACGTTTGAAAACCACTATTTTACATTTTGTATATTTTTCAATGTTCAAAATTCATTTCCACTATTTTTTTCAATATATTTTAAGAAAGCAGCTGCTTTCAGCAATTACTTACAATCGTTTACAGCTATGCAAATCATAAATATACTTTTGGCTTTTAAAAAAATAAATCTAAGTTTTCCATTTAGTGGTAAATGGGTTTATGGCGCGCTCAGCAGCTACAGGTGGCGGTTGGGGAGCAAATGTGTACATTTGTAAATTATGCAGAAGCGAATGTTCATGCATATGTATGTGTGCGTAGGTATGTGTGCGCTAAGCAAACAAATTGTGATTACTGGGCAAATTGGCTAAGCTGTTTTACTGCCAAGGTCAAGTCAGTTAAAATTCATAAAAATTTAAGAGTGTTCAGAATTGAGTTAATGAGACCAGCGAAAAGTGCTGAGTTTATTTATTTAATATTTATTTTATTTATTATATAAACAACATATGTATCTAATAAGCATGTTCTGAAATATGTGAACATATTTCACACCTCGCCCCTCAGCGCCTTTATTGATTTCGGTGGCAGCGAATTTAATTTATTGCTGGCATTCAATTCATCTAATTCTCGTGGGTAATTTCTAAATTTTATTTGTTTTTTTCAGCGAAATTTCATTTCAATTAACGGCAATGTTTACACGCACACACTCGCTTACATGGCTTGCACTTGAACTTTATACAATCCGCAATTAAGTGCAGTGTAAAAGCACTTAACATCAATAAATGTTGTAGAAATTACGAGCTAAATGGATTCCGGGTGTGAGAATTTACATAAATTTTCATATAAACAAATAGAGTTTCATGAGATGCCCATCAATTGCACTGGCACGGTGTTGAAATGATCATTACATTGCGATTTATTTGCCCATCTTTTTCACACGGCCAAACACCGTTTGCAGCAGATGGCAACACTCGCCCGATATAATTGTGAAATATTGATTTTATGGCATTTTCGAAAATGTTTAAACCAAATCGCTTAGCTAAACTCAAAATTTGCTTTAAATTCCACACTTTGCGGTTGTGGTATGCTTTTTGTGTGCAGGAAAGTGTTCTTCGGTGCCCACCATACTTCGTATGCAGGCTTTTCAAATATTTGTATTGAAAATGTCTTACATATTTACACACAATGCACATGTGTACTTGTCATTAACGGCGATCCAGAGTATTTGCATAAGTGAATATTTATTTATTGTAAACGCATTTAACTCGGCTCGTTGGTTCGTTCGTTCGTTCGTTCGCCAACCCCTGGCACCGGTGTAAATAAACAGCAGAGGTGTAGGCAAAGGTTAAGCGAATGGAAATATTTGCGCTCGCTTTCAAAAACATGCCATAGGTGATTCAGCAAATCGAGTAACCCAGCGGAGAATTCAATGGACACGAAGTAGAAGATTCTTGAGTAGAGCTGAGAGCGAAACTAGTTTATAGAGGCGTTCTTTTGCATAAAGATTGGGTACAAAGGGGACTGGAAGGGTGACTAATGCATGCATCTATTATGGATTTATTATGGATTTACTTATGTATATACTCTAATATGGCGTATATTTCCATATATAATTTAAAGACATCTCGAGTAATTATTAAATTTTGAAATTTACCCACCCCTATCTGACAGCAATTTAGAGAAATCCCTAATAAATATACTAATTTCTCTCTCTCTCTCTGTTTGATTGGTATTCAAAGCATATCAAATTGAGATTCAAACTGCTGATTGTTAAGATAAAACTCACATTTTTCCTATTTAGGCTGAGTAGTAAATAGTGACAAGTAAAAAATAACTAACAAATTTCTTTTTTATAAAAAAATATTTCTTCGATTTTTATTGAATTATTATAATCATATATATTTAATCCCATAAATAGCAAAATTCGCTTTAACATTTATTCCTCGGCTTGATTTTTAGTCATTGGCTTGTTCGACGTTCAGCTGTAGGGGTTACAGGGCCATTCTCGGAAAAAAACAGCCTTTTTTCAACAACATGTTTCTCATATCAAAAATGAAATATTTTATAAGAATTTTTTTCTGTTACACACATACACTATTAGCAAAGAAATTTTGAAATTAAAAAAAAAAAAAAATATTTTAAACTCGGCCATTCCAACGTCATTTTCGGTTATCCTCGGCTGGATAACTTTTTACAAGATTATCTAAAATGAAAAAATAACTATTTTAGTTAACACCTTAACTTAGAACTTGGAAGAAGAAAAGGAAAATTGACTTTTTGCCAGACACTTTTACAAAAAAAATGAAAATTTCAGTTTTTTTCAAATACCTGTAATCGAAAAAAAGTCCTAATCTAAGTCTTTAAGAATTGTATCCCACAGACCTGTGTAAAATTTCATGAAGATCGGTTGAGCAGTTCTCGAAATACTGCCAACCTCAAAAACACAGTTTCAAGGAAAACGCGTTTAAAGACGATACACTTCCTAGTTTTGAGCGCACAAGTTCTCATGGGTGTATCTCCTAAGCTTTTACTCGGATCAACTAGAAAATTTATTCCAGAGGTGTCGTAGAATTTTATAAGACAAAAAAGATTTGTATCGAATTTTGCCTCTGTGTTAAGTTCAATTTCGCTGGGGCCCATACTTGCTTAATCGCTAAAAACATAACGCTTTTGGGGCAAGGCAAATCCTCCTGTGCTTCAGGAAACACAATTGTATCCCCATAATTGGCCAATTGGGTAGATTGTAAAACAGGAACTGCCATTACCTTCACCAACGAGCGTTATAATAATATGTAGACTGACCGACTTAGAACATCGATCTCATGAAATCGATGCGGACGATCTCTATTTCCAGAAAGACAGTTCGGCGCCTTATTTTTCATGCCTAATATGGTCATATTGCATGCAAAGAATGGCGACTCGTTAATTTATAATAATTTTCTTGGCTCAGTCAAATGGCTGCCAAGATCATGCCTATAGATTTCTTTCTCTGTTTTCTCCTCTTTTACATCAAAGGTTTGACGACCAGCAACACTAGAGAAGTTCGATGACACCATTCAGCGCTTTAGCTGAACCTAATTGCTGTCATTAAAAATTGGCGTAATGGAGCAGTGGTGACAATTTGGCCGACATTTTGTTCAAATCATATACTCCATATAAAATAATACAACCCACTTAGATCGATTTTAAGTGTTTTATTCCGTTTTAACATCGCGCCGTTCTCGCTGTTAGACCCTGTATTAGTGTTCTCAGATAAAAGGTCACAAAAAGACTTTGAAATCTTCAATAGGGCCCGCTGACGTTGCTAATAATTCGATTACTTAACTTGGAGGACAAGATTTTATAGCGACATGAACGGTTTAGCAAAAATTTTTGCGAATTTCTGTGGTCACGAAATTTAGTTTATCAGACGCTTGTGTACGCACTTTTCACCGAAATGAAGGTAAAAAATGTCCAATTATCTCCTTTAAGCTATCACTTTCTTAGATTGTATTAGCTTCTTGGTCATCAGAGCGGATTTTTAGAGTACCAGGTGCAACAATTGTGCCTATTAACATAGCCACCAAAATCTAGATAAATATTTGGCAGAAATAATAATTTCAAACAAAACGTCTAAAATTAATTCAGAACAAACTTGTTGAAGCATGAAGGCTTTTACATCCACATAACGCCATAAGGAGCACCCTTTATATATTTCGCCAAAATGTATAACATGCGTTTCCCATCGAAAACTAATGTGAGCTTATTTTCATTGAAAATAAATTTTGTTTATTTTCGAAATTGTACCGTTTGTATTATGTACATCTGGGCACACACACACACAGACAAGAAATATAAATTTGCAAACTTTTATTAGCAAAATTCCCATTATAGAACATTTACACAAACACACATCCGAATGATTTTGCATTAAAATGTGAATGGAGATTTTTTCTGCAGTCACGTGCCCTTGCCTCACTGCGCCGTACGCCTCGCTGAGCTGCGCTGCCATGCGCTAATCCGCCGCAACCCTTTGATTTATGCACCTACAGGCAGCTAACGGCACAATGCGTACGCATTTTCGGCGCCGAAAATACAAAAATCAAACGAACTATTGAGGCCGCCGAGGGGCTGGCGCCTTGCTCTGGTGCGGCGAGGAGTAAAACAAAAAATTCAAACTTTTTCAAAACTGAAAAACTTTCAAGGGCTGCGCGTAAATATTTGCATTTTCATTTGACTGATTACGTTCAGCTCAGAAGAATTTCGCCTTTAACGCTAGCGCCACATTCATGAAAGTAAGTTAGCATGTAAGATTGTGTGTGTGTGCCTTCCTTCAACGTTAGCAGGGTAATATCTCATAGGTACACATGTCAGGCACACGCTCAAATGGAAATGTTTTGTTCTTTTGTTGTTATTGTTATTGCAGTTGTTTAAAATGCCATTTTTCCTGCTCGCTGATGTGTGTGTGTGTGCGTTTGTTTACCATACATGCCTAAATACTGACAAAAGTTGAATTTACAACTGTTTACCGTTTTGCTTATGACTTGCTTCGCTACAGTTAGCTTCATGAGCGCACCTAATCTCTTGTTTAATGTTTTCAGATAAACACAGATAATTCTAGTTCGTTAGGAAAAGTTGGAACAATTTATTGTGTGTATTTTGCAGTTAAACACTTCTGCCACCTGTTATACTCATCCATTCGTGTTTATATCTTCAAAATGGTTTATTCAAAGCGCTAAAATTTATAGATTTATAGGAAAGCCAAATTGAATCGATTACTGTGCGTGCTCGTTATTTAGGATTACTGAGACCAAGTATTTTAAATATATAAACACTACCGATGTAGACAACAAAGTGACTTTTGGGACAATTTCTTGTTATGGGCTAAAATCTATTGACACCTGCAATATTATGACTAATGTGCTCCGCCAAAATAGAGGCACAATTTTTCTTGTATGAACAGGGTATACACGATAGTAGAATCTACAGAGCTGCTATGTTATTTGCGATCAGAATTGATCAGTTCATTGTGGACTTACGCTTGAACGCTGTTTACAAGTCTTTAAATTTTAATACGAAAATTGAAGCCCATTTTCCTTTCAATTTGATCACAATGGTTTCGTGGGGGTCGGTGGAATTATTGGTCCAAATTTCCTTAAAACTGATACCGATGAGAACGTTACCGTCAATGGCGACCGTTATCGCGCTATGATAAGCGACTATTTGATGACTGATATTGAAGCTCGTGATCACGGCGACATTTGGTTTCAACGGGAGGCGTCACTTCCCACAGATCGCATAAATCAATGGATTTATTGAGAGAACACTTCGGTGAGCAGATAATTTCACCTTTTGGGTTGGTGATTGGCCACCAAGATCGTGTGATATCACACCGTTATACTTTTTCCTGTGGTGATATGTAAAGTCTTAAGTCTATACGGACAATCTCGGTGTCATTCACCAGTTACCTGTCGAAATGCCCGAAAATTGGACTCAATGGATGAACCATCTGAGACCGCGGCCAACATTTGAAAGAATTAATCTTCAAAAAACAAATGCCAGAGAATGTTCTTTCGAATGATAATAAACATTAAATTTGAAGTTTCACTGTTTTTTCTTTGAAAAAGTAGGGAACCTAGAAACGGATTCACTATTAAGTTAATCACGAAGTTTGCAACACCCAAAGGAATTATCGGGGACACTACAAAATCGACTGAAATTAAGTTCTTTTCTTCAGAATATTTTCAAGGTAATATCTGAAAAAATGCTCAAATCGTACCACAACAGCTCCCGTATAAACCGACCCAATGAAATCCTTTTTTGTATGATCCATCTAGTTTATCTGAAAGAGACAATGCATTAGTAATTATTTCAATTCATAATGTATAGTGACTTCATAAGTGTTTTGCAGCACCACTAAATGCACTTTATTTACCCTTGGACAGCTCCACCAGCTCCTTTGTATGTAGTTAAATAGCAATAAAGTATCATTGTGCTGGTCACCAAAGGGTGGAAAAAGTCAGATATTTAGGTATCAACTGCGATCTGACGTCTCCCTCTCCAATCAGCCTACCATCCAAGTAACCCAAAGTATTAAAAAGAATTCTAAGCAATAATCGATTTCAATCGATTTTTTACAAACGAAGCATACTTTTCGTGTAGTACATTCTAAGCAGATTTAGTAACATTATTTTCTAATAATTGTCAGCCAATTTACTTTTGCTATTTGCTCGCTAGTTTGACATAATCACTACGTCCAACCATATTTGCTGTCATTATTTACTTGCAGTGAACACTTACAATTCATCAAAGTCAATGCGTTGCGCCGGCATTTGCATAATAACGGAGAAAAATGTATGAGTTTTAATTGAGCCGCGGAATAATGTATGCAAACTATGGCGGCAGGTGCTGCTGCGACTAATAAATTGCTCTCTAATCGCACGAAATTACTCAATGCTTGCGCAATTCCAGAGCATTCACAGTCGCCGTCAATTGTGGCCGTGATTAGTTGCGCTTAAAAATAATATTACTTTGATGAAATATGAATAATTTGAAAGTTGTATTCTAGAATTTAGCATTTTTGTTGTAATCGAATGACTTCATGTATTGTGCTATAAGAACGCATTAAAATAATTATAAGACAACAGATTATATGTATTATATTTCTGTTTTTTTTTTATATGGTTCAACTCTATTTGACATGATTGTATGACTTTGGATGCAGATTTTGTTTATATTTGTATTACAATTAGGTTAGATTGGGTTGGATTAGGTTAACAGATTGATTCTTAGAGGGATCCTAAAGCTCCTATATTATGGATCATCGACGAAGCGCTTTGAGTCTATCACAAATTTATTGAGACGCGTAATGTCAGTCTTCGCCATGTCTTCTGGTTCACCAAAGGGTGGACTACCAATATGCTTCAGCCTGAGTCTTTTGAATACTGGAGAATGGAGGAAAGGGTGCTTGGATATTTCCACCTAACCCTTCTATTGAACTTGGGAATCATAAATTTATTTATTAAATACATCCAGTCACTCATTAGTAGGAGTAAACCTTTTTAATAAACAACAGTCGAGTGCAGGCCGGTCACGTCCTCCTCCTCCGCCTCGGAACGCCCTTTATATTAAGCGAATTATCGCACACATTTGTCATTGTTGCTACAATTTTCAGTAATTACACCCAATAAAAAATGCATGGGAGAAGCGAAAAATGCGAAATCATAAGGCGAATAATCACACGTACACATTAAATGCACACATACTTATTGTTGTTGCTGCAGTTTCGAGGGACTATCAGCTTTGAACGATGCTTTACGCCTTTTTTTTGCTGCTTACCGCCAATTAATTGTTATTGTTTCAAACGCAAAATCGTCGCGACATTTTACATATATACGACATTTTACGTAAGAATATGTGTGTGTGTGATGTTTGTGAAAAGGTTGGAAATGGAATTAATTACGCGTATTTATAAATGAATCCTTATCAATTAGCAGTTGGGCACAATAACAACAACGTGCCTTACCTTATAGCACTTACATACGTACATTGGAAAAAAAGCCAGAAATTCATTGAGCATACGTGCATGCATGTAGATATGTATGCCTAATTTGCACGCGCTGGAGTCACTTTAAGTCTTCAGAGAAACAACTTTTTAGTTTACTACTTTTTTCTCTTCCCTTTAATGTGAAAAGGTTAATATTTATTTGCTCTGCTTGGTCTCATATTATAAAATGCAGTAGCTGGCTACAAAACATACACACTGTGTAAGTTACAGCTATTGGTAAACAGCTGACTGCAGGTCAGGGTTCCAAGCCGCAAGTACATTTCGCGAAGCGAAATAGTTAAAATAGCTGATGAGATTGCCAAAAGTGTCATCTGTTTAACTACCGAACCAATAAAGACTATAAGAAAATTACTAAAAATTATACACAGTGAAATATCCGAAAGGGCTGACAAAAGAATCGGCGTGATATGGAATGTCTTAATAGCTTATACAGCCGGATGGACATTAGTAACAATGTCACTTGCAGGAAGAAGCCTTTAACGAGACGGTAGAACATCTCAACTACTTTTGACCGACCTACTTTATTTAGAACTCGTCTTATATATCTATGAGATTCGGAGTTTTTTTTTTTTTTTTGAATGAAGTATCAAATTTAGATATCAAATCTTTCTAAGAGTTCGCAAAAAGACTTTCTCTGAGATGAATACTTCAGATCAAAATAAATTAAACATCCACCTGGCATCATAAAGGACTAGTAAGTCTATATATAGCATTTTTTACAGTAGGAGGTAGCATCGAAATCTGGACTGCGGGACTTTAATCCGCTAAACCTAACTAACCTTACCATCCCACTGAACTAAGTGAAGTAATACTTACTGGGACTAAGCCTCGGCTTATGTTTATGGTGTACTCTTTGTGTTCTCCCAGGAGCAGTTCTTGCACAGCAGTTATAACGAGCGAACTATAAGAGCATTTTGTGCCATTGATCGAAAAACTAATTCAAACTCAACCGCGGTAGAGTATTAATACGTACCTCTAATCTAACCATGATGGTCTCTACATGACATATTAATATACTCGCATGTTAGAGATAATAATAGGCACGCAAGCGCATAAACAAACATTAGTTTTACTGCTTTATCTCATTCATTATACTGAGTATTAATCGCAAAAAGTACTTGAAAGTACTTAAACAGTGGGCGTTATGTGTCTAAAAATAAAACAAACTCATTAAATCATAATCATAATCATTAATCATAAAACAAACTGCATTTATTAAAGAGCACGAGAGCAAAAACCAGAAACAACAATGAAACTATTTTTTAGCATCATGAATGCAGTTGCCATAAATGCAGACTGGTTGTAATTTAACACGAAAAACGGCACTAAAATGCACCGCAAGTGGGATGCACAAACGGTAAAAAGCACAAAAACACCAAAAAACAGTCACTGCACTAAAAATAACCGACCAATGGAGAGACATGTGGGCTAGCCTTTCATTTCATAAAAAATGTCATGAGACAACAGTTTTTCTTCTTCTTACTTTCGTAGACATTTTTTAGGGTAGCCGGTTTTTGACCCTTATCTCCTTTGACATTTTCGAACCAAAAAATAAAATAGTTATGAACTTTCAGTGAACCTGAATTAATATGTGTCCATTTCTTTAGCGCTTCAGATACACTCGCAAGACAAGAGTGTGGCTGATCGCATATGTTCGTGGCCAGCTGTCTGCCAGCTCGAGAGTTTTTTCTTCCGCATTATCACTTCACTGTTTGGTCGACACCTTCGGTTGCGTCTGCGCTTGTGTTAGAGCATTTCGGTGACACAAATTGATGCTGGAATCTGTCACCAAATTGCTTGCAGTCGCACTCTGTGTCACTTGTGTTACGCTGGCTTTGCAGCACCTCTCCTACTCCCTCCTCTGCGGCCGTACTCGTATTTCACTTCAAGCGCACTCAACCTGTGTGACTGCCAATCGCACGAAAGCGATATTTAAGCAAGAATAAAGAATGAAGCGGAGTTGCTTAACTCAAAGCTCATAACAACTGGCTTGGCGCATCAGCTGTTGACGTCAGTACCCGTTCGCCGTTGCATGCGCATGCCCACAGCCCCACATTGCCACGTATCCATATGTATCACATAACCAGCACTCGCGCACACACACTCGTACTGCCGAAGCCGTGCGTTTGTCATCGCTTGGCCGCCAACGCAATCGCCGCAAAGCGAGCTGACGACGACGAGCTTCAGCGTTTCAATGCTTTTGTCTCGCCTCTGTTATTACTGTTGCGTTATGTCGTTAACATATGCTTTTATGCACATACATACATACGTGCATAGAGGTAACTGTAGTTATTTATATACGTGCAATCGCCGGCTCAGTTTACATGAACTTGGCACTTTGGTTGCTTCGCTTCATTTTTGTTGTTGCCTTAACCTCTATAATCACCGTTGCTATTGTTGTCTGGAGCTTTTGTTTCACAGTTATTCCCCGTGCAGTGGCAACGCTGTCATCTTCAGCAGCCGGCGCAAACAGTGCAGTTACAGCTTCACTCCGAATTTTATCTGAAGAAAGTCGAAGCAGAAGAAAAGTAGTGCAGCCAGCAGCTTTTTGGTCTGTGGGACTTCCTGCTGTTTTTGTAATATTTCTTATGCATTAGCAGTTAAACGTAAATATTCATGAAGTTTTTTACGTCAGTGGTTTTATGACAATTTGCAACACAGAAGACAACTGAAATGAAAAAGCAAAAGTGTTCTCAAAGCAGCTACATATTTTTATATTATTTTACCGAAATAATAAATTTTCACATTAAGGTAAATTGAAAAATCCCCGGCCTACCATAGTAAAATACATTTTTGGCAAATTTTTTTTTTTTGTTCAAAATAGTTTCCTCAAAGGTGATACACTGCTTATCGCGACCATCCAACTTTTCAATATCATTTTGTTGAACAATTTGTCCTTTGTGTCACAATATTCAACGAAAAATCTTCCAAGCGAACATTGTTTTAAGTTCTGAGAAGAGGATATGGTAGCTGGGGGTCAGATTGACGCCATCTTTTTCACAGACTTGTGATAGGATGCATAGTTTTCTTTTGCCTTTAAATGTTGCCGTGGATGAACTCTAAAAAAAACACTTTTCTAGAAGACGTTGTCCGTAAAACGACCCACGGTCGAAAAAATGTTGAATTTTACCCAAAGATTTGGTCGTCTTAGGTCTACCAAAATTCGATTTATGATCAGGTCAAAAAACCGATTAGTCAATGTTTGGAAAGCAATTTGCAGAGCAGGCAAAAAAAATGTTGTGTACAGTGCAGCAAATTCGAAAAATGATATTTCGAGAAAAAAGCGTTTACAAATAAATTAATAAAGCAGATCCACTGTGGAAGTCTGTAACCCAAAAATTTTTCACATATTTGTTTAAATATTTAATATGGCATTTTAAATCGAATCTGGCAAAAAAAAACTATTTTTGTTTTAAAAAAAAATGTTCACTTAATGTAAGGTAAGAGAACAGAAGCTTATTCTCAAGGTTGATAAACCTCATTATTTGTCAAGCAATGCAATTAAGAAGAAGAAATATTTACTGCTTCAATTAAAGAATCACTCAAATATTCACTTATGAAAACAAAATATGTGTAAAACAATTATATATGATATACACGTAATAACTGCAGTACTTTTTTGACTCATTTGTTTAGCGCGTCGAACTGCAATTTTTCGCTGTCATTGACAATATTCTATGTTTTTACATTGAAACACGGACATTTCTGCATTTGCACTTTTTGCCTGGCATTTTTCGCTTTTTTGCCAATTTTATAATATTTTTTTTTTTTTGTGTTTGTTTTAGCTTAGTTCATTTTACCAGCTTGTTTTACATGTTCGCTACAAGTGTTAGTTTTTGCATTTTTTTAAGTGCATGTGCATTCGTGTCTCTGTTTGTGTTTATGTGTGTTGACATTTATTTTATTTCATTTAGTTTTGGTTTTTTTTGCTATGTCTGCAGATCGCTGCTGTGTTCACCGCTTGATTAGTGCAATGTTTCAGACATTTGTTATTTGTCCCATTGGCTTGCCTTTTCTGTGCTGAACAAGGTTTAATCGCTTTTGTTCTTGTCTATTTTCTGATAAATTGTTCCATGTGGAGATTTTTTCTTTCGATTTTGTTTTTAATGTTTTGGACTGCGAGGTGTGATGCTCAGAGCACATTTTCAGTGCAAATTAAGTTTTTATAAAATCATTTTTACACTCTTTTAATAAAATTGTTGTTGGATTACACATGAGTTTGCGCAATTACAACTCTCAACGCAATGCTTTCGGTTCGCTATATGAGACCATATGAAACCCCTAATTATATTATTTTTTCTGGTCCTGTAATAGAAACATCTCATCCACACTGTTCTAATTTATCCTTTTGCAATAAATTACATTCTTTACCAAAATGGATGTTTTCAGAGTTTTCCTTTTTGCAATAAAATTCATTTTCAAATAAAATGTATTAATTTGATATATAGAAGTACATAAAATTGCCCATTTATAATATAAAGTGTAGCCTAATAAAACTGCCACACATTACGAAGAAGTATTAAGCAAATAATTATGAAAATTACCACTGCTCATTTTTACCAACAAATACTGTTGCTTATTTAAAATTGCCATAGAAATTCTCAATGAGCATTTCTTCACTCTCAATTGGCAATTTGCTCGCGATGGCCGTTAATTAATTGAGTTGAATATAACGAGCTTAGGCAGATTTTTATTAAACGCTTTAGTTTGGCGCAATTTCATTTAAGCCTATTAAAATGACAATTCAATTAAGTTTTGAAAAATTATTAAATATAAAACTATAAATTTTATTTTAATTGTGGAAACTGATGGAGTTCTTATGAGGAGGACCTCGGTTTTTGAAATTTAATTAAAAAAAGTATGCAAAAATTAAAGACCTTAACTAATTTTCGGTGTTATTCAAGGGGTTAGATTGGTTTCCTCTGGTAAAATACAACCTTTTTTCAACAACTTATTTCTCATACAAGAAGTGAAATATTTATTACAATTTTTTATTATTACAAATGTACACTATTAACAAAAAAAAAATCTGAAATTTTTAGAAAAAAAAAATATTTTAAACTCGACCATTGCGACGCCATTTTCGATGACCTTTCGGAGAAAAGATACGCCCGCGTTGGCAGTATAACTCCTTATAGGATCATTTAAAGTGAAAAATACGTGGTTGTTTAAACTTTAATTTAGAACTTGGACGAAGGAAAACAAAGACTGAAAATTGGATTTTTGGAAGACATATTACAAAAAAAATAAAATTTCAGTGAAAATTTCACGATTTTTTTTAAATAGTTGTAATAAAAAAAAAAAAATAATAATAATTCGTTCACGTCTTTAAGAATTGTATCTCAAAGACCTGTGTAAAATTTAATAAAAATCGGTTGAGTAGTTCTCGAGAAATCTTGCCGACTCTTGTCGACTTCAAAAACACAGTTTCGTGAAAAACGCGTTGCAACGCAACTTGATAAAATTTCAGGAAAGAAGATGAGTGAGAATATCTTGATGTCTCTTTCTTCATTAAGGTGAAGCGTCTCAGTTGCCAAACTAGCTATAAACCGGTGAAATGACTGTGGTATATATTAGCACGCTTGTTGTGACTGACTGTGATGCCATGTCTTTAGCTCTCCAAGTGGGATTATTCGTAGTCCTCGTCGAAAACTCAATATATTTACCTAACCTAACCTCAATTTATAATTCGACAGAATAATATTTATCATTTTCTTTTTGAATCTATAACATAAAAAATATGCAGTAATGAGCATAAATATTACAGTTCCTAATAAAGGGCTTAACTAAAATTATAAAAAATTTAAAATTTTCAGCAACAAATTATTCAATATTACGTCGCATCTACATAAAGACACAATATAAACTTACTTGTTGCAAAAACCGACGTTAAAAATTTCCATGAGTCAAACGTGTGACATAATTGCGCATTTATGCTGCCACGCGCTAAGTGTTTTTGCCAAAGATGTACATTGTTTTAATGCTTTCCATACATACATATCGTCACACTTATGTCGTTACATAAGTGATAAATTGTTGTTCATAATATTTGACATTGTCATCATGGCGCCACAATATTACAACTCCACATGAGCAGTTCCGCAAACGAATTGTATCTGATTAAATTCACGCGCGCACGCTTACACACAGTTGTGTACATACATACATATGCATTACTTGAGCAAGTATTTGTTTTCATCGAAATTAAGATGAGCTTTAGTAACAAAACTATTTGCGTTTATTCGCTGTTAGTACAACATATTATGTATCTGGGTGGCACTATGGAAACCAAATTAGAATGGTGTTCTGAGTATCACAGCAATAAATGCGCGCATATTAATCTTAGAATGATCTGCTATTTAGTGGTTGAGCGAATTGTGGTATCAAAAGGTTCTCGAGTGTTTTCAAAGGCGCATGGCGCATGGTGAATATCTGGTTAATTGTTGATTATCCAGGCTTAAAGCCACACTGATAAGGTCCAATCAGTTTGGTGGGCCTTAATATTTCACACAATACGCTCGACAGAACCGCATATGCAATGTTGAAGAGATTTATCCCACGATAATTGGTGCAATCGTCGGGCATGCTTTCGTTCGACCATATTCTACAAGAAGCTGATGCCTGCTCTTTATCAGTTCTTCGCCGCCGTATTTGAATAGTTCGGTCGGCAATCCATAAGTCGCCGCCGCTTTGTTGTTCTTCAGACGCACTTTTTCAATGTAGGACAATGCAAGTCCGCTCCATCGTCATCGATTGGGGTATTGGGTTCACCATCTCCTGGTGTAAAGCTTTTTTCACGGATCTTTTCCACTGTCATTCAGCAGTTTCGCTATTTTTTGTGTTTGCAGCTTATCGAGGTCGAATTTTCCTTCTGTTTTTGTTAACGTACGTTTTTTTCTGCACAGAGGCGGGTGCGTATCTTGGCTGCAACAAGTCTGAGTCAATACCAGAACCTCACACTTCTAAAACACTGGAGACGTGTCTTTCGTCTACCACAACATGATCGATCTGCTTGGTGGCTTTTTGATCCGGAGGCAGATAGGTAGCTTGGTGAATTATCCTATGCTGAAATCTAGTACTGGAGATCCTGTGTTATTATTGCTCTTGAAAATTTCGATTGACTAAGCTCGGTTTATCAAGAATCAAGCATCAGTTGCTACATTCATTTATATTTATAAATATTCCATTTACATAACTGCGTGCAAATATCTAAAATTTAATACATATTGATTCATAAATTACCCCACCTTACCTCAATATAATATTCAGTAAATAAAATTTTATTGTAATTTCAAATAAATATCCAAATTTACTAGCAAGTTATGATAAAATATTTGTTTAGAGAGTATCAGCTTGACAAATTCTCTCTTCTTCTTCCACTTTTTCTTCTTACTAGCATTTTATTTTCTGCATAACTTTCCCAAAGTAAACTTAATTGTATTTAACGAAAAGTGTAAACAAACGAATTCTTTATTTGGAAAATTTATTTGTGTCTTCTTGTGCAAATAAACTCTCGAATTTGCCGCTTTGTCACATTCCAACTGCTAATTAAGCGTGACTTTCAAGTCACATGTGTCTTTCGATCGATTGCCGGCCTTGTGTGTGCCTAACATGTGCTTTGTATATGTGTGTGTTTGTGCACAAAAGTTGTTATTGCCCTTTTTCTTCGCCGCGCGTCAACTTCTGCTGTTGTGTCACGGAATATTTTCGTATTTATATTTGACGGCAAACAAAAATATTTTAATGTGACAGCTGTGAATGAATGGAAGCTTTGCGTTGTCAATAAACGAATTGCGTTTACATAATCCTTCTGTCACTCTCAAGGAAAGAAATATGGATAAACTGTTGACTGAAATATTATAGTCATCTTTTGTCGGCGGAAAAATATTTGTGTTACTAAATGATTTCGGGTGTGATTAAAATTAATCGAATTTCGATGAAATGTTTCTTTGTTGCCAGTAGATAATAGTAAGCAACTTAATGCCTTAAATATTAAAAGTTGTTATTACATAAAAAAATGACAACTTTTCGTTCCTACATTTCTCTTTTTATTCACCTTTTACTAAGTAAAATCCAGTTGACTTGAAATTGCAAATAATTTTCTTTCTTCTCTTTTCTTTTAGGGACATTGAGCCGAATTCTGCTGCTGTGGTTTCTTAATCGAATCAACAAACAAACGAAAAGTGTTAATCATGTTTACCACATTCTGTGAAATATTCAACATAAAGTCTTTATTGCAACGAACTAAGAGCTACTAAAACCAAACTGAAGCTAAAAATCCCAGATATATTTATTTGGATTTAAAAAATATCAAAACTCATTTTGAAAAAAAAAAAAATAAATAAATAAAAATATTAAAGAAAAAAGTCTTAAAACTTAATAAACAAACGCTAAACGTGCACATAAACTTAAGACTTAATATTGTATTTGTGTGTGTTGGTGTGCGTGACGAATAGCGGCGGCATAAAATTCATCATACGCCGTGTGCTCCATTGGGGCACACGCCAATCAACACTCAGCTGCGGCGCTTAACGGACAATTGCGATAACCAGCACTGGCAACGCGTGGCGAGCTGAGATTTTCACACTTCAAGAAGCTTCCGAAAAGCACACACAGACACACATACACACGTGCAAAACGAGTTCCTCATACGTCAAGCTGGATGCGCAAGAAACGCAAAATGTCTGAGGTAAGTGCGAAGTCTGTGGATAATAGATAGTTTAACTTTGTTATGCTTTATGTGCTGTGCTCGTGTGTACGTGTGTCTGTGTGGGCACTCTAGACGCGTGCTTTGCGATTTTCTGTTGACTCACCACGCTTCCATAATTTCCTATAAGAATGTTGATTCTTTTGGTTTACCACTAAGCCACTCGCCGTGACTGTCAAATGTCTCTTTCATAATTTAACATTTCACTTGTCGCTAATACCGCACTCATACATACACACGCACACAGCCGCCTTATCGCCGCAAACCACTCAAATTTCTTCAGAGTTATTGCTGTTGTCGCTTTTATGATGACGTCTCTCATTCTCGTTGGCGTAAAAAACTTTGAAAAGACATTTTTTCCTGCGCAGACTCGTTTATGTTGTTGGTTTTTCTGCAGTGAAACTAAATGAAAGTGGCAAGTTTGCAGCAATGTCGTACAACACCAAAGTTATTGCCTGCGGTTATGCACGTTTACTTCAATCTCTCAATGTCAATGCAACAGCTTCGATAAATTTGTATTTTCTTAAGAAAAATCAAATAAAGTGTGGTATTTATTAACGCAGCTATTTTACACTGTACACTGTATAGCTACTAGTGCCAGTATAGTAGCGGCTAGACAACCGTATACAAAAATTTGCATTATATATGGCAGTCATAGCCATTTGAGTATCCAGTCGCCATTTTTCATATTTCCTAAATTAAAATCTTGTGAAGGCAACTAGTGTAAATTGACCGGCTGCCAGTAGATTTGCATAATATAAGTATTAATCAAATATATGAAAAGATAATACAAACGACTTCTTTCTGATTTCAGTTTCGTCAAGTTTTTAGTCAATTGTGTGTCAAAAACTGTTTTACTTTCAAAGAATGGTTGTCGAAGATGAAAAAAGGAGAGAATCCAGCGCACTTCAATATTTTTTATTTATTTAGGAAACGAACCAAGCTACCTGATCTCGCAAGTTTTCTTAGAAAGTCAGCTCACATACATTCATTGTGACAAAAAGTCGCATTCAAAGTAATCCCCACCAGATTTGCCAACGATTTTTCAGTCCTCGAAACACTTTTCATAATGTTCCAATATCATCGTGTAAATTCTATGAATTGTTCTTCCACAATTCCGGCCGTTTTCGACGGGCATTCTCACGCAAACGCCTCAATACGGCCAAACAGAACTCCTTATATGTAGACCGTCCGTCGTTTTGAAAGAAATTTGTGATGCACCAATCCACGAATATCGAAAAAATGAGCATTACCGTTTTTTCTTCGTTCCGATGATTATTGACTTGTTTACATGTCAAATTCATAAACCCATGTTTCGTCGGCATTCTCTCCATGAAGGTGAGATCTGAATACGCATGATCAAGCATGTCCAAAGAGACCTGCTTACTGTACTATTTTTGAATAAAACTCAGCTTTATCGGGGAATGCGTTTTATGCCAAATATCCACCAAAATCTTTCGAACGGACTTGCGAGAGGTGCCGAGCTCTCTCCATTCCTCTACTACTTGCCTGATAATTTTCAAGCACCACGTCTTTCATTTTTATAATACTTTCATCACTTGAAGTGGTCGAAGGTCGCTCAGAACGAAGCATGTCTTCAACGATCTCTCGACCGTATTTGAAAGCATTGTACCGCTCATAGGCTAGGGTTTTTGATAAAACTTAAATCAACGAGACCTGTTTTTAACAATCGCAAGGATTCCGCACACGAATTTTGGTTATAAATACAAAATTTTAGACAAATTCTTCGTTCGATATTTTATTCCATTATAAAAATCTCAACACACTACTGAGGTGTACTGACTTAAGAAGCTGCTGCAAGCAAACTCGTTGACAAATCGCGCTCATATTTGGCACAGTAATTAAGGAAAGTTCTACCAACTTAGAAATTCATATTAAATACATTTGTTGAACTATCATTTACTCTAGTAATTTAAATTGCTAGTTTTGGGTACTTTTCTGTCACAATGTATACTTAATTTTTTTTTTCAATCTAGTTCCTCACATTTCCCTTCTCTTAATTTTACCAATTTAAAAAATCGAGTAAAGTGAAAAAGATTTCATTCTTTATTTCTCCTCTCCTATCATCACATTTCTGTTTAATCACTATCGTGTATAACATCAAGTATTGGAAGATCGGGAGGCTTTGTCTAGCTAATTTCTTCATCACATCTTATTCGTGACTTGTATTTTCCAATATGCAACGCTCCAACCACACTACACACACCCTGGGAGCCAGTTCAAGGAATATTGATATTTTTCATATCTCTGAGCCTTTTGTTATGTTGGGTATGATTAGAGACTTACGAGGTGTGTTAAAAAAATAACGGGAATTTCGGTTTTTGGAAAAAATATTTATTAATTTGTCTACATTAATGGTGTCGCCTATGAAATAGTCCACATACGATATTATGCTCGTGTGCCAGCTTTTCTCCAAGCACTTCTCAAACTCGATCGGGCTTTAGCTCCATCAGCCTGAATCACTATTTTTGATAGGCGAATATAAACCCTGGGATATTGCTAAAAACAGGTCTAGAGTAGAATTTGGTACCAAAAATGATTCAAGACAGAATTTCAAGTCCAAATTTTTCGCTTCCAGCAACCTTTCTTAATAACGATTAAACTAACTACAGTTTCCAATTTTTCTTCACCCTTACTATAGAATGGATATAGTACCAGAGTCCATAATAAGATACATTTCTTAACTGTCTTGCTTGAGGTAACTATTTTCGACCAATTATCGATCTAAATTTAATTTTAAATTAGCACCTTCGTAATATAGAAAACCCGTTATTAACCTCACTTCAGAGGTTTTCAATTGAGGCTCAACAATGAAAAATTTGCAAAACTTTAATGAGAAAAAAGTTATAAACAAGTCAAATTAGGAAATAATGACCAACAACTAATTACCACAGTAACAAATTAAAGTCCGAAGAGGAAGAGGCAAAGTTTCGCTAGACAAACTTTTGATCGGCAACAACAATTCGGCTGAGTGGCGCAACTCAAGTGGACTTCTACCCAGAATTACAGGGTGACCCACGCCGCTGCTGTTGGCTGCGACTGTAAACACTAATTAAAAAGTAATTAAGTGCCGGTGCAGAGGGAGAGGGTGGGGGGTGCGAGGGGCAAATGTTTATTTATGTCGCTGTGACGTGGGCGAAATGAGTAAGTAATCAAGCGTTAATTGCGTGTAACCGCAACGAAAATTTGCATAAAATTAAGAGAGCAAACACAAACAACTTCAACGGCTGACCGGCGAAAGACACTTCGAAACGCGAAATTTCAAGAAATTTTAAACACTTTTGTGCGAAAACTGCGTTAAGTCAAATTTAAGAGTGTTGCCAACCAGAGCGGCATATTTAAATTATTTTTCATTATAGCCGGTCAAATTGAAAAGGTAAACAGACAATAACAATTGATTAACTTCGCGATTGTTGTGTTGCGTTTGGTGGGCATTGCTGCGCCGGGAAGGCAACGAACGACCTTAGCGGGTGAATTGTAAACAAACGAAACTATGCAGCCAATCATTTCCGTTATTTTGCATGTGAACACTAAATAGAAACAGTTAGTGTGACAGTTAGACACTGCGAAGTGTTTGTGTTTGAAGTGTGCGGTGGAAAGCGACGAGGCAGCGCCCCGGAGTTCAGTGACCGAATAAACTCAAAGTTATATGTGTGAGTATGTGCATTTAGTGAGTGACAGCTAATGTAAGCAGCAAGATTTTCTTAATGAAGTAAACAAATAACCTTTGCAGCCGGCCACATAACTCATTTCCGTACACAAAACGCAATTTAATAGCGGCAAAGGGCAATAAGCTGGAACTCTTTTAGCTCAGTGCCAAATTGTAGATCTTGTCTTCTCGAAGGGATTCCAATAAGCCAGAAATGGAACAGTTTTGGTACTTTACGATATCAAATGGAGTTCAGTTGCTAGGTCCAAGAGGAGTAGTCATCCTTTAGAATGCCTTCGCTTGAGGCAAATTTTAACAGATTCTGCTGCCTCACTATCAATACCTCCTCCCCAGATTCTTACAACGCAGTATAACCAATGCGGGACAAGTGCATTTTTTCCTTGGTGGCTTGCTTTAGACATTTAGATCGACGCATAGGCAATGCGTGGATTTCCCGATGTTTATCACTTTTGGGATGTTAGGCGCACATCATTCTTGGCAATCTCGACCACTATTTCATTGCACTCGAAGCCTTTGTAGCCTGGTAGCCAGTCGAAGTGAAGTTGCTGGCTTTTTGTAACACTTCCCACTGCTGCCCTGCTTCCCGAGAACGTTCTGGCCGATATTCGATACGAGGTTACTGCCTTGATTGCTGCGCAACTGTCTACGCAGATGTTGACTCTATAATTGCCTGCATAACTTTGCGCCAATCATAATTTTCTAAGTTTACTTTGAACATTCTTTCGCGGTTGAAAGTGGGTGTTTGCCCAACCGCCATTACCGACCGCACTTTGCCCGAAGATTCTAAATGTAAGTTCTCCTGCAGCTAGTAGTCGTCCTGCTGATTTTGCTGCGCCTGTTTTCAGCGAAGAGGTCTTTAAGTGGCAGGTTTAGTACCACTTCAAGAGCCGCTATCGGAGTTGTTCTTAAAATTCACGTTATGCAGAGCACTGCGACCCTCTGAAACTTTTCCATTGGCTTCCGTTAGGCAGATTGCCATATGCCTGGCCACCATAATACTAGACCGTAGAACGTAATTGGTCTTATAATAGTTGCGTAGCACCAGTGCTTGAGAAAGGGAGATCGCCACCGAGTTATGCCGAGCATCTGCCTACACGCATATACTTGTAAAGCATTGCTAGCTTTTCTCACTCTTTCTTGTGCTTCCTTAGCAGTTTGCTGTCCAAGACTACCCCAAGGTACTTGGTGCGATCCTTGAAAGAGACTTGTATCCCAGTTATCGAAGGAAATTCGCTTTGATCGAAAAACTTGCCGATTTGATTTAAAAACATGACGTTGAAGTCATTGAAATCGTATCAAAAATATATTTATTTTTAGTATATTCATAGTAGATTGAAACTCTTCTGAAACGGAACACAAAATAAAAAAATTTAAGTTAAAAAAAATTTACGGTCGGTCTGCGGAGAGGGTATGGCTGAACTAGAAATGGTTTATCCTGATTTGTTTTGTTTACAGACTTGTTTCACATAACCTCAAAATGTATGTGAAAAATTCGCAAAACCAAACTTTTGGGTTTTTTTATTCTTATGTAGCGCTAATGTTTCTTTCGAGAAATTTGGTGGAAACTTACCTTCTTATATGCTAAACACAGCCCATTTTTCTTATCAAAAATATTTACTATTTCTCCTTATATCGACAAATTATTGAAAAAAACTCAAATTATTATTAATGAATTATATGGAAGAAAATATTTTAATGGAAATCCTAAGTAAAAATTAATGAAAACAGAAAATTACTTATATAAGTCATGCATGTCTGCTTTTGATTATCTTCAGCAATGAACTTATGGCCAGAAATATCTTTTCCTTATTTTTCATTCTATTATAAATGAATTCGATATGGAGATGAGTTATATTTTTATTCAAATACCGGTTACTTGTATAAATTCCCAAACAACTTCATGTAAGCCTATTAAAAATCTTCCCTTTTTAAAAAACCTTCTTGCCTTCTCAAACTTGACACTAAACAAGATCCCTTATCATTTTTAAGCACTTTCCAGCCGAAAGAAATGTCCTAAATAACACATTTTGACAGCACAGTGAACATTTTCATCTCCAGTAAGCTCTCCCGGCTCAGCTTACGAACAAAATAACACAGTCAATGCTTCAAGTTCTATTTTTATACTTTATAATGATTAATTATTCCGTTTAAGTAGCTCTTCGGAATACAAGTATCTTGCTCACTTTTTACCCATTTATACTTCCTGCCACGACGCGTCTTATCCTATTTATAAACTCTCCGGTTTCACTTCCTTGTTAACGCAAATTTATTGAAATTCATATCATCATCTTCTAAGCCACTGCACCACAGCCGACGACAAGCGGTGGCGTCGCTTTTATTTGCTTGAATCACACTCACGTTTCTGGTGTTTTATCAACGCCCTATCTCTCATTGTATCGCGCTGCCCTTCCTTCACACCATAGTCAAGCACACACACATTTACACGCACATTCACACACCTTCAAAGCCTCTAACGCACTTGTGGCATTTATATTTATTTAGTTTAATAAATGACAGCGCGTTTTTAGAATATAAATGGTGGTGTGTGTCGGGGTGTGTACGCTGAAAGTCTTCGCGTGCTCTTTGTAATCCATGCTAAGGCATAAACCATCGCAAAACCATAAAAAGGAAAAGCATTTCGTGACCTACTTTCCTACTAGGAGCCCATTATCGAGACATATTTATCTGTAGGTATATTCCTCGTGCACTTTGTAATCTTTTAACCCAAATTTTGGTTTATTTTTGCACAAATGCGAAATGTGATTTTGGATGAAAGTAAACTGATCTTCACACACACATACATACACTCAAACAGTAAACAAAATATTTATAAGGACAATGGGTTAATGCGCTGACAGTAAACTGATTTATTGCCTGCCTCTGTAGTTCAAGTCGCTTAAAGAGACAATGGACGAGAAATCAATATTGGGAATATAGGTTAATCGCTCTGGTTTGTTTATGTATTCAATTAACAAACATTTATTTCGAGTTAGCTGCATAAATCCCTGAAATCTTTTAACTGGAGTAATTGATTATTATCCTTCAATCATATAAGACGTGCACGTTTCTTAATACTAGTGAGCCGAAATTTGGGCTGCTCATTCATGCCTTGTGTGTTTTGTAAAGATACTGTATGAGCTAAGTCGTCTTTCTGCTTCTTCTTCTCATCATTCATAGTCATTGTATTGCATCTCATTGACTGAATTACCATACAACTTGCGGCGCTCAAATGCTCATTTAGTTTTGCTCGCTTGAGGAAATTACATACTTGGGCGTTTGAGGTCACTCATACGCCGTGGCGTCGCACATAATCAGTTTGTATGCTTAAGTGTAGCTGGGTAGTTTCTAATGATATTTTAGGAAGTCTCCGAAATATTGCGGAATGAACATTACTATAATATTTGCATTGTATACGAGACTTCCGACAGCGCTGAAAAAGGTCCTACCTCAAAATTCGATTTTTTATCAGATCAGATGAGTAATTGTATGTAGAATAATATACAGAACAGGTGGAATAAAATTTCTAATGATCGGTTCATTTCTCTTCGAGTTATCACTGCAGCATACTCGAAAGATTATCGTTTATAGAAAAACGCAATTAAAAATAAACTAAAAGACGAATTATACTGACCAGCCACCCTTGAAATGGCTGTAAATAAAGACCTATTGGAGACATCGATTTGAAACTCTAGTATGTAGTTTTAAAGATAAAAACTATTGAAATATGAATCAAAATATCACTGAAACCCATTTTTTTTTAATTTCGCACTACGTGTGCCTCTTAAGCCCCTATTGTAAAAAAAAAATATATTTTTTCCATTTTTCTGATTTAAAATTTTAACTGTGGCAACGCTACTAAAAAATGTTTTTCAAAATTTCGCACTAGGTGTTATTGTAAAAAAAATAACATTTTTCCCTTCGCATATTGAAGATTTTAACTAGGTGGCAACTCCACTCAAAAAATATTTTAAATTGTATACTTTGTGAAACTTCTCTTTTTGTAGTGTTAATATATTTTATATATTTAATATAATTTAAATTTTCAAACAGGTGGCAACTTTCCAATTTTAATTATTTTTTTCACCAATCAAAAAATTCAACCGAACAATGCTAAAAAATCTTTTCCAAGTATTTTCAGCTTCGTCTTAGCGCCACTTATGGCGAAATTATATTGCACAACTTCAATTCATTCCGCTAAATCGATTTCTTATCTTTACGAAAAAAATATATTTCATTGGCTTATAAATCGTTAGGGACTCATAAGAACTTTGAAACTACATATGTAAGTATTTTTCTCAGAAAATTTTAGCTGCACGCCACAAAGAAATTCGCTCTTTTCCAAGCATGAAAGCAACACCGTTATCGCGAGCAACCAACCAACCAACCGACAATACGCTCAATCACAATTTTCTAGCCGAAAATACATGCGATTTGTTTTTATATTTAAATTGCAGCATTATCAATAATGTTAAAGTGACTCAGGCATTTCCTAGAGAATAAATATGTCATTTGCATGTTTTATGAACCACTTTGCACGCAATAACAACAAAAACAAAGTGAAGGCAAGCAGAAATGGCGAATAGCTGCAACGTGGATGTGGGTCAACATGAAAAGGAGCGATCCAAAATATTCGCACAATAATCAACAACAACACCACCCGTGGTTGTCATGCAAGCCAAAGCTTTTGCCGCATTAGCAATGTCTTGTCTGCCGCGTAACAGACAGCCTGTTGCTTCTAACAGCACGCAACGCAGCCCACACAGATACATACAAATACATACGTTGCCTTACCGAAATGATGGTGTGCATTCACACACAGAGTTCCGTGTGTCAGCGTTCGCTCGGTAGCAGGGCACTTTAATATGCGCAAATTGACCTCAAAAACTGAAGGCCCGCTGTGTCGGAGAGAAACTGGTAAACACTGCAAAGCACATAAGCCCTTTTTACATGCATTTATAAAGAAATAAAATAGTGCATGCGTGTGTTTGTGTGAGCGCGCGTTTATGCCGCACACTGGGTGTGCAGGGTGCATGTGCGTGTGGCAAAGCAGTTCCATGGCACGAACCTTTGAATCAAAGCGAAAACACACACAGAAGCGCATTTTTAGCATTGCTTAAGTATTCGTTTGCGTATCCATGCATCCTTTGTACGATTTCCCCTCGCTTATGCTCCCCTTTGTCCCATTTCGCCAGGCCATTGTGGGTCGACTGCTGACTGCCGACATCGGCATATTGATTTTATTCAAATATGCAGGCATGACACACAGCGCGCACACAAATTTCATTTCCATTGTTGGCCTCTTGCATTTTTAATAAAAATGCGGTCGCAATGATAACTTCCACGATAATACGCAAATACATAATAAATACGGAGCGCACTAGGGTGGGTGCGCTAGTTTGTTGAGTAGTTGATTTGATTCGGTTTACTAAAGGAAAGTGAAACATTTTAATAACGTCCCATTTTTTTTTTTGTCTATTTGTGGCATGTTGCATTACAGCTCTTTACATTTACTTACATACCATGCGTAAGTGCAGTTTTCCTAATAATGTTAAAAACTACCCACAAATACAACTTTTTTAATAACTCATTTTCTTTTTATTTTAAAAATATTCAATTTTTGTGGTTATGATATGATGACAAATTGCTTCTATCAGGGCTTAAATAAGGTTCAAAATTAACAAATGTCAGAATTATGGCTTTAAACTGTCAATTTTACCTGTCCACATATCGGATACATAACCACAGGAAACAGAATAAATAAAAGTAATTTATGCTAATAAGTGTAAACGTATTATTTTACATAAATAATATTACTTCTATGCAGCACTGAATTATGATTTGTTAATACCATTACAAAAACACGAAACTACATATATATAGTCAGCTAAAATCCAAAACAACGTATCATCAAAAAAATCGAATTTGAGTTTTTATTGCTATCAATTCACTACATCATATTAGATATATGTATGGAGCTTCCGCTGTCAGATATAATCAATATATAACCCGTGTATAACCAATGCATAACCACTACGTAACGAATAAATAACCATTTTATAACCATAACTCAAATTTTTTTCAAAATGAATAGTACGTAGTGTATATAAGTTGTCCACATGCTTTTGTGTTGGCATATTTAATTCGCTTACATTTTTATTGAAATTAATGTAGATAACCACAATTTACAAATTCAATCATATAAAGGACGCAAGCAAACTCATGAATAATAAATTTGCATTTTAACTAATGCGATTATTATATAATGTATGAAAATACAATTCCGCACAGCCATTGCGCCACCCATGAAAAGTAAACGGTTGCGTTTGAGATGAGTTCGCAGATAAAATTAATTCAAATTAATATTGCAATTGCAATTTTAATGTTTGGCTAGGTAATTACTGGTTTTAGCTGCACACAGATAAGAATATAAAATGAGGTGCTTGAACTTGAGTGAGAATTACCGAGCCGCAGTAGGGAGTGCCTCAATGTGCTTAACATTGTCAGACAACAATTATTAAAGTATTACAAAACAGTAAATTTACTTTGCAACATTTTCAACACATTGCTCTTACAAAAGCGCAAAAACTATTGCATAATCAACAGTATTCTGGCTTATTTTGCGCTTATCCTTGATAGCTCTCACTTTATTTGCATTTTTGCATTTACTGCTGAATGATGTAATGCACAGTGGGTTGATTTGGAAGTATAAAGCAAGACTTATCTTCATATTACTGAAGTGGTTTTACTGGCATTCAAAAGTTCGAAAATATATGCAACATTGTTCTGAATTTCACTTTCACATGCAAGTTAAGTAATGCGGTTTGAATCTCGAATTTGCCTGTTCCAGAAACCGAATAATTTTAATGAGGTATCGAAGTAAACCATCTAGTTCTGAAAACCGATCGCAATATTCAAATATATAAATGTGGAAATGAAGAACTTATAACGTGTGGTTTCTTCAAAGGGCAACGCTACCCCAATCTGATCAGACTGGGTGCTCCACTGGTCTATTATATTTTAGCACTGGTTCTGTGGTCTTTGTGTGAGCTCAGTAAGCATTGGTGAATAACCAACACCGATACATTTTTCTAGATCACAGTGAAGTGTAAGAGGTTAATTGAATTACTTACTTGCTCTTAGCTTTTTATCGCAATGATGTTGGGCCTCCGCGATACATCTTCCATTGTGCAACTTTTGTAATATATATTAAGCCCGACATATCCATATAGTGAAACCTTCAACCGGGCACAGTGACTGGAATTGATAATAACTACTTCAAAAAAATTTTGACAGCCTCAAGGCTCTATGTTGACGTGCGACGGTCGCCTAATTATAACGAAGAGTTGTTTCCAAATGTGCTCATTCGTGACTTTATGAATATAGGACAACAATAATTCACTAAATTTAATGGGAAGTACTGCAGATTTCATAAGGAGAGACAATACAGATTGAGAGTGGTGGAAGGAACTTTCAAATTTACCATATCCTTTCAAGAAATACCTCTTAGAGGTTGTTCCATATTGCCACGCATTTCTAAATAACGCTACCATCTAAACAATCTTCACTCTAACCTCGAAAAATATTAAATATTTCTTGACAATTGGGAATAACAACAACAACATAAAATAGTAAATAAAAGTATAAAAACGGAACATCAGCAACTTCAAAGGCTTCTTAGAAATTGAAATCGTTCGGTTCGAAGAAGGAAATCCATTTCATCTGAATGACCTTCGACCTCTTCAACTGATGAAAATATTAAAAAAGGGAAGGATATAGTGTTTAAAAGTCATCAAAAAAATGTTAGAGAGATAGCAAAGAGCTCCACAACTCTCGCGAGTCCGTTCGAATGATTTTGGGTATGGGGCTCAACGATACCATCGATGAACCACCGTATTCACCAGATTTTGCGTATGATTTCTTCTTGCTCCCCAAACTGAAATTGCTGTTGCGTGGAACCCGTTTTCAGTCGACCGAAGAGATAAAACGAAATTCCCTTAAGGAGCTGAAGGTCATCTCAAAGAATTCTTATGAAAAGTGTTACATCTGGTAGGGATTACTCTGAAAGCGACGAAATAAATATCGATGAATAACTAAATATTTTGCGATTTGTTTACAATTTCCGTTTTGTCTCATAGTATATCAGTTCAATAATAATTAATATCACGCGCTATTTTATTTTTTCTCTTTCTTCTACTTTTTTTATGAGTAAAAATACTGTATAGTTCTTTCCGGAATCGATAGCTGAAGTTAAAAAATTTCCAAGATTACACGAAAAAAACCCTCTCAAAAACTTGGCAGCTCCGTATAACATTCCGCAGACAATCGCATAAATGCTTTCGAAGCTAACAGCTGGATTCGAAAGGAGATATGTAAGGAATTTTTTTGCAAAAATTTGTTTGGATGAACTTCGTCATTATTTGGTTAAACGATATACTGTAATTATTTATTTTTGTCGTTGCCGGCTCGTCTTCCACTATTGCTTTAATTATGTTGCGATAACTGCATTAGTACTTTATCCAATGTACCCCCAGATATTTGGGAACCCCTCGACGTTGTAACCCGGTTCAACCCTTTTTGCAAGGCCTAACCAACGTGCCTAATGACAATCAAACTTGTTTTTACAACTTTTTTGATAGAATGAAAATATTAACCACACAATTAACTATATCTTTTCTCACTGCTTACGAATTAAGTTTTCTTTTCGTGCCTCTGTATTCAAAAACGCAAAATTCCTACTTAATAATGAATAATTGGAAAAACTGTAATCAAAACATTTAAAATTACTACCTTAACTCAATTTCATGCTCAAACCAATTTAACCGACTCACACTGCGCTTACTGCTATTTAGTAAAATATTAAAGAAACATCCTTCCGTATTTTGAAATTTGTTTAAACATTTCATCACTGATTTGAAGAAAAGTGGATTTTGCTGTCAGCGTCCTTGCCGAACAAAAAAATCCTCTTTACACACACACACACGACCGCTTTTCGCTTTCACAACTTTTCCACTTACCTACTTGCCAAATTATGCAGTAAAACAAGACTTGCGATGTTTCATGTTTTCTCTTCCAAACTGTCGGCTGCAAATTGCGTTTAATGTTTTTCACCGTAATTTGTATCGCGCCATTGCAAACTCGTCCAAAGTAAAGCAAGTAAAATGCCGATGGCGAGAATGGCACAAACGATAACTTGAAAGACAGCAATAAAAACCAACAACAACAGCACAGTGACACGACAAAAACCAACACAACAAAACAACAAAGAATGGAGCAATAAAACACATAAAAGCGCCGTCTACCGTGCGTTTCTGTGCTCCACTTCCATGCGCCGCTGCCGGTGGCAAAGCGCCAAGGTGGTAGAAGGGGAAAGAGCAGAGCGTACGCTGTGTCGCGCTGAGGTGAAGCGCCCTTGTAAGTGTCAAATGTTTCGAAAAACTCTCGATATGCCTCAGCCTTTGTTACTTTTATTGTCGCTATTGTTGTTATAATGTTTTGTGTCTACTCACACACACACCACCACGAAAGCATGCACACAGGCGCTTAAACCCTGTGTGTTGTCAGTTTTCATTGAATAAACAGGAATACAATTTATTTTGTGCTTTAAATCTATTATAGGCGTGGTAATTGAGGTAGTGCGCCTTAAAGTATGCAAATGTGCCAACAATTGCGCACAGTGAAAATATCTCTGCTGTTAACACACTAACACTACACTTTGGTGAATTGCACCCTTTCACCTTATAAATATTTATATGTGTGTGCATGGATGTATGTGTATGCGTATGTACGTATGTGCGTACATATGTAATTGTGTAAGTGTGATTGCTTGTTTGTATGTAGGTGCGCATAAGTGAGTAGTTTTGCATATTTAGTTTCATGCGGCTTGACCCACTTTGTCGGCAAAAATTCAGATAGTCGTCTCTTAAGCTCACGGAGTAAGTACATTCAAGCATATAAATTTCATTTGCATCTGCTTTTAATTGAAAAATATTTTGTGCAAAAAATTATTACTTACTTACTTTAGTTGGTAGCTCTGGTTATTTAGCTAAGTGCTTAAGTGCGTTGTAGTGGCATAACATAGGGCCATAAAGTCTTATCACTTGCACCAGAAGTTTTTTGGTTGGTTTTCTAAACTGCTAAAGACAAAATGTATTTTTTTTTTTTTATTAAAAAAAATATCGGTTTCACTTTATCTTAGTTTTTTTATTACAGTATCTTTTTAATTCCTTTTCATATACTCTATGTATAATCTACAATGCCACCGAAATACACTTCATGCGATCTACAATTTGTTTTTATTGGTGAATATGTGGAATATGAAGTTAAATATTTATCTTTCCTAGAAAGTATCGGCACATAAGCGCTGAGATTAAAATTCCCAGAAAAAACATTGATTTCATCATTTAAATATTCGAAGAATAAAATGTATGTATTTATAAAATACAAGGTGCGTTCCAAAGTAAACAGGACTTTAAAAATAGCAGAACAAATGGTTTTGTTGGCAAAATCAATTTATTTTATTCAAAATAGTCTCCTTCTGCTTCAATGCAGCAAACAGTGCAAAACTGTCCAAAAGCATGTCGAACGTATGTTTTAGCTCGTTGGCCGGTATGGCCGCCAGTATGCCGGTGCAAAACTTTGGAATGGCCTCTACGTCTGCATAACGCCTTCTTTTAATGGGCAAATGCATTCTTCCGAAAAGGAAGGAGACGCACGGTGCCATAACAGGTGAATACGGGAAGTGGTTAATGACTAAAATGTAATTTTTGGTCAAATAATCGGACAATTGATGTCCTTCGAATGTAGGATTCTGAGCAATTTACGGTCGTCAGTCAATTTGTTCGGATCAAACCGTGCACACACCTCTCGTAAGTACAAATGTTCAGTCAGAATGCGATAAAGCGATGTTGAATTCCATTTCAATGCTGATTTCGGCTGATTTTTATGAATTCACGCACAGTTTCGATGGAATTTCCGGTGATCACGGATTTTGATGCTGTCATTTATGTCCTCACGACCACTTTGAAATCATTGAAACCACTCGCGCACACTGCTACGAGATATTCAATCATCACCATAAACTTGTTTCATTAATTGAAACGTTTCGGTAAAAGTTTTACCAATTCCAAAATACAATTTAATGTTAGCTCTTTATTCAGAACTCATTTTCGCACCGATAACACAAACATTCTGACAGGAGACAAGACGTGACAAGATGGCAGATTCTAAGGCACCAGTCGACATATAGATGGCGTCACCAGGGGGCGCTAGATTCAAAAAGTCCTGTATATGAGCCATTCCATCAATTGGCGACATGGTTTTGTACCCGTTGTTCTCCGATTTTGACCAAACATTAGAATATCATAATATAGACCAAAATAAGAATATATGTTAACTTTTTATTTTATTTTTTAACGACCTCAAAATTGAGTGAAAAAAATTTTTGAGTTATCCAATTTTGTGTAAAAAAATCTCAGCTTTCTGATAAAAATATTTTCAAAATCCAAAAAAATTTTCAAAATCCCAAAAAAATAATTTTTTTTCCAAAAATACCGTTTTCTGTGCTTTTCCCCCAATTTTTTGTTTTCAATTGTCTTTTCTATTCGATTCCTCGTCCAATTTTACATCAGTGTTCAAAAATTTGGGACTCTAATCCTATGAACAGCAAAAAAAAAATCCAAAGTTGTCACTATTGTTGTTGTTCTGTTGTTGGTCTATATTATGATATTCTAAAGTTTGGTCGAAATAGGAGAACCACGGGTACAAAACGATGTCGCCAAGTGATGGAATGGCCCATATATATAATGTTGAGATTGTGGTGTTCTGAGTTCTTTAACCTTTCGGCTGCACTAAGGAGCGGTCGGAGAATAGTTCTGCTCAAATTGGTCGAATGTTTTTAGAGACACGAAATGAGCACTTACTTATTGATATGATGCTGGCTACAGACTTACTGACAAAACCGGGTATATAGAATCCCGAAACACGTTTATTTTATTTCAAAAAAGATTTCCATAAATATTGATTTCAAATATAAGAAACCTAAAAAATCTGAATATCAAAGGGAATTATGAATATTTCAACTGAATTTCTGAATATCGCTCTGATTTCAAATAAAAACTAGTAATCAAAACTGTATTTCACTGAAACGCATATTTAAAAAGTCTGTCAAATTTCCTCCCTGCATTTTCACAATATTTTATTTTAACTGAAAAAGCAAAAATTTGGTAAGAAAATTACATTGAAAAAGTAATACTTGCGAGCAACAGCTTGTTTGTGCATAGCAAACGCATATCGCCGGAGAAGAAACAGACCAAAATGCGAATTGATGATGTCTGTCATTTTGTTGAATTATATAATGCGAAAACAGTGTGAAATGCTGCAGAAGAGTGGCGGTAATGCATGAGGGGAATACATAATAGAACAGCAAATGGTTTGCATCCCTAGCAAATGTCAATAACAATATGGGAGTACAGCCAATCCGCACGCTTACGGTGAAGAACAAGTGACAGCTGTGTCAGTGAAATTCATTATATCCTTTAATGTGATATTTGTCAATTTCGATAAGCAGCAAACGGGAAATGTGTTTGGCATGCATATGACAGTGGACAAACACTCCCTTTTATGGTAATATGTACAGGTTACGTATACGCCATGGTTGCACTCTCAAATCTGAGACTTTCAAAGAATTGACTTAAACTGTTACAACACTTTTTATAAAATATTTCACCAGCGATATTATACATACATACAATAGATAACTCGATGCGCATTCAGTGAACTCAGTGAGCTCTTGATTACATATATAAGTGGATATGATGAAATGCACGTCTGAGTGACTCTGCATAAGCAGCACTTTGCCCAGTCAACATGAATGCCCTGTGTCAGTCATAGCCACAGCAGCGAAGCGTTTATCTAGAACGTCTGCAGACGCCAGCACATAAGCCACGTCAACTGTCGCCTGTTTGCATGGCATTGTTGTTGTTATTGCCGCCCATGTGCATCGGTATGCATATAGTCATTTACGTCAGCGACAATGCTGCAATAGTTGAGTCTGAGTGAAAGGCAGCGCTTTTTCCTCTTCTTGTTCTTCTTCCGTACGACTGCAGCGCCAAATCTTAGCATACATCTTTGCGCTTTGTGCACTTCTTTACACAAAATAGTTTTCTACACACACATACATTTGTGTATATTTGAATTGAGTGATAATTTGCGATGGTCATTGTCAGTGTCATTGTCAATATTCTCACATTATTGTGCCACATATACATCATTGTACACAAACATACATACACATGTGTAAAATGCGCTTAAATGTTGGCGCAGCGGATGCTTGCCGTGCGTTTATGCAAACCTTAAATCCAACTGCTCATCTGCTTTAACAAAATGCTCGCCTTCAACCCAGCATTGTGACACTCGCTCGTCCTTTGCTCGAGCTGATCGTGATTTTCTCAAAAGTATTCAAAAAATGTTTGTCTCTGTGTGTATGTGTGTGATTGTCAGTGTTCCATTTGCTAAAGTATTATGTCGATGAGCTTTAATGCCGCCACCATTATTGCTGTTGTTGCTACTGTGCTGGCACTCGAATTCAATGCGGCCGTTATTGACATTCGATGCAGATTTTACGGCCAAAGCCGCCGCCAGTGCCAAACGGCCCTTTTTTCTCTTTAAAGCTTTACTTTTTTTATTCGGATGATTTGCATTGTGTGGCGGCGTCTGCCATTTGTTTTGCTTAGAATTCATCGCATTACCTTCGTTTCACATTGAGCTGTTCTTATTAAGGTTGTTTATTATTGCTGTTGTTGTCATTATACAATTCTTGGTCATTAGCAACAAACTTGTGGGCACAGCGCGTTTAACATGCTTGAATATGTAGTAACTTTTTAGTTTTGATGCTCATTTTGCAATTAAAATTTTAAAGATATTTTAATTCAAAACTTAAAATTTTAAAGAAAAATTGTATATTCTTTCAAAAAATATTTGATGTTCGAAGAAAGTTGTGTCAAATTGCTTATAGTTTAGAAATATACCCTAAAAGGACTAATTTTCTTACCGAAAAATCATTGGGTCATTTAGAAGGCATCTGAAGAATCAAACGACTTAAATCAAACTAAGATAAGATAGATATGAATGATAGATCCCAACTCATACACCAGCAGACAGATAAACCTGTTTCTGTTTACGAATACCCACATTAGATGGCAAAAGATATTTCATGAATCGATGAATTTAAATTAGAGTATTTAGGCAGATATGTTGTCATGTTCTTAACCCCAAACTGATCTAATATGCGTCCGTATAGTGTTATCATCGAAAAGGAAATGATATAAGACTTAACGGACTATGCTTCGTTATACGATGATTGGCTTTTATATTTCGGGATAATAGAACGAAAAAAAAATACTAATCAACAAAACCGTTTTTTTGTTTTTCAAAATATTCTCCAATAAGATCTAAAGACTTTTGTATGCGTTTGAACCAATCGTCGAAGCACTTTTGCTACTCTGATTCAGGTATCTCCGAAACTTGTCTTTTGAACGTTGACCTCTTAGTTGATTTTTCACGAACGGGTAGAAAAAGTAGCCATTCGGCGAGAAGTCAGGACAATACGGTGGATGACTCACCAATCGATATGGTGATAAAAAATGTCAGACTTCACGATAAAGTTGTGAGTTGTCTGATTGCAATAACAGAGTTACCAGTTACAAACAGAGAAAACAAATTCAACTTTCAAAAGGGCCTACAGGTCAATAAAAAATAACGCAGATGCAAAGGATCTTTTTTATGGAAAGCAGAGCGACATTTCCTGAGAGTGATAGGACACCAAGATTTGCCGCCGATATTCGGATCAAAGCTTAAAGAAGAAAGAACACTCAAATATTCTTCTCGATTGTACTATCTGAAAAAAAAAAAATTAATTAAAATTATTATCTTTATAATTCTTCTTAATACCGCTTAAATTTTTTGAACCTACCTGTAAATTTTCACTCCTTAAATGGAAATACGTAAATTGTAGACATTTCGTTCCAAAAAAAAACTTTCTGAAAAGAGATATCTTGTTAAAGAAAACATTACGAGTTCGAATATATCGGTCAATACGAAAGATATGCAATTGAAATTCAGAGAGAATCCATTACTGACAATAGAAACTCTGTGCATTAAAAATGGATTGAATCGGGCCAATTCCTTCCTTAGCAGCCATATAGTTAATATAAAGATTTTCGAACTTTCAGGTGACAGGATACAGCATATATCGGGGAATATTTGAGTGATCTCAATGGAATTAGAAGAGCGTGTTTCAATTGTGACAGTGCAGCATTTTGTCTAAATTAGATAAATTTTAGCGAAAACTTGGCCTAGCCCCTATATAACTAATACTAGAATTAGCTGACTTTATATCAGAAAATAATATAAACTAAAAGCTTCTCTTAAACGGTTATGATGAAACACATATTTTAGTTCCTCTTTATATGTATAAATAATGCTAACCTAAGAATTCCTTACAGGTGGCAACCACAAAAATATTTTCAATTGGAAACTTCTTTCAGTTTCCAATATTTTAAAATTTCATAAAGTCCTTTAAAAGTTGAAACAGGTGGCAACTTTCCAAAATTTTTGTTTTAAGCCACTTAAATAAACGGCAGATACTAATAATGACTTTTTCTTTTCTTTTCAGGTATGTTCTGGCTCCCAATAACAAAAACTAAAACTCTAATTGCAATTATAAATTTCAAAGAAAATACCTAGATGGTCTATGTATGCATATACTTACTTATATATAAATGAATTTCCGCGAGTCTTTTATCTACCTTCAATCTTTCTTAGTTATTACTATTTGAAAGTTTACTGCGTCAGCTTGCGAGAAAATTCGCTTACGTATAACGCAACCGCTTAAGAGTTCATTAATCTACAATTATTTGACTCAAGTCAGTTGCCGAGCAAATATGTCAGCACTGCCATGAAACTGTCAACAAACTGCAGACACTAAGGAGAACTCTCCACACAAATCTCATATCCGAAGTAAAATATTTAAATTTTTATTTGATGTCTGGTAAGAATAATTGCTTTGGCATAGTACAACAAATTAAATTGTGCTCAGAAATGTTGTCCACCTCAAGAGACCAGATAGTAGAGTACAACAACAACTAACAGCTACAGTCCAGCCAATTAATTTTAGAACAGAACGGCAAACTGACTCTGGATTAAAGCTATTTCAAATTAAATTCCATCAAATCACTTCCAAATCCCACCACGGAGCTAGACCACTTAATGTGCTAAGAGTACCCAAGCCCTTGCTTCACGCTTACACATATTCATACACACACATAAGTTGAGTTTTAATGAAAACGCTTCATTTCCCTTAGCATTCGACACAAACATCAACACACACATGCCGTTATTTACAACAACAAAATTTATTTCATGTGTCAAGCATATTCACTCGTGATGACAACAACAATAACAATAATAGAGGCAAGTTGCAAAAGTTCACACAATCTTCCACGCTTCTGGGAAAAACTGCAAATCAAATAAATGAAGCAATTCAAGATCGCACAGAAGTCGAGAAAGGAAGAAGAAAGCAGAATAGAACTAAATTAAGAGAAATGCTTATGAGAAAATGACCAGGCGTGCGAAGGACCTTGGCAGGACGGGGCAGCTGGTGATGAACTGGTGGAAATAAAGTCATCAACAGTCAAGATGAACTCAATAGCAGACGCTGATGAACCGAACAATCAGGAAAAGTGACAAACTGACTTAATATTACTTTCCCGCACACACCCATACACACACGCGCAGAGAAATGTTCATAGCGACCGCCAGGAATGAGCAAGTGAAAGTAAATAAATATGACGCGCTCAAACACTTTGACACCAGCCACAAGTGCGCAATTAAATTTTCTGCTTTCGCACGAGCCAATCAGGCACCTATGGAGCCATCACAAGGAGTGGCGACGCGCTGCGAAGGGAATGAATTTGTTGCTGACAAAATGAATGTGTACTGCCATGAGAATTGTTGGCATTTTTGTGGCAACACTCCGAGCTCACAGCAACACGACGCCAAATACTGCACGCACACATACTCACGCCACGCGCCGAAGTTTGGCAATTCGAAAGATGACAAGATTCTTATCTTTTCTTATTTACTGCTTACAAGTATTTCTGCTTTGTCCATAGACACAAGCAAGTATGTATGTGGCCAAACGTTGCTCGGGGCGTTTTTCTCTTCAGTGTCTTTAAGAAATTTAGTTGTTTTCACAAAGCTTTAAGTTTATTTGAGCGCAAGGGAAAGCTCACCCAGCAAATGTACTTTTCGGTTACTGAAAATGAAACTTAATGAGAGTTGGGAAAGCAAGCAACTCAAGCGGTAATTGAGTTGCTACGAAAATGAAACAGGAAATAGATGTTGTGTAGATGGAAAAGAGATAACAATTTATTTAATTAAAATTTTTTCAATTTTGAATAAATGAGATATGATATGAATGAATAAGAATAAATATTTCCGCATATATGGTAGAGAATCGAAAGGTCGCTAAATATTTATATACCCTGAAGAGGGTATATTAAGTTTGTAACACCCAGAAGGAGACGTCGAACCCTGTAACTAATCAGTGTGGCGAGCGTGCTGTCCCACTGTCCGTTTATACATGCTCGAACTAGTCCTTCAACCTTTGATATATCAATTTGCAATTCTTCACTATCCAATCATCAGCACTTTTGCTCACAGTCTATATTGGGTCATTATGGCATAAAGTTTCGTTAAAAATCTGGACAAAAATGTTTATCTTGGCTACTTTTTTCGGAGGAGTTTAAGGAAAATGGCTTCGTTATCATGATTGTAGCGTACAAGCAATGGTATGTGCTACTTGCAGGTAACTAAAAAACTATCCTCTAGGCAACCGACACTCACCATGAGACCAATTTCGCAATACTTTAGTGTGGCGTTCAACATTTCTCGCCTTAAGATTTACATGCATCCCGTTACCGTTGTTTTCACAGTACGTTTATAAGTAATTTGCCACATTCTTCCAGTTTTTCTCGCTTTGAGACATAACAGTTCTGATGTTGTCCGCATTCAGGGGTTCAACCAAAGCGAAATAGGCTCCACATATTGCTGTGTTTGCCAAAGTATAGAATTGGAAAATGTATATTCAGTGTCATCCTCGATCGCATCGCTTTTGCCCATTTTATATATATATTTCCTAAAATATCCGTGCCCAGATAACATCTGTGTGGTATAAAAATCTCACTTCACCATGTTTCCTGTTCGATGATCCATTAGGCTGGTTTACCTATCATGATGTCCCTGATCCCAATAAGCTTACGATGGTTAAATACCTTTTTACAATGATCACGAATAACCAATGAAGTATGAGATGGTGCATTATCGCACTTCTTCGTTCAATAAATTCAGACATAGTAAAAACCGAAGAATTCACTTTTAGAGCCTCACAAAATGACTCGTCTATCAACAGTACAACCTACTTACAGAAAAAAAATTTACCGATTCGAAAAATGCGCGATGTATAAATTAAAAATTCCTTTCAATTTGATCACAGTAGTATACAGCATCACCTGACATTGTACGACATGGCGATACTTAGAGCAGCTGTGTAATATGTAGACGCTTTCAAGGGCTTTTTTCGGTCGTTTATTTTTCTTCACTTTGCTGCCCATAACTCTGATCCGTAGAGTAAGTTATTCAGGGTTGTCGACATCAAAAGCTTTCTTTTTCCAGTCTTGGTCCCCCGATGTTGGTCATTAGCCTGCTAAGTTTGGAAGGTGCTTTAGACGCCTTTTTCTCACCGTGTTTACAACCTTTTGTATCCTTAGAGTCGCTGTTGTTGTTCTCATGTTTTTTACACTCCTTTATTACTACGTTTCTTTGTTACCAATATGAGCTCAGTTCTTTCTATGGCAAGTTTAAGACCTCGCGGCTCAAATCACATTTGTGGTCCGATCATCATCTGGTTCAGCTTTCTTCTATGTCGTCGTAACTAATGCTCTAGAGATCTTGGGCGAGAATTGGTCCTTGACCTTCGTGTTTCTCAGACGTTTTATACAGTAAGTTACTGGCCCTCAAATAGCTCGTTAACATTAGGCTGAGGTATGTTTGTATTTTAAAGCTTTCCTCTAACCCCTCAATCATATGTTTCCATCGAGCTCTATTAAAATCGTTCGGTACGTCCAGGATGATGGGTAAAACAACTCATCCGAATTTGTTGCAACTTGTATTTGTTGCTTCCACTATCCTAACGGCATTCTCAATTGCCCCTGGTGTTAATTTACCATGTGTAAAGCCGCACTGTTTGAGTGATAAGCTGCCTACACGCGTGATTGCTTCCATGTAGGTTTCAGCAATCTTTCAAGACGCTTAGCAGCTGTGTCAAGCATACGTTTGCGCGGTTCTCGGGTATTATCCCTGCCTCTGCTGGTACGCCGCCTGGTCCTTGTGACTTGTTTTATTTAAGTTTCTTAACAATTTATTCATTTTATGTGCGTTTAGTTGGAGGGTTGGAACCCTGCCACCTAGTTTTTTCATAACAAACTTGAACCTTTTGTCTCATTCCTTTCCATTGCGGATTCGGTTCAACGGAAGACGATTTTTCCTTATTTTTGTTTTAAATTATTACTTTCCTTAGAAGTTATTGCATCTTCTGCCTTGATTAATGACTTTTATATAAGGCTTATGCGAGTACGTACATATGTACATACCTATAAAAGTAAAAAAAAAATACCAAAGCCCTAATATATTGGGCACTTCACAACACAACAACAGTTATTAAATCGCAAAGTTGAAATAAAATGTTTTTCACTTAAAAAAGCACAAGTTCTTGAATGACTTTGTAGACTTCAGAGCTGCAACAAGGGTGAATGAAGACACAAACAAAGATGATGTACTTGTATAAGGTTCGCTGCGCAAATCTTAGTTCCAAAGGAAAGGAAGCTCCCAAATGACTACTAAAGCATCTACAATATAACCCAACAAGCGTAAAGTGTCAGGCGTGATTTATATATATATGTATGTGTAGGTGTGCATTTGCGTATGTATTTGCCTAGTGTGATAAGGAATGTAAATCATATATATATATATATATATATGCAGGCACATATTTTCTGCTGCGTGTTTGTGTTTACAACTGAAACGAATTTGCATGTCCCAAGCGCCCCGAGTGCCCCGAGCTGCCATCAGGTGCTCACGTAGCTGATAACACAAATCACTTGTCTGCTCATAATTTCTCACTCATTTATCCATCCGTCCGTCCATCCGTCTCTTTGTTTGTTTGCAGACTTGTCGGAAAAATACAAGAACACAGGCGAAATGTTTGCCGATCGCTTGTTGTTGTCGTACGTGCGCCTCCCGCACTCCTCAAACATGTCACTTTACAATCACAACAACAAAGGCAAGATATCACGCACCACAACAAATTACCGTTTATCTTTGTCCGCTTGCATGGTAATTTCCGAACACACCCTTTGGCTGACAGACAGTCAGTGGCACACTGAGTATCGAATATCGGCGAAAAGCGGAGAATGTTTAATAAATCAATTACATAACTGTAAACAATGTCGTGATTATAGATGTCATTCGATAAAATTACAATATCAACAACAATTTGCAATGATTTATGAGTTGTTGGACACGCCCTTCTAAGTAATCGCACACCGATTTTTCGGATTTATCACTCGAAGCACACAGTTGTTATTTATTTAACAATTAGTGGAGTAGACAGCGATTTAGATATAATTGAGCGGGTATATTTGTGTGTATGTGTACCAAAACTATTTCAATATTTTACATTTAATTGCCATATACTTGATATGAAATACTGTATAAATAACGAAAAACTTCAAATAAGAAAATAAGTCCAAAGAAATGTAAAAATGAATCGGGTATAGGTAGTTAGGTGAGAGTGCTGACCTAACGAGCTCACTTCGTGCTGATCGCACCTTTTCAATGCACTATCGTGGGCCTTTATACTTTTACTATCTCCTTTCATCACTACGCTTAAACCATTTAGTACTCTCGTTGAAACTACTTAGGTCCGTTATGCATTTTGTAGACAACCAGGTTGTCACGAAGGTTTGCTGGTTCGTGATAGAGTACAGAAAAAGTGGAAAACACTTTCCTTATTCATTCCGTGCTTGCAGTTGCGGCAAATATTGTTATATGACAGGCTCATTTTTTGAGCAAGCTCTCCAGAAGGTCGGTGTCTCGTTATAATGGCTGTAAGGCAGTACATACTATTCTGGACCCATTTAGTATTGTCCTTGGTATTATTTTTGTCATACTTAGACCATATCTGTTTTGTTATCTTGCATGATGTTATTGATTTCCATCTGCTTTGTGCTGTTTTTACAAAATGCATTTACATGAATGCCGTGACGTTAACTAAGCGTCTGATTCGTTGCCGCCAATGTTCCTATGGTCGGGAACTCAAATTATGCCTAAGTCGATTTGACTCGCCAGTGATCTTTAAACTTGCCTGCAATTGTTCTCTGGAATTAATACTTGGCATTGACAAGGCCAGCTGTGCTGCCTGGTTGTCTGATGATAGCTTTCCGTGTCCTATCCTGGTTATTCAATAGAATTCTACAAGCACTCTTTATACCTAGTACCACCGCTTGGAAGATTCTGGCTGAGTTCAGTAGACGGATAGAAACAGATATGTCAAGATCATTAGAGTACTCCGGCCCCTACACCGGCTCCTACTTTATGCATGGAGGGTATTCTCACTCGAAATTGACTATTGAAACTTTGATCACTTTTTCTGACTATTTCGAATTTTTTAAAAATAATAAAAATAAAAATTTTGGGATGGGGCTAGTTCCAACCATAGACAAGCTTATAAAGAAGATTCTATAAAAATTTCAAGTAAATCGGTCCAGTTGAACCTTAAAAATCGTGGGTATCGTTCCGAAAAAGTTAGTTTTGAGAAAAACGCATTTCAAGTTTTTCGTTCCGGCCGAACCAGTTTGGATGCCGGGTTAGAAAATGCCTAGATCTCCGAAAATAATTTGAATTTTGAAAAATCTTCTTGTACACATATTCTTGAATAGTTAAACTTTGAAAATATAAAAAAAAAATGATTTTTTAAATTTCTAGACTAAGACAGCATTAATGGTCCATCAAACCAGTGACCAGTGAACTTGACTACATTTGGTGTAAGGCCCCAGTGCCCGCTAATTGCTCAATGAGATAAACAAAAAAATTATTTTACTGATTTCAACATTCCATATAAATTGTACTTATGAAAACAGCCTAAAAATTATTAATTTCATTACTCCTTTGAACGTTTTACCTGAAAATTGTTCAGTTGTCTAGCATTCTTGACTATGAGCATTAAAGTGACAGAATAAATGACTTGAAATGCTTTCAATGGGCGGTGGAGGTGTCAGTAGCAATTGCAGTTGTTGAGTGTCGACAGCAAAAACAACAAACAGAAGCAGCGGAACAAAACAAATCAAACAAAACACTCGACGGCTCTACAAAGCTCCTGACTTAAGTAGAACAGACTGCCAGTTATGGAATTCCGAATGAATTGTGTAATTAAAATTGCCATTATTACGAAATTGAAATGGGAAAAATTAACAAAATACACAAGAACAAAAAACAGTCACTTACGAAATTAAATGAGCAAAATGATGTGATACTAAAATTGTTGCATAAACCACGGGTATTTTGTATGTTTGTATTTGCTTAGCCAAAGTCATGCAATGAGAAGCGAAAACTATTGCATATGTGGATATCAATAAGCCGTTTTCATGACATATCAACAATTAACTATTTGTGTAGACAAATGCGTTGTTTTAAAGTCCACATACAACCGAAGAGGGGTGGTGAAGTGGCGGCACTCGAGTACTATTATGAAACATTGCATAAATTGAAAAACTTTTGCACTTTTCTTATTAATGATCGAGAGCATGTGTTGTGGGGAGTGTGGGGTGTCCTCACAACTGCACTTAAGTTTTGTTTTGTACTCAATTTGATAAATTTCACTTTGGTCGAAACTTCTGCCTCTGTTGCGCCGGAGCGCTGCACGTGCATAAGTTCCGTTGTGCATTTTCGCTGCCGCTTCGGCTCACTTTCGCCAGTCATTTCACTAATTGCAGCTTCCAATCCATTTGCTGCCAACAGGAACGAGTTGAAAGTTGTTGTCATTCACTTTGTTGCTATTGTTGCTGTTGTCGTTGATGATGCTGTTTGGAGTTTGTCTGCGCAGTCGATTGACGGAACATGTTTATCCCATCAATGCAGTTGCTAAGACTTTAATGGTGCCTTTCGTAGTTGCCTTAAGTGTGCGTGTGTATGTGTGTGTACGTATATTTGCGTGTCTGTGTAGCTGACAGTTGATAGACGTAAGCTCAGTTATTGCATACATTGATATAATGGTATTAGCTTGTTCGGCAAACTTATTTAATTATTGTAAGATTTTAACTGTAATATATCTCCGCCAATAAAGATGAAGAATCTGCAACAATTCAATCAAATAATTTTTTCAATAACAACTTACGTTTATGCAATGCATTTGGTGATGGCAAACTATTTATACCAGTTATGCATTTGATTTGACATGATTCAACTTTTGGAAATCTGAAACGCCGGACATTTCGTTGGCAGCAAGTTACTGAGCTGCACAGACAGTGGAATAATATTACCGATTAATTCTCCGTAATGAATTCTAAATCTAAGATATCGGTATTTCAGAATATGATTTATTTCTCGAATATTTCGCTAAGAATAGTTCAGGGATTCCCAATTCATAGATCTTTTAGAAATTGATTCGCACTGTCCTTACCCAATATCGGGTAGCCTAAAAATTCCTTTCGTATTTCTAATAAACTTATTATTATTATTATTTTATATACATTATGAATTTTAATGAACCAAGTATGTACCACTTTGGTCGGCTACTTTTTGCCATTTTTCCGCTAAAGACATTATTCCATCAGTGTAAAACCTTTCTGGTTTCTCGACGAAAAACTGCGACAAGAAATTTTCACAGGCTTCTCTTGAATCCAACTTTACTCCAGTAAGGTAGTTTTGCATTGACCGAAACAAATAATAGTCCGATGGTGCAAGGCCAGGGCTATATGGTGTATTCATCACAACTTCCCAGCCAAGCTTTCCTAGTTTTTGCCGAGTCATCAAAGAGGTGTGTGGTCTAAGGTTGTCCTAATGGAACGAATCCCTTTCTGGTGATCAGTTTTGGGCGTTTTTGTTCGATCGTTTGCTTAAATCTCAGTTGTTGACAGTAAAATTTAGAATCAATCGTTCAACCAGGTTGGAGCAGCTCATAGTGGATGATTCCCTTCCAATCTCACCAAACACTCAGTATAACCTTTCGAGGCGCCAATCCTGGCTTTGAGACCATTTGTTGAGCTTCATCACGTTTAGGCCATGGTCTTTTTTGCACATTATTGTCGTATTTAATCCACTTTTCGTATGCTGTTAACATTCGCTTCAGAAATGGTTCGATTTTATTTCGTTTCAGCAAAGAATCGCAGATGTAAATTCGGTCCATTAAATTTTTCACAGACAATTCATGTGGTACCCAAACATCGAGCTTCTTTTCGCAGTCAGCCTGTTTTAAATGGTTCAAAACCGCCTAATGATAAATGTTCAGTTCTGTAGCGATGTCTGGCTGCTTATGTGACGGTCCTGGTCAATCTTTTCCATAATTTCATTGACTTTTTCCAGAACGGAAAAGAACGAACTATTTATTTTTACTATTAATTTTTTTTTATAAAACAATATTTCAATAATTATTAGTAAATATTAATTGACCTTAACTTTGTATCATAAATTCACGTTTGTGTCGCATGTTAATTCAACTAGTGTTGCTTGCAACTAATTTATCGCATTGACAATTTGAGTGCGAATAAAATGAAATTCACAAATTTACAAAAAATCAATTTGAAACAAAAATTTTTCCATTTGCTGTTATATCAAATTTTAAAGCATTTTCCACATTTTGCGCTGATCAGCACTCTCTAATTGCCACAAAACCGTATGTCCGTTATTAAAGTTATGCGACGTTTGCCACACAATACACACCTTAATTGGCAGCAATTTTCGCCGTTTTGACTAGTCGCGTGAGCTTACAATTCGACATCAGCAAGTAACGGCACTTAACGGCGCTCTCGTGACAGTTCGCTAGCTCAGCAGCAGACAGTGTGACGTGCCTGGCGACAGAGCTGCTGCCTCACACATATTTCCGTTGCATGGACACACGCTCCGCTTTTGCCGGTGCCTTTGACCTTGTCATGTTGAGGGTCCTGGCGCTAATACTTTGTTGGCGTGTTATTGCTTTGCTTTGCCATATTTGTGCTGTGATTTTTACAAGGAAAAAATTAATAAAGCCACTCATCAGCACTTGCACCGCAAGGCAATGAACTCATATTTCTCGAGTGCTAAGTCGTGGTTGAATCGTTTGCTCCACTTCCTCATTGCTTGGCTAACGACTGGGAATTGTTCACTTCGCACGCGACATTTGTATGTGTGTGTGTATTGGTATGTATGTGTGTGTTTATTTTATTGTTTGTACCTTAACCCACTGCCTCTTGGCTGGCTTTGCAAAAAATATGCGTTGGTAGTTATCGCGTGAATAAATATGAAACAGTTCTGAGTTAAGTAGCTCGGAATATTCTCAAAAGCTTACAATTATGCAATCGACTTGCAGAGTACAAAGTATTATATAAGACCTAAATATTTGCATGGAAAATTTGCTTGAAAAAATATGCAAAGATGAAATTAAATTCCATACTTAGTAATTGAAATGATTAGGGATGCCATTAGGAAATACTAAAGCATATTCCGTTTGTTCCTTGAAGTATTCTTTATACGCAATTAGAAAATGTTTGGTTAACTTTATCGCGCTTTTAGGTAAATAGGTCGAAGAGTTATGGGTAATATTTTAAACGAAATCAGGTATGGGTGTTATAGCTTCTTTTTTTATTGTTCTTGAATTTTGTAATAGTGCTTAGGCAACCCAACAGATTAATTAAATTCAAGGCGACTACTTTAAGTATTACTTATATTACTCACTCAATATAACATTTCTATATTGTACGATATTTTTCTAAATAACTCAAAACTTTCAGCTGATAACCAACATTTAGACACCTTTTTCTAATAAATTTAAATTATCTGATACTGAAGGTTCAGACTAGATATTTGCTGTAGCGCTTTAAATTTCGATTCTCTGCTTTGCAACAGTTGCAATTGTGAATTGAATATCGATTGCGCTGCTGCATTGAAACTACTAACCCAGCTAGCCACTTGGCAATGACATTGCTTGTGTTGCACTTAGAAGCTTCAGACTCAAGCCAATGTAGGCAATCCGGTGCACACGGCGTATGAGCGACAATACTTAAAACCCTCTCGTCGCCAACACCGCCTGACTACACGTCGTTAAGGCTTTTGTGTCGTAAGCTATTGCAATATTTGTTGTTGCGTCGCGCCAAGCTAATTTTTTGTATATCGAAATCATTTGAACACATTCATTCGCGTACAACTATTGGCATGCGCTCATTTGCCTTTGCAGTTGCTTCTAATGTCAGTGCCAAGGTTATTGGCGCTTGAGCCTTTTTATTGCCGCTAATTCTATCTGGTAATGATGATATTGATATCATCGGCCTCAACACCCGCGCCGTTAGTTCTGCTTTCTCCAGACTGAACAAGGAAGCAACTCAAATGGGTCTGGCAGTGAACGAGGGCAAGACGAAATATCTCCTGTCATCAAACAAACAGTCGTCGCACTCGCGACTTGGCTCCCACGTCACTGTTGACAGTCATAACTTTGAAGTTGTAGATAATTTCGTCTATTTAGGAACCAGCATTAACACCACCAACAATGTCAGCCTGGAAATCCAACGCAGGATTACTCTTGCCAACAGGTGCTACTTCGGACTGAGTAGGCAATTGAAAAGTAAAGTCCTCTCTCGACGAACAAAAACCAAACTCTATAAGTCGCTCATTATACCCGTCCTGCTATATGGTGCAGAGGCTTGGACGATGACAACAACCGATGAGTCGACGTTGCGAGTTTTCGAGAGAAAAGTTCTGCGAAAGATTTATGGTCCTTTGCGCGTTGGCCACGGCGAATATCGCATTCGATGGAACGATGAGCTGTATGAGATATACGACGACATTGACATAGTTCAGCGAATTAAAAGACAGCGGCTACGCTGGCTAGGTCATGTTGTCCGGATGGATGAAAACACTCCAGCTCTGAAAGTATTCGACGCAGTACCCGCCGCGGGAAGCAGAGGAAGAGGAAGACCTCCACTCCGTTGGAAGGACCAAGTGGAGAGGGACCTGGCTTCGCTTGGAATATCCAATTGGCGCCACGTAGCGAAGAGAAGAAACGACTGGCGCGCTGTTGTTGACTCGGCTATAATCGCATAAGCGGTGTCTACGCCAGTAAAGAAGAAGAATTCTATCTGGTTTCATCTTGCTGTGCACATGTGTGTGTGTTGCGCCAGAATCAAAGGAGACGCCGTTCATTGTCAGCAAAAGACTTGTATATATTTCACACACACACAAGGCATTTCAGTTTTGCTTGAATTCATCGTCACTGCAAGGCCGGAGGGTATGCGGGAACGAATTTAGACACATATTTTTGCGAATTTGCGAAATTTTTGTGAAATATTTGAACGTTTATGAGATTTCGTAAGAAGAAAATGATATTTTTAGTAGCAAAGAAAATAAATAAGATTTTGTATTAACAAATTTTGTATTGAAGACTACAGCTTAGAAATTTTAAAGCGTCTTCTGATGCTCATTGAACCTCAAAATCCTGTATTAAGAAATGAAAAATGGGAAATATAAGGATTCAGATAATTTTTTTTTTTTTTTGCAAAATTTTTGCTGCTATTGAAGTTAACGAAATTTGAATTAAGTATTATACTATTAGTTGCAGAACTTTAGTGACTAGGAAGAAAAGCCTGAAAAAGGAAAACTAAAAGGTAAATATTGATTTTGATTGAATAAAAAATCAATTTTAAATCAAACAAATAAATAATAATAAATGCAAATAAATTACATTACTCAACAAATCCGAAGAAAAATATTGATTTTGTATTTGATTGTGTTAAAAACCAATTTTAAATCAAAAACATCAAAAATAATAAATAAAAATACATTACACTATTCAACAAATCTGAGGAAAATTTTTCTTCTGATGTGTCAATAGGTCTGTGGGGTATATGTGATGGGCCCAGACTACGAATTTGAGTTCAAAAATTTGCCATCACGTACAGTTATTTTTGTCATTTTATTAAATGGTGTTGGTTTGACGTATACACGCCTTGACTTCAACACAAATAACCCAATGTTTTAAGAAACGTTTACTATCATTTTCGGTTTCAGCATTCTAAAATTAGCGAGAAAACGCCTCTAACATCACAGTGGCAAAATGAATGTGAACTAGAGTTAGTAGTAGGGGCTTCTGGCTTTAAAATTATATCTTTCTTTCATTATAATACATTTTTTTTTAATATTTTATACTACCACTCGAGTCTTTGTAAAACAATTTCTCACCTGTTAAAAATAATTAAATCCGCTTGATATAATTTGTAAAACAATGCCTTAAACCCCAGACAGTGCATATTTTGCCAACACTACCACTGCAAGATTTCTCGAAATAAGTCGGCAACACACGTAGAGTGAATTAATTATTTTGTGCACACAACCGTGAGAACTACATTATTGGAAGCCAATTTTTAATTACTTACACATTAAAATTCAAGTATTTACATTAAATAACCATAAAGGTAAAAGTAATGCAGTCTGAGGTCGCCTTGACTTTCCAACCCGAACACTCACACCCACACATACACATACTAAAAGAGTCACACAAGCGGTTTTAAAAGTATGCCTAATTAATTAAAAAGAAGCTACTACAGCCACTTAAAGCGCAGACCTGGACTGCCACTCATCTCAGGTGAGAGTAAACAAACAAAACTCAGAGACGGCGGCGGAAGCCATTGTGGACGCACGCAGGCCGAAAACCAACAAACCAGCAGGCGGCCTACTTAAAATATGTCTGACACAAAGTCAACAAACACAACTTGGACGAGGTCAACAGACACACCGCCGCGCCACCTCCTTTAGTGTGCTTCCCGTACTGTCGTTTGGTGGAAGGCTGTGGAGCGCAATACCAGCAGCATCATCGCGGCCGTTGACCAGCGCATGGAATTTCATTAAAATTAAATGCGCGAAGCAAGTAAAAATTAAAAGGCATAAAGTTGTAAAAATAACAAAATAAAGTGTAACAAAAGCGCCCAAAAATGTTGCACATTAATATAGTAGTCGGCTGATGGCCAGCCCTGAACACGAACACACATTAATCATACGACCTGGTGGCCGCTAACTACACTTTACGTACTGCGCTCGAGCCGAAACGTGTTGGCGCGCTGTTGTACATGTGATCACGTGGGCCAGCCAGCACATTAATAACGAATTAAGATTCTCATTTGAAAATATAATTTATTTTCGGTTTGTTTATTTTCGTAGTGGCACGAGGGCAGCGTGGCGCCGCTGCTTGTGTCGTTAGCTGGCTAAGCGTTTTGCGCCGCCTTCCCCACATGCATGTCCCCAGTGACAGCTGTCATGCGCGCAAGCAGCTGCCGTTGATGCCTTTTTGATGTTGCGCCATCATCGGCAAAAACGCGACCGCCACTCTGCGGCAACAGCAGCGGGAGGGAGGAAAAAATCACCAAAACTGTGTCGTGTTGTCCTTGCTGGGATAGAAAGTTTTCGCGTTCGTTTGTTTGGAAAATGTTCTCGTTTATTTAGCGCTTATCGCGTGCCATCGTGTTGCTGTTTTGACATAACGGCACATGTCAATGTGTCACATAAGGTCAGTCGTCAAGCAAAATGGCTGCTCGGCGTCAAAAGCCGGTCGCAAAATGTGGCGAATGAGCAGCGAAACTTCCCTGCGATCGCAGTGAACAATGTAATCGAATGTTTGACCACAACAACAACAAAATGTGGAGGAAAGCTGCCAGTGCAGCGGCTTTATTGCTGCCGTTTAAAACCTTTTTAGTTTCCAATTTGAAGTGAATGACGGTCATTCAATTGGATAGCTACTATTTTCAACGGCCGATCAGTAGCAGGAGGAATGAGTTTTCATTTAAGTGCTTTTAGTGCCACAAAAACATTAAAATGCTTCTTGGTTTGGGGAAGGAAACGCAATGTCGGGTTATTAGCTCAGAATAAGTTTAGAAATAAGTTTTATATTTTTTTTTAATTCTTTTATTGAGTTTACATTGGGTTCATCCAAATAAAATAATTTCGGAAGTTTAAGTAACAAACACTAAATAAAAATAATAAATAATTAAAACAACATATAATTATATAAACTATTATCACGTCAAAAAATAGAATAAATTGAGTAAATGAGCTGTAACATAGACCTCGTGGCATATCAGACGAAAATTGTCCTTCAGATTAGTAGAGTAGTATTAATATGTTCTTACAATATGTTCGTACACAGTATAATAGCTTTGATCACCTAATGATCCAAGGCCTAAGTCGAAGCGAAATTGCTTTACACATCCCCACAGGAAAAAAAATTTCAACGCTTTCAATTTAAGATTTCGAATCTTACTTCGAAACTACCCCGTGAAGTGTTTCTTATTAATAAAAGTTGCAGCAACATATTTTAAATTAAATTTTAAACTATTTTGGTTTGAGTCTCGTCTAATAAATTGCGCTCTCGAAAGTAGGCAACATTCAATGTTATACATTTTTTGATTCATACATTTTTAGGGGAAAATGAAATTATTAAAAATAGATTTTGTATAAACCAAAAATATATCATGAAATGCTTTACAGAAATTATTTAAATATGAGCTTAATTTCAATTGCAATTTAATTTTTAATCATTAAGACTTGATACTTTTTTAAAAATTAGAGGTAACTCCCCCTGGAAATCGATACTTTGTTAAAAGTTACGTAATGAATTTTGTGAATATTTTCGCCGAAATAAAATACTGGAAATTCAAATTTAGCACGAAATTTCACCTTAACAACGAGCAACTGAAAATATAAATACACGAGTATATATGTACATATGTATGTGTGTATGTAAAACTGTACAAAGCGTGGCAAAATATAAAATACAACAATGACGAAAGTCATTTTTTGTAACAATTTAAAAATAAGTTACTCGCAGCTTTAAATAAAATATCGGTTTCATTTAGTTGTATTTGTTGTATGAAAACCATAAGTCACGTAAACAACATAACTGTTGTGCTCTCATTTTCGGCGAAACAATTTAAAAATAAATTTACGGCGTATTTCCAGGGAAAATATTTATTTATAGGTTTTAACCAACTTATTTTTGTACAACAACTACAGCAACGCACAAACCACATTGTGTGCGAAAGCCTTTGTTCTTTCCACCCACAAACCATTGTGCCGCCGATGATGAGCGAGCTTTTGGTGGGCGTCGAGTTTGATGAAACCGTATGAGCAGTGAAATTTGCCAATTAAAAGTGGCGATTGCTGAGCAAATAGCTTTTACCACAAAGTTTTGCTTAATTGTAGTGTATTAGAACAAATAAGATTTAGTTTCACTTTTCAATAAACTGTTTTTTTTTTGTTGTTTTAATTTCCAACAATTACAATTTGACTAAAATGAAATTGATATCTATAGATGCTATATATAATATAAAATATAAATATTTTTATGTATTTTTAAAGCATATCATACCTGCGAGTTGGTATAGTCTTCTATATTGTAATATTTTTCCTAATTTCCATGCATTGCAAGGCTATTCGAAGGATAAATGTAAAAATTTATATCAAATGGTTCCATTGTTTCTATTCCAAAATATGATTTGAAACTGGGTATATAGTATACTTATAAAAGGTGGTTCTTCAAACGGATACATTTTCCTATAAGACGTGTTACTCTTAGTGATCTCAACGTAGCAGCAATGGGTATGCCAGTTAGCTACATAAATCATCTGATATTGCATCTTTAGACTATTTATTGTGTGGTTTTTACATCAAGTCAATGCTGCTTGCCGCTAATCTAGCTGCGACTGGGCACTTACTGAAAGCTATGCTAGAAAAGGTGGTTAAGATATGGACCGACTGGATAGTCTTCATAAGAGATCAGTTGAAAAGTCTCCGGCTCAGAGCCTCAAAATGCGCATGTATAAATTTGACAGCTGTCAGATTATTCGTTCCCGGATTTTGAGTGAAGCATCTTTTGTTATTGTGGAAAAAGTGGTTGAAAAGAATATCGCGTGTTGATAAAATATTGTTTTTTGAGGGGAAAAATACAATTGAAGCAAAAGCTTGGTTTGATGGCAAGTCTCCAAACACTGCCCCAGGAAAATCAACCATGAAGAATTAATGTGTTACCGAAGACAGTGAACGCAGTGGACGCCCAAAAGAGGTTGTTACAGACGAACGCATCAACAAAGCCCTTAAAATCATTTTGGATGACCGTAAAATAAAGTTGTTCGAGATAGCGGGCATTCTAAAGATTTCAACTGAACGTGGTATGAGAAAGCTCTGTGCAAAGTGTGTGGAAAGCGAGCTCAATTCTTACAAAAACTACGACGAGTTGTGATGCAAAGCATGTGTCCAAAGATGTTCAATTGTAAAAAAGCGAGTTTTTCCGTCGATATGTGACAATGGATGAAACATGCCTGCATTTTTTTACCCGAAGTCCAATCGATAGTCATCCAAGACACACAGTCATACGATGAACCCGCTCAAAAGCGTGGGAAAAAACAGTCGACTGGAAAGGTGGCCTCTGTCTTTTGGGATGCCCATGGAATAATTTTTTGTGATTACTTTGGGAAAAGAAGAACAATTAACAGCGAATATTACATAGCGTAATTGAATCGTTTTGAGGGACACCGCTTCACAAGTCAGTGAAAATTCAGAAAATCTAAGAATTGAGCTTCGAATTCTAATTCTCTAGATCTAATTCTCAACAAACATCTGTTCTTCTTGTAAGTTTCGTCGAATGAAGAGTTTATTGCCGAAACTGAGGCCTATTTTGAAGTAAAGGACAAATCGGTGCCGAAAATTTAGAGGGTGGCTATAATCAGTGTAACAGCCTTGAAGCCTGTTAGGGCATTGTCGAAGTGAATATAAGCCTAACATTGTGTTCAAACACTAAATCACTAAATACTATAAATATTGTGAACTTATAAAGCAAAACACTTTTTTTATACCTAAATAACCATTTTCTTTAACAGAATAGGAAACCCTTTACTACAGCGATTTCAATTTTCCGTCGTTTTCATTCATTCTTATTCATTCATGACGAAGCAAGTAAAAACAAAAAAGTGTGAGTGATAAGCATAACGGTAACGGCAAAGTCCAAGCGTACACAAAGCAAAAATTATTTCTCGCCACAAGAAAACTCTACAAATTAACACCAAGCCGCCAAGCAGCGCATTTGAAGAGCATTAAATTATAATTAACAGCCAACTCCACTCCACTTGGCGGAGCGGCACTTCAACGCGCCCACAAATCGCACGCTTTTTGAGTTATCATTGCACATTGCTCTTGGCAAATCACGGCACCGCCTGAATGCGCTTATCAGCGCCTCCTTATCAAATAACAACCTTTGTTTGGAATATTGAGTGCGCTCTCTCTTTATGTTCGCTTACTGAGAGAATACTTTTTTCGTTAATTAAAATTTGCTCCCGCTCTTTTCGGTTGTTGATGTAATTCTTTGAAATAATAGTGTCTTTAAGGTTTTGGTGTCTCAGCGCACGTCTCTACAATTATTTGAAATGTCCGACTATCTTATCATAAGTGCTGTGGGATTTAATAAATCTTTTTGTTACTGGCAATTTGGTGGTTTAATTTTGTCTTGATTTTCTTGGCTTTTATTTACACACACTTGACTTTTACAGTTAGATAGCTTATTTTTAGACGCCTGCTCGCCTTTGTTTCCATTAAATTAATGGATATTACTTTCTTATTTCTTCTTTTTAGCCACTTTAATATTTTTTGATATTTTTTAGTATCTAAAATAAGGTGTGAAAGACACAAATTTAATTTGAAACCGATACTCGATTCAGTTAGCTTCTTTGACGCATGACATTATAAAGTCTACGATGAGTAGTCTCAAAATTCCTTATTTTTATTACTTATTTCTCAACTATCAATTGTTTTGTGAACCAAGAAACGAAGTTCTCGAACAGATTTGAATATACAGAGTAAGTTTTTCTAAGTGAACGCCATATTTCTTTGTTCTTCTAAGAAGGTGACTTACATATGTATGCGTAAATAAAAGATATACCTTATGTATATTTAGTTTACTCAGCAAAAAAAGTAGTGAGTTATGAATTATGGGAAACCCACCGATTAGTCAACATATTAAAATATATTACCGAAGAGGCATAGAATACATTGCTCACGGTCTCTGAAAGAAATCGTGCGGCTTATGAGTTGTGAAATGTTTTACTGTCATGACATTTAAGTAGAGAAACTTGCGGTATCAAAGTATGTATAGCAAATGATTTAGCAAAATTTAGAACCCTTAGGTAATTATAGTATATATAATATACATTGATAATATGCGTCTTTCTATAAATTTTAATAATTTAAATTTACATTATTTCACATTCCAAGATATAAGTAGACACACCAGACAGTCTCAAGTACCTCGTAGTGCATGACTGAGCTTTTCTTCGAGCGATTTAGTTTTCATTAAAACTCATACACATTTTAAAGAATTTTCGAAGGAAAAAGCCAAATTCAAATAAATTTCAATATCAGATTTTTTTTTCGATTTCAAACCGCTCATTTTTCAATTCAGACTTTTAAAAAGTGAATGATTCATAGATCGACTAGCTGTGATTTCTACACTGTCGAGACTTAACTCGCCAATGTTAGGAGAATATATGATATATATGTTAAGAGAGTATATGATCGACAAAGAACACTACTTTCGTATATATGTGATTATTTTGATCCGATCAAACTTTCCATGCAAATCAAATATCCAAGTCATATTCTGAGAATCTTATGGAAGGGTCAGTGCTTTCACTTTAACAGGGAAAATTTGCCAATATACCACAAACCCATTAAAAACATTAAAAATCAATTCTGATTTCATAGGTTCTGAAAAATGTTTTCCTACTTTCTTTCGTTTTTTTTTTATCTTAAAACCCAGTTCATAAGCAAATCGTTCCGTTTTTGGTTTGGAGGATAGGGTTTTACATAATAATACCATTAGACCTCTTTCATTTAAAGCCTTTTCGCAGTAGGTCCCCATGCCAAAAATGAGCTGATCCGCAAGGAAGAAGGAGTAAGCAGAGAGAGATATTGGGAACCACTTCAAGATGCATAAATATTATAAAGTTAGAACGAATACTCTACTTGATATAACAATCCACTTTGAATCGATATTGGGTACTTTGTCAAGTTAAACTGATTATGGGTAACCATTACCCCAAATTTTCGTTTGAAATACCAAGCGTCATGAGTCAAATTGAGTTTTAATCATTTTCTATTAACCAAAAACTTTTTTTATGTCTACAGAAAGAGGGTGTAGTGAATACTACAAATACTGAATCCCCTCTCCTTTTGGGCGGCACTCTGCGTGTACTTGGTGTTTATTTTCGATTTTCGAAGGCATGCGAAGGGCCAAGAACTTAATACCCAACGCTGTCAATCAATTGGGAAATTTGCGCTCTTCATTGATAAAATAATTGCATAATTGCTGCAGGTCTCTTAGTCATAAACACCAACACATGCACACACACACATGCACTTAAAGTAAATTGTATAATATTTCACCAAATGTTTGCCTCATCGAGTTACCAAAGAAATTTTCCAGTTTCCTTAGGACACTGCGAAATTTCCACACACGTACACACGCATACACTTATGGATTCCTATTACGGCCAACCATACAAGCACATTAATTGAAGAATGCATTTGTTAGTGGAATTAGATTTTCAATGCAGACATATAAATAGCAAACAGCGCTCCCATACACAGACACGGACACACAGGGACATGATACTGACAAGCTGTATAGCCCACTAAAGGCTACACATACACTCAAACACACACACATACATATATACATGCATAAGTGTATAACTGTTGTTTATCTGGCGCAAATAATGGCCCTAGTAATTTAGCTGCATGGCCTTCGTCAGGGCTTTAGGGGTCGTCCTGCGCTTGCCAACAGCATTGACGTCCGCGTGTCTCTACGTGTGTGTGCGGTGCATACAAATCCCGTTATATAAGCATAAGCACTTACTTGCGCATTTTGTTGGCCTGCAAATCCATACCGTTAGGTGACACTCTCATGGGTGTACCGCGTTGGCGGGTTGTAGGGGGAGGGGTGGTGTGCAAATATTCATTATCCAGCGACTGCTTGGCTGCAGCGACCATAATTTGAAGGTTGCGCTTTTCTGGGTTTCTCGGAAGCCGACCCTCTAGCTCTTACTCGGAACTGTTAATTTCCCTGCACTTCTAAGTTTGCAAGGCACCATTACTACTCAAACAAGCTCTCTTTCGCGCTCGTTCCCCAACATTTCTGCTTTTGTTTTTGTAACGCTCTCCCGCGCTCGCGTCTTATCTGTTTGCTTGTGTTGCTTTTTCTTATAATTGTTTTCCATAATTTCTATTGTTGTTGTTGTTATTTTAGCTGTTTTTTGAGCGTTTCGCTTTACTTTTGCCGCATCATCGTCAGCTGTTGCTCACTTGTTGCCAATTTCCATTGCAATTGTTGTTGTTGTTGTTGTCATTTTCTTGCTCATTTAATCATTTAATTGTCGCTACAGTGATATTAGTCCAGCGCTGAGCACGAAACAATAACTAGACAAATTCAAGCAAGCAAATACTGAAGCAAACACAACACCAACAATAATGAATAAGAATTACAAAATTGTTTTTCTACCCATTCATTATGTGCGCTGAGCAAACGTGGAGGTTATCAATCTGTTGTTTTTGTAATGCTTAGGGTTGACCATAAAAAATTATAAAAAGTTCTGACTGAAAAATTTTCAATAGCATCTATTTACTACTGTGGTCAAATTGAAAGGTGAATTCTTAATTTATACTTCGCGAGTTTTTCGAATCTGTAAAATTTTTTGTAAGTTGTTAGTGCAGTTAATGACATCTATGCTAAATGTCACGTCAAAATATTCATTACTATTTGATATACGCGTCGCTTTGTGAGGCTCTAAAAGTGAATTCTTCGGTTTTTATTATGTCTGACTTTATTGAAGAAAGAAGTGCGATAATGCACCATCTCATACTGCATTGGCTATTCGAGATCATTTCGCCCCATTTCAACTAATATCGTGCCGCAACCACCGCATTCGCCTGATTTACCTTCCTGTGACTTCAGATTCAGCAAATTCATATGACCCCTCCGAGAACACCGTTTTGACTCAATTGAGGATATGAAAGCTGAATCGAAGGAAGCTCTGAGGCTCTGATGCTGATGACTGAATAATTCGTTGGCATAAGTGTAAGCGGGGGTTTAACTTTGAAGGAGATGAAATGGACAAAATTCACCTTTCAATGTGATCACAATGAGTATTATACAAATTTTTAACTTTTTTCACATCTTGAAAGAATTCAACTCGCAAAATTAACACAAATTGTGTTCGGAATATTGTTTGAGTCTCGTTAACTGTGAAGAGGTTTTCAAATGCCGCCAAATTTCAGTCTTGCGCTCATTTTGGAATACCCTGTATAAGTATTATCCTCCATCTGAAGATCCTTGACAATATTAATGCGTCATTTTGGTTTATTCTTTTCGGAAGGTGACGCCAATTCGAGATATCAAGTGCACCTGATCTGGAGGTCTTCCTCTTCCTCTGTTTCCCCGGCGGGTATTGCGTCGAATACTTTCAGAGTTGGACTGTTTTCGTCCATATGGCCGATATGACCTGGCCAACGTTGACGCTGTCTTTTAATTCGCGGAACTATGTCAATCTTGTCGTATATCTCGTATAGCTCAAGTTCCATCGAATGCAATATTCGCCGTGGCCAACGCGCAAAGGACCATAAATCTTTTTCTCGAAAACTCGCAGCGTCGACTCATCAGATGTTCATCGTCCATGTCTCCGCACCATATAGCAGGACGGGAATAATGAGCGACTTATAAAGTTGGGTTTTTATTCGTCTTTGCTTCTCAATTGCCTACTCAATGCGAAGTAACATCTGTTGGCAAGGGTTTTCTGTGTTGGATTTCGAAACTAACATTATTATTGTGATTAATACTGGTTCCAAGATAGACGAAATTATTTGGGACTTCGAAGTTATGACTGCCAAATGTGACGTGAAAGCCAAGTCGCGTGTAGCGACTGTTCGCTTATCCATTCTGCAGGAAGCAGAACTAACGGCGCGGGTGTTTAGGGAAACGAAATAAATATCATCAGCGAGCGCCAGCAGTTGTGCACTCGATGCTCGATTCAGTTCTGCAACTCGAACTATTTTCTCCAGCAGCGGATTGAAGAAGTCGCACGATAAGAAGTTGCCTTGTCTGAAACCTCATTCGGTATGAAACGGCTCAGAGAGGTCCTTCCCGATCCTGACGGAGCTTTTGGTTTTGCTCAACGTCAGTTTACACAGCCGTATTAGTTTTGCGGGGATACCAAATTCAGACATCGCGGCATAGAGGCAGCTCCTTTTCGTGCTGTCGAAAGCAGCTTTGAAATCGACAAAGAGGTGGTGCGTGTCGATCTTCTTTTCACACGTCTTTTCCAAGACTTGACGCATAGTGAATATCTGGTCAGTTGTTGATTTTCCAGGTCTAAGGGCACACTGTTAAGCGTTCAATCAGTTTGCTGACCGTGGCTTTTAATCTTTCATACAATACGCTCGATAGAATCTTATATGCCAAGTTGAGGAGAATTATCCCACGGTAGTTGGCGCAGATGATGGCCAGAAGAACATCCGCACACAAACACACTTAAAAAAAAATTAAATTAATATTAATACCTCTACTTCCATTACCAATAATTGTTATACTATAAGAAGAAGTCGGCGATCTACAGGTTTCAAGAGGTATAAGTGCGTCAATAGGGATTAAAAAGTAAGAAGTCCTTACAACAAAACAACGAAGTTCTTTCACTCATTGCAAAAGACGCAATCGAACCAAGGTCGAAGAATACCTTTGATGCGAAAACAAGTCCCGAAGTTCTAGAATACAAGTTCAACAACGAATAGATGTGGAAGATATCAACATATAAAATCGCGGAATCGCAAAAGGTTGAAACAAATTACCAGAACTCTCATCATGAAATCGGTTCAATCGCATAAATTTCTGTGAATATGGCATTTTTGCAGGTAGTATGTGGATAAGAGGCTGTTGTTTCGCTGCTGCCTTCAAATCTAGCCAGTTGTATCTTACATATTTTAGATCAGTTCCATTATTGTGAATGACTCAAATAATAAATCACTGTCAAATTTTTATTTAATTTCAAAAATTTAAGTTTTATTATAAAGAAAACAAACCAAGGGCTTTATTAAAACGAAAAGAAAAATTCTGCTCCAAAAAGAGAATCGTATCTAGCGCAGGGTTGCATTGCAAGTGCTGCTTATTTGTTTGAGGCCCAATGCTTGGGGCAGGCATTTTCAAAGCCCATAACTCTTGTAAATATTAGAAAACTGCACAGCAAAAATATTAGCTTGTCATACAAATCCATTGAAATAGAATTTTTAAATTCATTATTTTGAAAGCGGCTCACATTTTCTGTGAAAAGGGTGTATCTAACATAGATAGGAGTAAATGCATTCGAGCACCTTGCGTAGCTGCTTTGTTGTTTGTTGTTGTTGCCAGTTATCACAAATATTTTCTTGATTATTATTAGCGTTTACTCGCCTTACTAGGCGCACACTGGAGACGGAAACACTCGCACAAGCGCCGACACACACAGCCGTGCATGAGAAGTGTCGTCAGAACGCTCTCGGCCAGCGCCAAAGCCGGAGCGCCAGCGAATGTCATGAGCAAATTTGCAAAGTACAAATTCAAATCAGTTTTGTCGCGTTAACTCGGCCGTTTGGTTGGCTGAGCAGTTGGACGGACGCCGGGCACTCGCCGCTTACTATTTCTTACTATTTCCCCAACACTTAACAAACCGCAACAAAGCGGAGCGAGTGACAGCACACATACAAACACAACAGCGGCATTCCGCTGGTTCCGTTCGCACTTGAGCAGTTAGTAGGCGCCGATCTGTAATCGCTCATAGTCAAAATAAGTAAATTAATATTACAATAACAACAAATCGATAAGTAAAAAGTGGCAAACGAAAGATCGGCAGATACGCGTAAGCAGAAGAATTGAGAAACTGGTGATAAGCGCGAAATCGCGAAAGTGGTGTGCGGGGAAGCGGGAGTGTGTGCAAAAAGTTTGTGTAAATATTTTCATATTTAATTGATTTGCCTATCGGAAGAGTGAAAAAAGAAGCTTGAAGTGTGAAGTGGCAGTGCGGGGCCCACGCGTGGCATTGACCGCTAAATCTTAAGAGAAGCCGCTGTGCAGCTTCCGAACGCGTATGCGTAACATGACTAGTGTTTGTGTGAATAAAATTTGAAAAATGCCGTCAGTCAATTTGTTGCAGACACGCGCCATTATGTGCTGGTAGGTTGCGTCTCTTCGCGTGTTCTTATTGTTCTTCAAATATTCATATGGGAAAAGCAACACATACATACACACTCATCTTTACAATATTAAGTGTTCACTCATGGCTCATTTGGCGCTGCCTTTTGCATCCACACGCGCACACGCATCGTCTGCCTGGCGCGCTTGCCGCACACGCGCTTCCACCAAGTATGCGTCGCCGAGCTTGCCATGCAACGCTTAGTAATGTGCCACGCGATGCTGGTTGGTTGGCAACGCGATGCGGTGGCAGACAGCAGTCTGCGGGCAAGCTCCACAAGAGAACAGCGCGGTTTCGCTGCGATTCGGCATGCCACTGACATTAATCCACTTTCCCATGTATATGTGTGTTTGTGTTTTTGTTGTAATGCGTAATTCTAAATTATTGCCGCACCAGAAAGCACATCATCGAGTAAACAGCGCGCGGCATCTGTTTTTGTTTGATTTCCGATAATTGCCGACACATTTAGCCCGCTCCCGATCGTTGCTTGTCGGCAAGTGGCATCTATTTGATGTAGTGTAATGTTTTCGGATTCGAAGTAAAATGTTGAATTATTGTTTATGTTCCAATGCCAAATTTATTAGCTCAATTATGTTGCTAACAGTGTGCGTACAAATTTTTGTGTTTATAGAAGCTGTAGAACACAGGAATGATTTTCTTCAGAACATTTTGTTGGTGCGGCGTTGCCGGTTTTGAAGAGGTTCTGAAAAGTCTAAAAATTTCATACAACAAAAACACGTCTAAATATAATATCTGCAGATTGTTGGTTGAAAATTGCAGCGCTGCATGGCAGAGAGTAATATCACATATAGAGCTCTGATATCTTACCGATTTAGCTACATGCGAAATCAAGACGAAATCAACGGTTGAATTTAATACAAAAGAGTATATGAGTACCTGCCCACGACGGCTTTACCTCACGGTTCTTTTAAAAGCACATAAATCAAAACAATGCGTTGATCGTCGCCCCAAATAATAAATGCCTGTAAAAGCTCTACCGTGCAGCTGGTCTGGCACCCGTCAGCAGTGCGACTCCACACTGAATTGAGTTTTTCAATTCTACCCGTCTTTAGGTTTAAACTACAGCCACCTCAAATCTCCGCAAAGGGCCAAACCCATTGAGCAGATTGAAGCGAACTCCAAAGGCTAACTGATCTCCGTGGTACCAGATTTAAGTCTTCGGTCAGACCTTGTACTTTCTCCTACTACCAATTGATCACCCAACAAACTCAATGACTGGTGACATTTGTGGCAAAACTTCAAATGTTTTTTCATTAGAAGGAATTTCGTATAATCTCATTTCAAGCTGAGTATTATAGCCCTATTTCTGAAAAAGACTAAGCCAAAAATGCAGCCGTAGTGCACATATAATTTTAGTCGTCTTTTACGTCAGGCATACCTTACTGCGGCAAATTCTACCCCCTGCCCGCTGTGGGAAGTATATGGATACTGATTAAAGAGGTAAACCCATTTCTAATCTATCTGTAATTAATTATACCAGTTGATTGTTCGATTCACCACTCTCAAAATTATGCAGCATTGCTTATGTGAGAGAGATCTTAACTTTCTTGCCGTTCCATTTCAATGCCCAACTCGCTCGCAGGCTATAAGTATGTTCCTTCTAAGAAAACCGAAATTAACTTCATCTAACTTTATAATTAATACAAGTTTTATGTCGAAAATTTTCAACAGATTTCTTGAAATTACAATTTTCCATAACGTCATGCATACTTTCTGGTAGTCATCGGTAGCTGTTAGTGGCTAAATGTCGACAAAGAGGCTATACAAAGCACACACTTGCTCCCAGAGACCATCATTTTCCATGCATACCATTTACATATTTTTCTAGAGCAGCGGCATCGCTTTTGAAGTACATATATATATGTATATATACTATATATTATATATTTGTGTCAAGTTGTTTTTCTATGCAACGCATACTCATGCCGCTCGTAAACTAATAAACAAAAACAACAAGGAGTGCATAGCAACAAAAGCGCCTGTAAAGGGTGTTCCAAGTAGAGGTACTTTTTCCAATAACCCATTTTGACAAATCATTTCCAAATCGTTCAACTTTTTTACGAAAATTTTCCTTCTGTAAAGAATATGTTTCGGACGCTTCGCTTAACTTATGGTCAACAAATCGGCCTACTGAGCGTACTGTTCGCAATACCATCTTGAGACCCAGCATTCATTATTGGACAATATTCAACCGAATAGACCACGTCCAGCATATTGTTGAGAGTGTACACGAACACGTTATTTATTGAGAGAACACTTCGGTGAGCAGATAATTTCACGTTTTGGAACTCTCAATTGGCCACCAAGCTCGTGTGATAGACCGTTTTCTGTGGAGTAAAGTCCAAAGTCTGTGCGGATAATCACGCCTTGGAGCAAAACATCACGTTTTACATTCACCAGTCGAAATGCTCGAACGAGTCATCGAAAATTGAACTCAGCGGATAGACCATCTGAGACTTAGGCGCAGCCACAATTTGAAAAAGTTAATCTTCAAAAAATAAATGCCAGAGATGTTCTTTCGAATGATAGTAAACATTTCCCAATAAAATTGAAGTTTCTGTGATTTTTCTGCAAAAAAATAAGGAATCTCGAAATGGACCACCCTTCATATAAAATAATATAAAAAATAAACAATATTTGGAGCAATGGAATATAGGAAAGAAAACAGCTGATACCAGCCAATAACAAGAGCCGCACCGGAACAGTAGTTCTTTGGGAGTCGCACACACATTCATGCACTGAAATATACATATTATATATACATATTTACATTTGAATATGAAAAGAGATTTGTTTTCCAAAAGCAAGCGTTATTCGGATTTACAAACGCACAAATATTTGTTAAACCAAGATTCAATTAGACAAAGCGCACAAAGTGAATATGCACATACAAAAATACAAACATCAACAAAAAATAGAATCTGTAGGTATGTATGTATGTATGTGCGCGGCAAAGGTGTGAGTTCATCATAAAGCATTTAATATAAACATTAAAAAGTAACGCTTTAATAAATTGGCAAAATAATTAGTTCCCCTCATATTTAGTCCGTTTAAAGGCAGATTATACAAATGTACGCCGTGTGCACTTTCTTACGTAAGTCAGCGCCAGCTATGTGTGCACATATGTATATTTGATTATTTCGCTAAACTCACCTTTGTTTTGATTTGAGCGATTATCGCGAAAGCACGCCCATTTTCGCTCAATCACAAAGCCCTTACATGCCTATCTACATACATATATATATACTTTTTATGTGCATGACAGTGTGTTTGTACGTCTGTATGTCTGCCTGTGCATTTCTACTTGTTGACCTTGAGTTTTCGGGTGCGATTAAATTCATAAATATGTATGTATACAAACATAAGTGAGCGTTTATGGAAAATTTTAATGAAAGATTGTGATTTCGCGAATTTCGCCAGCAATTTTATTTGTTTATTTATACTAAACATATGTATACGTATGTTTATATATGTCGCTATAATGTTGCACTAAGCTATTACACATAAGACCTTATCTGTTTTAGCATTGTCTTGCCTTGCGGGTCTATATCAAGCGGCTTTGCTTTGCTTAGCTTCCACATTGCAGAATTGAGGCAGAACCTTGAATTTGGACCTTCTCTCTACTAGATTTGATCAGTGAACAACATTTAAAATTTTAGCGAAGAAACAGGTTTGATCTTAGTACCTAGTTCCGTCAAAGTTTCAGCTAACAGGAATATGTGGCAGCTTGGCTGGGAAGATTTGTTGCATCCACCATATAGCTCTGACCTTGCACCATCGGACCACCATTTGTTTCGTTCAATGCAGAACTCCTTTAAGGGAGTAAAGTGGGCTTCAAAAGAAGCTTGTGAATATACTTGCCGCAGCTTTTCGCCGATAAATTAGAAAAGTTTTACACTGATAGAATAATGTCTCCAGCGGAAAAATGGCAAAAAGTGGTCGACCGAAACAGCACATTATTGGTTCATCAAGTTCATTGTAACTATAAAAAAAAATAAGTTGAAGTTTGATTAGAAATACGAAAAGACTTTTTCGACTACCCAGTATTTAGAAATATTTCTAATAATTATTTTGTTTGTTGTTAATAAACGACTCAGTTTCATACTTTGATCCATATTTTGTCTTTTTCTTTCATTCCACCCATTCCTATTAAACTTTGCCTGCTATTACAAGCAATTACAAGCAGTGACTTACATTTTCAAGGCTTTTCATCACCTTTCACAAAGCTCGCAATAGCTAACTGTAGAACAGCGCAGTTCGTTGCATTAATCGTCAAATATTCTTTCAGCTGATAGTAAAGTTCGTTTTGGATTTAATCTATACTTGTATATTTACCCAACTATATAAATACATATGTATGTAGATGCGTAGTTAGATTTTAGTCGCACTGCACCAAGCGGAGAGCGGGTAAAATCACATCAATTTCTTTCTGACAGTAAACGAAAAGAATTACTTACTTAGACATGTCATGTGAAAAGGATTTTCTAGACAAACACACACGCACACACACACATTCCAGTGCATACCAGTCCATATACATACATATTTGGCGATATCTCGCCGCAAGCGAAATAGCCAAAGCATGATAGCATAATATTTATATTTAGATTAAGTAAGAATGTCATAAAAGACAGTTAAGCGCTGAAAATTTAGATAAGCGAAAATATTTCTTTAGATATTCGCAACTGAGATAAACGAAATACTTCCAAATGTTGAAAGCAACATGTTGCGCAACATTGATGTTTATGAGTGCTTGGAACAGCAATTAGCCGCGTATTGCGGAGCTTGAAAATGAAAGTGAAGTTAGCAGAGCCACTAAATAGTTAGTGGTAGCGAATTTCACCAACAACAACAAAAGCAAAAACTTAAGTGCGAGTGTGTATGCATGTGTGTATGTGTTGATGCATTCATTCTGTTGCTTTTGCTTGGCTTCGAATTTTGATTAATGAGTGGAAGTGTGATTAATTTGCGGTAACTGTATCACTGCCATCAATTTGCAGCGCAAAATACATAGAAAGTGCAGTGGACGATGTGGCGGAGTGGCAGCTGGATGCTGGGTTAGTTTGAGGCAACATGCAATGTGAGCCCTTCAAGGTGCTTTGATGGACATGTTGGTGGAGAAAATTGAGACGAAAGGGACGCAAATTTAATATGCCTTTCAAGCTTATGCAGAGCAACAAACAATCGTTTACATAGTGGATGACATCACAAATTTATGGAAAGGGTGGCTTGGTTGATCATATTTTTCCGCAAAGCAAGATAAGCTCAACAAGATATGTGGCAGATAGTGGGAATATCTTTAAAAAAGTGTATTTTTCTCGGTTGGGATTATTTGAAGCCCCACAGATTTTGTATTTTTTTAAGTTAGATTATTTTTATCAAATTGGTGAGCTGTAGTCCTACCAATTACGAGTCTTTCGTTAATTAAATTATCTATTTCATATAAAGATCTTGAAATCTTACTAATATAAAGACGAAAATATGAAAAAGTGATTTTGTCAAAAAGTTGAAAAAATAAAAAATCTAAAATTAAAAAAAAAAAAAATTTTAAAAATCAAAATAAAAAAATATATTTTCTCAAAAAGTTGAAAAAATAAAAAATCCTGAAATATTTACCACCCTAGTGTGCGTATGCACTCACATTCATCGAAGCTTTGCTAATTTCTCAATGTAAAATCACACAGGCATCGACTCCGCTGCTTGCTGCTCACTAAAAGGCAATTTATTGACCACAAAATTGGTCTCGCTTCATTTCCTTACGGGGCGGTGAAAGAATGGTGCACCTGTTGCCTGAAAATCGCACCATTCCACACATTAAAAGACTTGCAACAACACCACCTCTACATTCAACAGCCACCGCCCACGCACACACGTGCACTTCAAGTAGCAATTCCAGCTGTTGCATGCTAACAAGCGCGAATGCAAAACCACTAATTGGTGTCATTTGAAGCGAATGCAACGCTGGCAGCACTGCGTCACACGCACACAAACAAGATGGCAGAAAAGCGATGCTCGAAGCGGACGGCAAAGTATCAGATAACACAAAAGAAACTTACGTGCAGCAGATTGTGGCCGTGTAACAAGTTGCAAATTGACTTGATTAGATATCTCCATTTGTCTTGTGTTCCCTTCATTATTCCACGCTTTGCTTTTGACTCTGATTTTGCTGTTGTTGTTTTGGTTTTTTTTTAATTTTGTTTATGTTGCAGCGACTTGATTTCCAAGCGCCACGATTTTTCATTCCGCTCCCCTGTGTGGCGTCTGTGTGCGGGTGCGTGTGTGGCAAGGTTGCTGTTGTTGTGTTTGTTTTGAGCTGTCAGTGGGTGCTCGTAATTAGTTTTGCTTGACATTCGAGTTGACGATTGAGGGAATAATGTGTGCAAATTAGTGGCAGCTTCTTGTTTGACTTTGAAAACAATTTGCATTTTCCATTAAACACAGCGACTCGATAAAGATGAGAGGATATACATAATGAATTTTAGTTTACTAAGATGTGCTAAGAGTTGGTTTGGATTCCTTAATTTAATTTTAATATTTTTCAGTTAATTTTGTAAATATGGATTGGGTAAAAAAGTTAACTACGAAAGCTTAATACCAAGAGTTAAAGATTTTCCTTTTCAAATAATAAAAAAAAATAGTATTACAACAATTTTTGTTATTGAAGAGTTCATTTTTTGCATAAGTCACTGTGTGTGGAAACGTAGATTAAAACATTCTTTGAAAATTTTAATGAAAATGAGTTTTTTATAAACATAGATTATAAAGAGAATAAATTCGACCAAGGAAAGAAATCAACTATTCCAAGCTTTGTGCTTTCCGGGTTTCCATATTGTTCATATTTTGCTCATTTCAATTCAATTTAAGGACATTGCGCTTCCAAGACTCTGGCTTTTTCGCACGCTTTCCCTTTTTTAATAAACAAGTCTATTTGGAGTAGGTAACACAATATTGTAACTAACCTGACATAGGGTCATCGGTTTCATCCATGGTTCATCGAATTTTTCATTTGATGAGGTATTATTTTGCATTTTTCGAAATTGAACTCAGTCTTGATATCAATTTGTCCATTCAAGTTGTGCGACGAGTTGACAAGAAACTAGTGCGATCAACTTGGAAGCAAGTTTTAGATCGTGCACCTGCAGCGCAAGAGCTGACAGTATTTTGAAGAAAGACACATATCGTCCTACTATATGATGCAGAGGCATGGACGATGACAATCACCATAAGAACTCTATTTAGTAACATATAACTGTTCCTTTTATAAAGAATTCAACTTATTTCCATGAGAGTTTAGAGCCAATACATGGTACCTTCTCATTCAAAGTTGAATTTTGTTGCGTCAAAAACGTTCAAATTTTTGGGTTAAACTCATTTTTTGTAAATGCCTAAACTTTGATTTCGTTCAATAGAGGGTTTTTGCATAAACAACATCTGCTAATAGAAAGTTTTTTAGGTTTCATCCATGGATAAGGTCAGAGTCACTGCAGCAGTGAAGGATGTTTTTTTAGCGCCGTTGGAGATCGCGTATACTCGAAAACATTTTTATATTTTTCTTCAAAATCTTCACTTTGTATCTTAGGCATAAATATACCCTTCAAATATTGAAATAATTGATATATTAGTTGCTTCTTTTAAATTCCCAAAAATCGCACTTTTAGGCTGTCCCACTAGATGAGCCTCTCAAATATGTTCGTTGGTAAATGTTCTCTAATGTTACCGGAACTATTCACAGCTTTATTCACAGTCTTTCGATTAAAAGCCAAGAGGATTCTATTGTTGGTTTGGGTATAGCATCTTCTTCTGCTGCTTCAAAGCACTGTCTATTAAACAAGCTAGTGAAAGAGAGCATCATTAAATCTCCCCACTTGGATTTCTACCAAAATACTTCTTCAAAATGCACGAATTATACACGAATGCACTCTAAATATTTGTAGGCTTAATTTTCGTCAGTATTTTCACCATATTTAATTAACCGCACATTCCATGCGCAACCGTACTCCAACCTTATTTGATTACTTGCAATGTCATAAATGCCTCTGTTGGGTCATTATCTCTGTTGTTACTGTCTATATTCACACTTACGATTTGCAATTTGCCAGACAAATCAACGGTAAACTACGGCGACTGCCACATATTCAAAGCATTGTTTGTTGTTTTTGCTGCTATTGTTCTTGTAACCAAAGTATCATTAACATTAAGAGTGAAATCATCACTCACAGCTGAGCGGGTCTGCGTGGGTCCGCGGGCTCAATTTCCTAGAGTGTCTTGTTGCATGCGTGGCTGGGTCCGTCATGGGTGTTGGGAGCACAAAATGCGAACGACGCATTATGCTGGGCGCATTTACCGACAGTTATAACACCATACATAAATACAGTTATATAAATTTAAGGCTGTTTTGGACTTCATTAAAGCCATGAACACCGTGTCGTCTTTGTGTTGCACGTACACGTATGTATGTATATGCGACGGCGCTTACAATGGCGGCCACGCAGGTTTGGTGAAGAGTCGCTGTTTGTTTTCGGTTCATTGCGGTTTTGCATTGACCCAGTTTGTTGGTTCGTGGCAGGCGGTGAGTGTGGCGAAGACAGCTGACTATATTTAGTTGCAACACATTTCTCCTTCATTGAGTCGTCCAATGAGATAACCTCAAAGCAGCGCAGATTATTTACCGCAATTTGGCTTCACAGTAAATTTAATAATGGAATTACATAATGTGTGACGCTGTTGTGGCAAGTTAAAGCATTTTGAGGTTTATAAACTTTATAATGAGGAAATGTAACTGAGTACTTTTTTTCGAAAATGTTATTTTTTAACGTTGTTCTAAGTCTTTCTAAAACGTTTTCAAAATGGTTATTCAACTAGGTCTATTAAAAGACTTTAAGGGGCATCTTCATAAATAAGGTAGAAGAAGCTTCCATACCATATGTATAAAGGTTATTTCAATTAAAAACTAGTTTTACACCCTAAAAACTCGATTGTGAACTAAATGTGGGGAAAATAAAACACACTAGCAATTGGCACCGCTCCTCAAAATTTTCCAAGATACGAAACTAGTTAAGTTAATTTTAAGTTAAATTTGTTGCGTCTAATATATTTAATTTTAAACAGGGTAAACAAGTGGCAATCCTTTTCGAATTTTTCCAAAACACAAACCTTTCTCAGGCTTTGGATATTTAAACTAAAATTGTTACATTTCTATTTTCTGTCAATTTTTTAAATTTAATATTGTAAATAAGTGGCAACCCTTCTCAAAATTTTCCAAAACATAATTATTTTTGAAAACTTTGCAATGAATATAAAATTTATTACAGTTAAATTTTAGCTTTCATTTTTTATTGAATTAAAAATGGAAAACAGGTGGCAACACTTTTAAGAATTTACAACACCTAGTTTTATTTAACTCAAACAACTTAATGTTTGTTTGGAACTTTCCATTTATTTCATAAAATTTTTTCTAATTTCATTAATTTCAAAAGGGTGGCAACTATTCTAAGAAATTAGGTTTAGCTGAAAGCACTACAAAACCTGTTCATAACCATGTAGTGGCTACGCGTTTATCTCCTGAATTTTATTGAATTAAATTATTGCAATCTGGCAACCCTACGCGATAAGTGATTTCAAACAAAGAACAATCACTTCGATTTTAAAATCGATTTTAAAATGTGCTTAGTAATAAGAAAAACATTTAGTAGAAAGGAAAAAATGATATGGCAATTATACCGTTATGTGCCACAAACCCCAACTAAAAGTACTACGACTTCATCTACTAACGGCGCATTCACATTATCATACTATATTTTTGATATTTCTTAAATTTTTTTATTATTTCTTGCAACGCTGCGGCACTCTCGCTTTTGCCTCGGAGACCACACTTGAGTGGCTGGCATTACTGTAAGTGACCTTTGCCACTATTGATGAGTGGAAGGCACTCCCATACCGCCACCAGCCACGTTTGTAAGTTGCTCTTTAGCACGTGGCGTGCTTGAGCGCTCCCTTCCGTGCTTCCTTCCTTCCTGCCCACTGGCGTATGAAAGCGTCTACAACAAAAACGTGCGAAGCGTGTTGCGGTCCACTTCAGAAAAATTCACTTTCATTCATGGCAGTTTAGCAAAGTTTCTATTTTATATTTTTATGAATTCCTCTCTACCTTGCTCCCCGCAAACGAAGGAAGGATCGTGCTGTTTGTGGCAGCAGCTTAATGGCTAAAAGCACATTGTACGAGTGTAAACACTCACACTAATGAGTGGTTGCGGCAGCGCATATATTTTGCAATGCAGGAGAATGTAGGCGATTTTTTAGTTTTCCATTTCCCTTGCACTTTCGCCATTCTGTGGCTTCCTTTCACCGTCTTCGGCACTTTGACTTAACTCCGTTGTCGTCGTCGCTTTTAGGACCACCGCTTTAAGCCTTTAAGGACTTCCGAACCTCTATTGTTTGCTAGTTTTCCTGTTTATGGTCCCCCTTGCCCGGCGCTCTGTTGTCTTGCGGCACCCTTTTTGCATTTTTAATGGCGGTAATTAATTTTCATTTACAATGCTGACTTGAATATTGTCCATTATTCCATCGTGGCATGTACTTGGCACACGCTCCCACACATACATACACATATATTTATTAATGTGTTTCTATGCTGGCGTTGTGTTCGCATTCCTTTGCGTTTTGTGACTGCAGCCTGAGTAAATTGTTGGATTAGCGCAGAAGAATTTAATTAAAACTGCAATAGCACAATCGCATAGAAATATTCCATGTTGTGTCATGACTCTGTGTGTGTATGTGCACTATTTATGTCGCCTGTTTCCGAATTCATGAATTTGTTGCTTCGTAATACACTTGCGAGTGTGTGTGTGTGCCAAATATCGATATACTTTACCATCAGTGATGCTATGGAGTCGTTTTGAAGTATCGAGACTCGGTACAATTATCTAAGCAAATCGATATTTTATCGGTTTAAAATTACAGCTTGTTGACACCAGTATTTGTGTCGAGAAAAATAATCGAAAAAATGATTTTCGTTATTTTGAATTTTTGCAAAATTTATCGATAATTACTCGATTTTTATCTATTAACAATTACAGCTTTTAGACACTAGTATTTGAGTTTTAACTTAAATAAATAATCGAGAAAAGTAATCGAAATAAAATTATCCAAAGAACTATTTTCTATATGTTTGATGAACAAAAAAAGCTTATCGTCGAGAATAAGAAAATAAAATTTTTATATCTTTTCTAGAATGGTTTTCTTTGCTTTTCTTGTTAGTTATATTCTCACTTGTATATCAAATTGATGTTTAACTTAAGTAATTTTTTTGGTATTTTAATGAATTTATCAACAATTGTCGTAAGTTATCGATATTATATATATTTTATTTATCGATAATTTCCCAATTTTATCGATATATTATCAGTTTGAAATCACAGCATGTAGAAGTCTCAGTTTATGCTTTAACTTAAAGTAAATAATCGATAATTCCTCAATTTGAAAAAAAAAATAAATTTACCAAATAAACAAAAACTCGGAACGACAAGTAAATTTGTCGGTTATGTGAGAGTTATTAGCTTTTTTAGCTATTTATGTATACATTATTGTTTACTTGAAGGCGCAATAAAACATATCGATAACAATTGTGAAGAAAAGCGTACGATTTATACAATATGAGAAAGTAGATGAAAATGAGCGCAAAGTTAATAAAATATTAGCGAATTTCATAAAAAAAAAAGTTTGAAGAACTTTTGGTATACAAAAATATATTTATATCGCCAAAGATCGATAAACATACTATTCATACCAATCATTTTTCAATTTTATACTTTTCTATTCGCATTCTTCTCAATTCTTGCGAACCCTTAACTCTCCCTTTCAGAACTAACACTATGAAAATTTTTTTAAGAAATCAGCATTAAAGCAATTTGAAGAAATTCTTTACTGTAGACATCGGTTTCTGTAGAAACAATGAAAGCACAAAGATGAAAAGCAAAAGTTGTGAAAACTCTTAAATCTTCTACGAATTGCACTGGCACAATAAATTTCTTGCTTGTTGCTTTCGCTTAACAGTTTAAGTATACTTTCCTTCTTTCTAAGATTGCTCTAAGCCAATGAGTATGGAAAAGCTTTCAGTTTTCTTATGGGCAAATACACAAATGTTGGAAAATTGCTCTAAAAATACTGTAATTTCAGCGCATTGTTGCATTTGACTACCGTTACCCAAGTGTCCGCTTTACAGCACTTCAGATTAATTGCTTGTGTTTCATTCAATAACCGTTTCAGGAAGTCTTCGCTATCGCTGCTTGTAGCCAAGCCACACTTGTGCGGCTCTATGCAGACCCACACAATTAACCGGCAGGCAACTCATGTCCAAGACGGACGTCAATGAATACCCACAATGCGCACAAACGTACTTAGAAATATGATGTACTCATACATACACAGCTCATTCGGTAAGCCTTTGCCTACCTGCCGGCGCTCATGGATTCTCCTATCGAACTTCTGGTCTGCTCGCCTAATTACTGTGGCATTCAGCTGCGGCATGCGGCAATTCTGCAGAATCGCATTTCCACCTCGCTGAACAATTAAGTTTAATTAAAGTTTCGGAGCATTGTTGGCGGCACAAGCGAATGCCATTACACAATGTTCCGTCGGCAGTGCAGCAGTTCGCCGCAATGACAATTTGAATTTCCACTGCTTTCCTCTGCTGCTTTCACTTTTATGCATTTCGACTAAAGTGTGCTTGTAAATGCCTGAATTATATTCCATTTTATTGTTTACTAAGCTGGCAACGCCAACGTATTAACTGTTCTCCCTCTTTCTTTGCAGTCACGTCGTCCTTCGGTCAGTTTCACCGCCATGCCTCCCGGCGTTCTAGTCAACGACAGTCGCAGCAATTCCACCGACGATATACAAATCGCGTTAGCGCCACACATACAAACCTATCTAAGTCAAACGGGGCGACGGCATTCCTGCTGCAGCGTCATGTTGCCGGTGGCATTCGAACGCGCCTCGTCCAAATCGTGGATGGATCCCAAATTCGATTCACCCATGCTGGAGGGCCAGTTTCAGACCAGCGTATTCCCACACGTACGCATGCGTTACAGGTGAGTCATTGGGTCATTACGAATGTGTGTGTGAGAGTACATGTGTGAGTGTTTAAATGAGCGAGTGAGCGCTGAGCTCTCGTGTTAGTGGTATTAGTGTCGCACAGTCAAAGCGTGTAAGTGTTGAATTCAAAGCGATTACGCTTCAATAAATTAAATTTCGTTTGTCAATGTGAAGATTTGGAGAAAATCGCTTTGTTAGTAATTTTATTTTTGCGAATTTAGTCGGCTTTATCGCTCAGTTGCAATCCAATTGCGATATTTTTTATTTCGCGTAAAGAAAGATCATCTTTTTGGTTTGAGTTTAAAAGCTCAATGAGATACTGAAAAAGAAGAATACGAGTTTTTCCACAATTGTTGTAAATGTGAGATCTGGGAAAGGCCATAAATACTGATACATACATATTTTAGTGAAACGAAATAGATAGAAAATGAGAAGAAGCTTTAGCTGAAACGAGCTATCCGTGGTCATCTGCTTGGATTCAGAGTAGTTTCATAGTTTTAGAAATGTCTTAATCAAATAAGAAGTATAGTACAAAGCTTGATTCCTAATTAATTCTTCCTCGATTGGCAGGATCTAAAAAAGTACTATAAATCCTCCAATATGGTTCAAATTATATGTATATCGTCAGTTAAAATGTATCACTTTTCAAAAGTTTACGGGCGAAGGAAAAGCGATTTAATAAAAGCCACTCATTTTGAAACAAAATCTGAGTTTTGGTTATAAAATGGTTATACATTAATTATATGTTGGTTGTATATTGGTTAGAAAGTGGTTATCTATTGGTTATATACGGTTATATATGAGAGTGGAGTGCCTTAAATTGTAGGTTTCATGTGTTGTAGTAAATCATAAGCATTAAAACATTAATTTTCGATTTTATTGATAATACGTTGTTCAGCATTTTAAGTGAGGATATGTACAATACAACAACAACAAAATCTGTCCCAAATCAAAATATTCTATGTTTATTAACTCCCTTGCATGCGATAGAATAACAACTTTGTTATACATATGTATATAAAGTGTATTTGCCAGGTCGCAGTATAATGTTGAAAGTACAAACTTAATTATGTTAATTTGTGCTGACAAAAACAAGCACCAGCAAAGCCTCTCTATTCTCTATTTGAAAGCAAAAGCGTGAATTTATTAATCAAGCTCATCAACTCAGCAAATTAAACACTTTAGTCTAATAGTTCCAAGAAAACTAGGTGTTTGCTACACATGTCTGCCTTAAAACTACTTTATGAATACCAAACAGGAGAATTTCCAGTGAAAGTGAAATTGGTTTCTATATATTTATATATTTTAATGCTGACATATTGTTGGCGCTAAGAGTAACTGTGAAACCGTAGCAGTGACACAACTTGTTGCATAAAAAAGTTCATTAGTGGTGACACACGATCCCTGCAACAGCGATTTATTGCAGTTGTGTCGAAATGAACAGCAACAGCACAAACTGTATAATTAAGAGCATCCTGAAACTGTGTTTAGTTCACACAACTTTAATTGCACCATTTATCACGTTGACTGCACAAGTGCGTCAGGGCGTATACGTGATTTTTATGCTTCAACAAGGATGAATATGGGAATATATTTATCAGCACTAGTACGTATTTAGATGAATGTGCTTATGGTGTATGTCTGTATTGACTTCAACTTTTACTGTTAAGACATGCATATTTAGATAAACACCAACAGCCCAAACCCGCGACTACGAAATAACTATGCACGCCACGCAGCCACGATTTACAAAAGTCATGTGGCACTATTCCAAACTGAAGATACTTTCATATTTATTAAGCAATAATGAAGATGAATGACCCTGCTGGTAATCATCATCGCCAATGAGGTAGCAATGCGCAATAGAATAAAGAAGCAAGCCAAGCGAGCGAGTGCGTTATCCCTTCCATGTGGGTTCAGTAAGCCAGCGAAGTACAATGGCTCCAACAAATGGTGTTGCGGACATAAATTGTTAGTTGTTAATGCTAACAAACTGTAACTACAGCAGGTAAACTGAAATATGAGTGTGGGAAAACGACCTTTAAGCGGACCACTGCGTATACGCAACATTGTATAACTAATGCGAGGTCACAGATGAATGTGTCTGTCTTTTAAGTTTTGTGAATTATACTACATGTTCAGTGCACTTTATGCAATCCTAACAGACAGCGCTGTGTGTTTAAGTACTTTTAAATTGGCGCGCTACAATTCAACGCCCTTTAAACGCCTGCCGACCCTTACAGCCCTGGCCCTGCAATGCAGTGAGCGCTGTTAATATCAGTGTACAAAGTGCAGTTTATTACTAAATAGTACTTCGAAGTGTCAACTTGGCCACTTTGACAGTTTGCTGTTCTACTTTATACTGCCTTTTCAGCATCAATCACCTGCCCCTAAAAGTGTGCTTTAATTAATGTTAACCTAGTTAAAGTTACCACTTAAACGTCAATTAACTGTCGTCCTTGATAAACTCGGTGGCGCTTTACAAAGTTTTTCCATTTCGTTTTGTTGTTTATTTACAAATAAACGTTTAACATTTATTGCCCACCTGAGCAAGCAGCGCGCAACTATTTGTATTTGCCTGTCTATTCTTGTGAATGTGTGTATGTGCTTACGCGGTCGTCTTTTTTTAATGTGGCCTGTGAGATATTGCGTGACGCGGCCTCATCAGTGCAAGCTAAAGTTCGTAATTATTGGGGACAAGTCAATCTCCCCCTGCCGAAAAATCAAAGAAGTAATTGGCTAGCGTTTCTGAAAGCGTGAAAACTCGGATATTGATGGACAGTTACATAATACATATATTATAAAAGTAATGAAATAGAGCACAACTATGAACAATGCAGTATGTAGGTATATACATTAGTGTGGGTCGACTTTTTTCTTTAAAATGGCGTTTGTTGTAAAAGTTCTTTAAAGTGAAGTCTAAAAGTCTGAAAAATCGGTTGTATGGGAGATATGTGATATAGAAGTCCAATCTGGCCGATTCCGAAAAAATTTTCAATAGGATTTCAAAATTAAACATATTAAATTTCATTTAAATATCTCAAAAACTGATGATAAAATGTTTATGATTCCAAAAGACTTTACCTTAAAAATCACTGGCTCGAAACCAATTTTAGACATCCCATAGGAAAACTTGTCCAAAATTACCTGTAAAACATATCTCGCATCGGAATTTTTCCATTTTTTGAGGTCTCTGTAAATCGATCAGCTCTAATATAGATGGTCGAAAAAGTCTTATCGTATTTCAAATCAAAATTAAATATTTATAAACAAATATTTATCATTTTGGTCGAACACTTTTTGCCATTTGTCCGGTAGAGACATTATCCCATCAGTGTAAATCAAAATTTCCTAATTTTCAGAGCGGAAGTGAGCGAATCATTGTTGTGCTACTCGAACTAGTACAGCGTCGTCTCCGTAAACTTCATAACTTCCATTAGTGGCTTGTGTGGCATTTTTCACTTTTTGTACAAAAATTTCAAAATATAGCGAATTTCTTCATTATTATTATTCATTATTCATTTTTACAAAGCTGTAGTTGAACTACCTCGAAATTAATTTTTTTTGGTTAAATGAAGCATAAAATCTGAGCTTTTAAACACTATATGGTTTACATTGCCAAAATACGAAAAGACTTTTTCGACTACCTAATATTTAACACGATTACAGAAAAAATTATGAGATCTACTTTTTTGAATTTTTTGAACATATGATTGTGAATTATAAGAGGAATTTATATTAGTAAAAAATAATGAAAACAATTTCGAAGGTATTTGAAAAAATTTCTCATAGAGATTTAGTAAAAAAATTATCAATTGGAGACACTTGCTTTTATATAGTTTAACAGTAAGAATTGGAAGAGATGTTTACCACTCCTTCGTGTCCGAAATTCTGTGGAAAAAATACAAAATTTTAAAGCACGTTTTTCTTTCTATTGAGGGGTGGAGAATGTGTTCTTCTGGGTATATTTCAAAAATTAATAAGACCTCTCAAAACGACTCAGAATAATGATTAATATCACTACAATGATCGAAAATATTAATTATTAGGTGTAATGATTAAATACAATTTTATAATAACTGAAATTTGGCTCCGAGACCGTTTAACTCACTTCTTAAAGATCACTACTCTTAATGAAATTTGTAGATGATACCTTTGACAGTAACTTGTAATGCAAGTAAAGACGTGGAGACTATAAAAAGTTGGTACTCTTGATATTTAAGGGCGTGTACATAAACAAATGTATCCAATTCAATGTATAATATATCTTATATAATTCCCTCAAACCTCTGTAAACCAAGTTTATCCGGCAATTCTTATTATTAATTGTCTTTGGGAGGCGATGTCCTTATTCCCAAGAGTAATGTAATCATTTATTTCACCAACAAACACTAATAAATTGTGCGCATACTTAAAAAAATTGCGTTAACTTTACATATTCCGGTAATTCAACGCGCATAGCAGGCACACGTGTCGTGCATTTATTTGCTTGTAAATACATTGCTCGGCATGCGGTCTAATCACAGCTGTCATGACATTGGCACATTGTGTAAACATTCTACAAATAATGGGCCATGCGAAGAGAATCTGACCCACACGCCCCCCTCATGCGCGTAAAAGAAAATTACACTCGAAAAATCTGGACAGGCAATAAAATTAGGCGCTCAGCACGACAACCAAATCCGCATTTCAACTTCTTTGGTGGGCAATTTGGCGGGTCGATCGGCACACACACGCTCTGCAATCAAATTGCTTTCATTTGACGCTTCCGGTGCCGCTAACGCCGACTGATTTGTTTAGTTTCGGACAGAGCGCGCTGTAACTCACTATTGTGGGTGGATATGTATACTGTTTGGCGTTGATAGCTCAACATGTCCGTTCAACATCCATCACCCACTCTCCATCTAACCAAATTAGGCTCTACGCTCGTGTGTATATAATTAGGTGGCTCTGTGGGCGTAGATAATCAGATCCGATAAAGCGAGTATAACGTTATTTTTAGCCGCGGCAGCGATAATCGGTGGTGAAGGCAATTAGTAAGGAAGTAGAAATGGCAATGGTGTCCAGGAAATGGTGTGTCAAGGCTAATTGAGGCAAGCATTAAAAGGCAGGACATTTGGAAGTTGCAGCTGAAGTTAATCATGCTTAAGACTTGCCGCTTTCTATAATTTATTTGAATAGATTGCTATTAGTTATTCCATGAAGTGAAATCACTCGATATTAAGGAAATTATAGATAGGATAGAATAAGACACTAACCAACTTTAGTGCATGCAAAATTTCTTTCAAAGCTAGTACAGATTAGAATACAAAAAAGGATTTCAATCAATATTTTTCGCTTAAAACTTTCCCCCGATAACAGAGAACTGGAATTGAAACCGCTCGACCTTCCTAAGCGACATCGCTTTCCTCTATGGGCTCTTGAAAAGTGCCAAGAAAATCCGACGTATGTGAGTCAAAATTTTTTAAGCGATGGACCATTTCTGGCTTAATGGGTATGTAAACAAGCAAAACTGTTGCATTTGAGGCGAAGAACAAACTGAAGAGATTCAAGAGCTGACATTTCGTCCAGAAAAAAAACGGCTTAATGTGGTATGTGGGCCGGTGGAATCATCTGTACATATTTCTTTAAGAATGATGCTGGTGAGAACGTAGTCGTCAAAGGCGACCGTTATCGCGTCATGATAATCTACTATATGATGCCTGACAATGAAGCTCGTGATCTCGCCGATATTTGCTTTCAAAAAGACGGCGTCACGTCCTCCAAATCGCATCAATCAATGGATTTTATGAGATAACACTTACGGTGGGCAGATAATTAGTCATTTTGAGCCGGTCACTCGGCCACCAAGATCATATAATATCAACCGTTAGACTTTTTCCTGTGGGGATATGTAAAATTTAAAGTCTATGCGAACAATCGCAGTTCGATTTAGGCTTGGGAGCAAGACATTCCCCAGTTACCAGTCGAAATGCTCGAACGAGTCATCAAAGTTGAGCTCAACGGATGGACCTTCTGAGACGTGGACACAGCCAACATGTGAAAGAAGCATTTCTGTGTTTTTTCCTTAAAAAAAGCATGCACCAAGTGGATCACCCTTTATAACCACCTTTATACCCCTACATCTTATCCACAACATGGATCACTTCTCAAAAACAACATAATAATGCATGCTAACTTGGTTAAGTCAGATTGACAAGTATAAGAGGGAGAGACTCGTTAGTGTGGGAGCTTTTCACATATCATAGACTAAACTATATTTAAGTGTATATTTTAACCGTTTGAAAGACGTTTTCCTTCGTTGCCTCATAAGTATTTCGTACTAACCACTACTATCTCAAGTCAGTGCTTGTTGAAAGTCCGTTCACAATGATATGGCAAAAGAGACCATCATCACAGCATTTATTTGCACTTCGGCGTGCATATCGGAGTATGTATGTGCCTCGCGTGTCCTCCTTCTGAAGTGTGGGCACATTCACTGCATGCTTCGCAGCCGTATCAAATTAACTTTAATTATGTCACACGAAATTGTCATTAAGTCCGGAATAAATGCGATACCAAATTGACACAAACATTCACACCTCAATTGACTTTGATGTCCTCTTATAACAAATACACAGCAGTCATACTTACTACTCTCTGCAAACCGAAATGGAGGCGACACCTCCCTCTCATGAAGGGTATTTGTCTGTCGTCCGTCGCATTTGCGAAATAATTCGACTCGGTGACATTGCCAGCAATTGGCATTGTCATTTGGACAATTGGAGCAACACATTTACGAATATATCCCGGTGGGTGGTAAAACACATACAACTATTTTACGAACCTCCACTATGCAGATAGTATTCCGCTTCGGCAAAAAAAATTTCCCCAATGCAATACACAATTATGAGACTTAATTACTCGTAAATATGTATGAGCGCACATTCATGAGCGCAAATTGAGAAGCTTAAATTGTCAGAGGTTTCATCGAGGTGTGTGCTCAACACTTAGTAAACTCTTCAGTACATCTTTTAAGACTTGTATTATGAAAATCTGAAATTTTTAGCGAGTATTTATTTTTAGAGAAATATTACCGCCGTACACATATTAATCCGTTCTCTTTCTCGCTCCTTTTTCAGATTTTCGCACTTAAATATTTTGATGTGTTCACTTCCGTGGTTCCTGTACTTCCTGATTGATGGCGGCTAGTAACATTATTGGCGCCCGATTTCGAGCACCGAGTGGTACATATCACACACAAAAGAGTAGCAAATCTGCGGGGCCACCAAACCAACCACTACGCTCTGGTAAAACGGATGCCAACCACCGTCAGCGACGGAAGTCCGAAGCCGATGTCATCCACAATGAAGCTTTTTAGTATACAGGGCTAGATCGCGACGTAGCCGAAATTTTCTTGGCGTGCTGAGAGCAGAGCAACAGCCAACCGGGCAATCATATGGACTACTCGTCTTTGTCGATAACGGCCAGCGAGACATATGGCCAGCAGCATTCGCGCTCATCGTCCAAAAGGAAAATGGTTTGCCGCGATATGGTGATGTAGTTGTGTCGCAGGTTGAGCCGATGACAAATTGAGCGATATAGTTTGGAGTCGAGTCGAGTCATTCTGACGGATTGAACTGCATTGATCCGGGGAACCGTTAAATGAGCAATAATACACACCTAACTTTGTAATTGTATTATATTTGTGCCTTATTTCCTATTTCATATTTGCTATTGTAAATAACTTTATATTATAAACTTATTATTTAGTTTATTCCACGATGCAGCTTTGCGCGCGAGCAAGCCGCATAATTTGTGTGTTGTACAATAAATGTAGGTTTCAAATATTGATATAAAAATAAATGTATGCATGTATGCGGATTAGAAAAACACCAAGAGGTCGTCTGTAAAATCTCCAGACCATTGATCCTTAAAACGTTGTTTTCCGCTGCACACCGCGCGTTGCTTTCTAGAAGTCCTCATCGCTGTGGTGTTCGGGCTTGCTTGCCGTCTTTGGACGCATTGGTAGCTCTCCGGTGATCTTCGAGATGCTTATATCATCCATCGAATTGAGATCAACTAAAAGTTATAACACAAGTCTATAAATCTCTCAAGAATTGTTTTTAACCTTTCACTTACAATCATCGTCGACAAAGCTCCCCAACTCGGCATTGGGGTTGCCCAAAAGACCGCTTGGAGGCGGTCCACGCCCCATGTTGAGTAGACCACCCATGCAGAACTCACTATCCGAACTTCCGAATGAGCCGACTAACCTTACAGCAACGAAACTCGATGGTACCAACTCATACAGTGGATTTTGTACTAAGGAACAGCCAACATGACGTGTTGAAGACAGTTCTCTTCGTTTCAGATCTTACAAAAACTTGCGTCATAACTCTACACAGCCAGTTCACACCACAGAAACGTTCAGTGGGCTCTTTTCCATCAATGCGCTATTTTCATGCAAGGCTCTGACTAGTTTTGAATGCCTTCAACAATAGTAAACGCGTAAAATTAATTTTACCTCCCTGGATTTCTCGGTTTCATCTGGTTTAACGGGAATTATGTAGTAAGTATTTAATTAAATTACTGTCCAACTTTTCAAACGGAATTACCGACCACTTTCACAATCGTTAAATAAAAAAAGGTTTTATTTAAAATGTACAACAATTTTATTTTAAGGTTAATTTAGCGCAAGTATTGAATACAACAGCGAAAGTGTATATTCGAATGTTGACGTGTGATGAGCGTCTCAAGGATTGTTCAAATCCTTTTTTTGTTGGTTTGGCGGCATGCGATGTCATCGTGTGGTGACCGCTCGCTGGGTGTGGTGATATTCTTAATTGTGGAGTGATGTAGTGTCATCAGTTGTGGTAAATTAATCTGTCTTAGTAGAGTGCGCCAGTTTTTCCGAGTAAAGTGGGTGGATGCTTAACTCTTTAAACAGTATTGTTTTCAATGTTTCGGCAAGATGTTGCCACCCGTAGAATGTTGCATAACATTGCATTGACAGATTCTGCAGCGCTAAAAAGCGGCATGAACATCTCTCCACATTACAAGTGAATGCATGCGCTCTCTGTTGTTTTAAAGATTTGCTACCGCTCCCCCTACACACAATTTCGCCTTCAATGTTGTGTTTTGTTCGCTTGCCAACATGTTGCGATCGTCAACGAATCATTGGAGCGCAGCCAGCGCCAGCGACATGGTTGAATGGAGCTCATTGCCCCCACCATGAGTCTCGAATTCGAAGTCGACAAGTGTGTAAGTGACACACACAGCTATGTATTCATGCACATGCACACACACACCTAAGCCGACGTCGCTTTGCGTTTTATTTTCTTTGTAGCCACGGTGTCGTGAATAAAAAAAATTCAGTAGTAATTGCTGCGGTGCGTGTTATTGTTGTAAATGCATACATACGATGCGATATGTAAGTACATTTTTGATGCATTTGAGATGTGTATAAGTAAGTATGTATTTAAGTATGAATTACAAGTCGGTTGTTGAGATTTAGCTACTAAAAGATTAAGATTAAAAAATTATTATTAGTGTTACAAAAAATTTTATTAGATAAAAAAAAAAATTATTGGATTGAAATTAAAGAAATATAAAATAATAAAGTAAAAAAATAAAATAAAATAAAATGAATTGAAATGAAATATTATATAATGTAACAAATAAAACTTAAGAAAAAATATAATTAAATTATGATTAATTAAATAAATTTAAAAAATCAAGAAAAGAAATTAAATTAAAATAAATGAAATCAAATCAAACAAAATGTCATAAATAAAATAAAAAAAATATTATGATTAAATTAAGTTAAGTATAAGTTAAAACATAAATTAAATAACTTTTAAGAATCAAGAAAAGGAATTAAAGTAAAAATGCATTTTCCACTTAATTGGCGACTCTGGCTGCAATTGCTGTCGCATTGGAATTGTCGTTGTTGTTGTTCCAATTTATTATCTCATCCACAAGTTTTTGCTCATTGCATTTTCATGCACCGCAATTTTTTTTCCTCCATTTTCTTAATAGATGTTGCTTTTGTAGCATTTTGAGCACACATTCATATACACGCAAGCACACACTGCGAGCTATCGAGCAGCACAGCAACTGCAGCCACGCTTTGTTGCCAACTGCAACGCGGGGAATTCTTTTAATTTTGTTTTTATTTCCACTTTGTTGTTGTTGTGGTTCGTGTTGCCTTCTCAGCGCTGCGTGGCGTTTGTGCATTTGTTAGCGAATGCATTGTGCCATCGCGCACGCCGCTGCCCCCTCCTCAAATGGCGCTCTGCAGAGGCGCAACAGCTGCGAGCATCGCCTGCAGTTTATGCAACTGGATTATGTTGTAACTCGTGTCTCATACTTTGCGTTCGCCGGACTTGCAGCTCTCTGCGCGGCCATAAAGCGGATATGTGCGCTTGAATTTGTGTACAGAAATGAATGTATGTTAGTATTGCTTTTGATTTTGTTTTGATTTTAATTTTTGTTTATTTAACATTTTTATGGGGCACGTGTTTGCAGTTGTTGCTGCTCCATTTGCCGCTCAATATCAATGGAAAAACAACAAACGAAATCAGCAATAACAACAAGTGTATTCATTTCAGCGATTCTGCCATTCTGCCACACTTATTTATGGTCTTTTGTGGCATTGAAAAGTTGCTGGTGCTTTTGGTTGGTGCGCGATATTGTATTTGGACTATTATAATCAACCGTTATGGTATGAATTTCTCAACTTTCAAATCTTTATTTATTTTCTTGCGTTTCAAGCTGTTGATTTTGGAAAAAAATTTTGTCCGTAATACCGTCGCCTGAGCATAATTGTCGCTTTATGGGAACGAGTGTTGAAATAATTTCTTTATAGCAGTGAGATGGTGACCTGGAAGTACACAGAGATAGTTTGTATTCTTCAGAATATGCATATTGATAGAAAAACATGAAATATAAAACGCTTCATCCTCACCCGGCACCACATGGTCGTCAGGATGATGTGAAACGCAGACGAAGCAGGTTTAAACATCACAGAACACCCTGTCGAAGGATGCCTCTTGATGTCTCCGGTCAAACACTTACAATACGAAGCCTATATGCTAAAGATTAAAGAACATAAGGAACTCCTCTCCAAGCAGTTTCTGCTGGGATGTTTTCGCAGAAATGTTCTGTGAGTACTCTGCTTGAAGCGCAGTCACCTCCTGGGAACAACAAGAGGTCCTTCCTTAACAACGTCGACGACATTCAACAGTAAGCCAACCAGACATCGGACCCCACTCACTTCAGATGCACACTGAACGCCATTCACAGTAGACCTAGTAACATCTGAACCAACTCCCTTTTAGTGTATGGCGATTTTGGAGTCAAACAACCATCCATTGCTGACGAAGAGCTCCAGTTATTACAAGAATCTAGAGTGACCCTTGCGCAACTTCGTTCTGCATATTGTAACCTACTTATCTTGAATCTATCACGGCATTCTAAATATGTGTATAGACATAACGGGTGATTTTTTTGAGGTTAGGATTTTCATGCATTAGTATTTGACAGATCACGTGGGATTTCAGACATGGTGTCAAAGAGAAAGATGCTCAGTATGCTTTGACATTTCATCATGAATAGACTTGCTAACGAGCAACGCTTGCAAATCATTGAATTTTATTACCAAAATCAGTGTTCGGTTCGAAATGTGTTTCGCGCTTTACGTCCGATGAGCGATGAGGCTCATTTCTGGTTGAATGGCTACGTAAATAAGCAAAATTGCCGCATTTGGGGTGAAGAGCAACCAGAAGCCGTTCAAGAACTGCCCATGCATCCCGAAAAATGCACTGTTTGGTGTGGTTTGTACGCTGGTGGAATCATTGGACCGTATTTTTTCAAAGATGCTGTTGGACGCAACGTTACGGTGAATGGCGATCGCTATCGTTCGATGCTAACAAACTTTTTGTTGCCAAAAATGGAAGAACTGAACTTGGTTGACATGTGGTTTCAACAAGATGGCGCTACATGCCACACAGCTCGCGATTCTATGGCCATTTTGAGGGAAAACTTCGGACAACAATTCATCTCAAGAAATGGACCCGTAAGTTGGCCACCAAGATCATGCGATTTAACGCCTTTAGACTATTTTTTGTGGGGCTACGTCAAGTCTAAAGTCTACAGAAATAAGCCAGCAACTATTCCAGCTTTGGAAGACAACATTTCCGAAGAAATTCGGGCTATTCCGGCCGAAATGCTTGAAAAAGTTGCCCAAAATTGGACTTTCCGAATGGACCACCTAAGACGCAGCCGCGGTCAACATTTAAATGAAATTATCTTCAAAAAGTAAATGTCATGTCTAACGTTTCAAATAAAGAACCGATGAGATTTTGCAAATTTTATGCGTTTTTTTTAAAAAAAAAGTTATCAAGCTCTTAAAAAATCACCCTTTATATCTGCAGCATGGAATGAATCCCCCTTAATACTAATCACATCTTTGCATTCCTAACGAACTTCACTCATCTAAAATCTTTCTATTTATGGTTCGATCCTGTCGAAACAGGTCTTTTAGCACATAAATACAAAGTACAATACAAAGCCCACAAAATTTTTTTTATATTTAAATCAAAATGTTTGATGTAACTTGAACATTCATCATTCATTTATTCATCGCCACACTTTGTTTTATTTCTTTGAGCTACTCTCTTTTCGCAGGCAGAAATCAGTGGTGAGCGGATGTAAACCCCTTTCGTTATCTTAAATTTGTTATAGATAACACTTGACAGATAGTCGTCAAACTTTTTACAATATTCTACTATGTAAGGGTTAACCTGGAAAAATATTCAATAAACTGATATTGGATTGGTTCTTTTCGTAATAGTCAATCCCCAGAAGTTCTGAACTAAAAAGTCGAATTCTTCTCTAATTCTATGATCAACTGATTGCTTGTGTTTCTTTCATATTATTCAGTATCTAGTATTTACTTTATAAACGTTTCTTATTTCTGGTAATGGCTAATTTTGTCTTTGAATAATCTGTGATAAAGTAGAAATTATCGAATCGCTTCTTACGAAAGAAAAAAGCTAGGTTAGGTTAGCTATATAAACTGATTTATCATGAAGAATAATCCCACTTAGACTGGTAGAGACGCTGGTCGATTGTGTTTCCCAATACTCCTAGGTTTGCATCAAAAGACCTTCACATATCGATGAAAAGCCTAGAGCCTGTCAAAAAGTAACTTACACTAAGAAAACATCAAATGATTTAAATTTCGAATACCTCAAATATATTTCTTTATAAATAAACTTATGATCTCTGTTAAACTAACACAATTTCTCTAATAATGGAAGAAATAGTATCGCGTTTTCACTTCCAAGAGCTCCTCTTAATTTCAAGTCTCTGCTGTCTTTATGGATTTTTTTAACAATAAAATTGTTGTTTTCATTACATAAAAGTGTAATTCCGTTATACGTAATGCATACACCCACTTCCTTATTCTAGTAGTTACATATGTTATTGTTGTACTTGTTTATTTTCTGGTTGTTGCATGCAATTGTGGCACAGCAGGAGTCGCCTGAGTAAACATGGAGGGTGGAGTGGTTGTGCTGAGGTTGAGAAAACTCTTTATACTGTTTGCAGTCCCTTGTGTAACTTCAGGGATTATTACACAACTATATATGTATGTAACATTTACTTTTAGTTACATAACGGAGAAATGCGTCTCAACTATCAAAATGTTTTTGCATAACTTTAATTGTGCACATTTCACGCAACAGTACAGTTGCCCCTGAGCAATGCGATTTGCTTTGTGTTCGTAACGACGTGACTTCGGTTATCACACTATTCTCTCCCAACAAAACTCCCTCAAGGAGAAAGTTTCTGACAGCATGTTTCGCAATGTAATGTCAAATCTACACGAGCTTTATTGGCTATCTACACTAGCATTTGTAGTAATATGCTGAAAGAGCTTAAGTTGATTTGTAAAGGGTGGTCCATTGCGAGGTTTCTTACTTTTTTTAAGAAAAAACACAAAAACTTCAACTTTAGTGTTCAGAAGAACATTCTTTGGCATTTATTTTTGGAAGATTATCTCTTTCAAAAATTGGCCGCGGCTACGTCTCAGATGGTTCATCCGTTGAGTTCAATTTTCGATGACTCGTTTGAGCATTTCGACGGGTAACCTACAGATGACACGCGTGAAGTTTTGCTCCTAGACCTGAATCGAAGCTGGATTGTTCGAATAAACTTTAGACTTTACATATTCCCACAGGAAAAGGCCTAACGAAGTGAAATCATATGATCTTGGTGGCCAATCGACCGGCCCAAAACGAGAAATTATCTGAATTGTTCTCTCAATAAATCCATTGATTGATGCGATATGTGGGAAGTGAGGCCATCTTGTTCAAACAAAACGTAGCCGACATCACGAGCTTCATGAGCTTATGAATTGGGCCTCATCGCTGAACAAAATTTGGCTTGAAAACGTCAGATCTTCTTGAAACTTAGGAGTCGCAAACGCACCGTCATCCACTACATCGGTATTATATTAGTTTTCGTGCTGATAGTGTTAATCTTTGATATAATTTTAGGTTCTTTCATTCTTAAATGAGGCCATTTTCAGCAGGAGTTACAATTTCGTTTTTAACAGCGACACTGAAATATTAAAACAGTAATGAAATTTGTTCAAGAGCATCCAAGTTGAGCTCATTATGTGCTACTAAGTCAAAAGCAGAACATATTTACTGCTTTTAATAAGTAAAGTTAGAAATATAAGTTAGTAAAATAATTTGAAATTTAACAGTGAGAGCTGCTGCTCTTGTTGTTGCGGGTTTTCACTAAGTTTCCTAGTTTGCCAGCTTATTTGTGGACTTTTCGCTGGCAAATGACGGCGAGCATAGAAAATAAACAGCTTGCCCTTTGCCACACAGCGTGTCAGAAGTTAACGGTGTAAACAGCGGAAAACATTTAAAATTACCAACTAGTTTTCCACACGCACACACACACTCTCGCGAGCGTATGTAGACTTCCGCTGTTTGTTGTTGCACTTGCCAATTACCAAGTGATTCTACAAGAAGGAGGTCATAAAAATAACATTAAAAACTTTCAACGTTTATGTTAGAATAACGGTTACAGCCGCAAATAACAGAGAAAGTGATAGCGATTTTGGTGTGTGATAAAAGCAGCTTACATACTTACATATGCTAAATGGTCATAAAAAGTAAAGAAAATAAGTGAATTTTTATAATAATTCATTTTATATGTACATATGTGGCCAATATATAGACCAGAAAAAGATATACATATACGAAATTTAAAAAATTTATTTGGTCACGAAGGGACCTCGCAATAACTGCTAAGAAACTATGAGCAAAAAATCGTAAGACTTGTTGTAGTGTTTTGAATGAAAATGCAGTTTAGTCTGAGGAAATGATTGCAAATGAATTATTCGAAGTATTGTCCACCGCCAGTCACAACACTTTAAGCCATTTTGTCATCTTGTATGTGGAACTGCTTCTGAGCCAGACCTTGTGCTACCGAACGAAACAAATAATAGAACGGATGATACAATATCTGGGGAGTGTTGGGTAGGACTTCCCATTTAAGCGTTTACCGCTTGGCAACGTGAGGCCCAGCGTTTCCATGCAGCACTTGAATGCAATCACTTTTTTTTGTTTCAATTAATTTGCTGGGAATTGTGTGTTTGATATTGGGTGTCGAGTGACTCCTAAGGCTGAAGCAAGCTTTTCTTGCATTTGTCATGGATGCTCATCGAGCAACGCCTCCAATTCACTATTTTCTAGGGTTTTTGGCTTTCCTTCACGCGAACGGTCTTTAATAAAAATATCGCCGTTTTTGGTGCGACAACACCAATCACGTCACGTTGTTTCACTTGGGGCAGCACTTCTATAAACTTTTTGGAGTCCACAACGGGCGTCAGCTGCGGATTTCGAGATGTACGAGAAATACGAGGACATTGACATAGTTCAAGGAATTAAGAGACAACGGCTACGAGTATAGCTCATGCTGTCCAAATGGAATAAAAATCATTTAAATAATGGATAGAGAAGTGTTTTTCAGTCTTTTTACCTTAGTTTGAAAAATGCCTAAAATTTAGGAGTTTTGAATAAATACGCCCTTAATGTTTCACAATATCCTGACTTTTTTAATCGATCAAGCGCAGAACAAGAAACAAGAACAAAAACTGGATGTGACAGTAAAAAATATACTTCATTAAATAAAAAATAATAAAAAAATCGCGTTTTAATTTTCTTTTATCTTTGACGTCAAATCGAATTTGGTATTATTACGCCTCCGTATTTGAAACCAAAATCGTTGGTTGGCGCCGCCATTCACCAATAAACCACATACACACATACTTACAAGAAATGCCTTGTCACATCTGTTGCCTGCACTCATTGAATGATTGAATGCGTTTGGTCACCCTTTGGGTTGGGCCATTCTCATTTTATTATTATTGCGCCTGCTTAAGGTTATCGGTGTCTGCGACTGTGCTTCATTTTCACTCCTTTTTGTTATTGTTTGTGTGCTTTCATAATTGACACTGATCGCCTCACATGTGACGCACACCACCCACATATGTTGTAAGCCGTAAACTTGGGTGGCAGGCGAAGCGCTCGTCAAGCATACGTAATGAATGTGTGTGTGTGAAATGGCTTAAACGCTTATCAACACCTACACAAGTGATTATATCGAAAGAGTTGTACGTATACTTCTTTTTCGCCATAAAAATATGAACACTTGAGGCACTGTATAAAGTGTAATGGTTTTGTATTGTCGCCCAGTTCTTACGCCTTATTTGCCATCGTGTCATATTTCATATTCTACAATTCTTTTCTCATCGCTGCTGACGTTAATACTTAACTATATTAATTTCACATGCCAACAGTGAAAAAGAGACTCCTTTGATACACAAAGGCTCGCTGGCATTTAGAGAAATTAGTATCGGTTTACGAGTCTCCGTGATTATGACACGCATTTGGAGTTTTGGAGTGAAGAATGTTTGTTTTTTTGTACTGTGTGCGCATTTATGGGATGGTATGTAGAACACCTTACTTGGTGACAGCCATGAATGAGAGGGTTGAGTATACACCTGACCAAATATGACTAGGACTGGTCCATCTGAAGTTTTTTCCTACATTAGTTATTTTTATATAGTTTGTGTTTGACAGATGTTTGTTGAAGTTTGTCTGGCGACTTTTCCATGCGAAAAAATTGCACAGAGAGTTTGATTGAAATTTTGTATTTCCAATGGAATCAAGGCAACAGACCCGGTGTCAATGTCTCAGACGCATTTGGGAGAGCTGACTTTAACATGAACCACAGCATTCAGTGAAGTGCGTAAAGTCATCGAAAATCTGTCTCATGTCAACATTGAAAAAGTTAAACAAACAATGCTTCAAAACTGTAGTGCAGGACAGCAGAGTATTTCGACACCTCTTGTGGATCAACTTAACTGTTTTGGTTAATGTCTCGGATATGGAGCTTATCCTTACTAGACTCGTGCTAAATGATTGGAGTACGCCGTCCCATTGTGGTATGATTGTGACTAACTTTTTGGCCAAATGCGAAAGGAAAGTGATTGCCTAGCCACTGTGTTCGCCAGATTCGACTTTTTATTTTATTCTTTTTAGAAACTGAAAAATCCGCTTCGGAAAACTCAGAAAATTGCATTTCATCAATTGATTTCTTTGAATAATTTAGGCACAGTATTTTTCGAGGTTAAAAAGGAAATACAATTTTTTATTTCGAGCCAAATTTTGTATCCGAAAGCGTTGCGAATGTTCGAAAAGGCTTACAGTGATTCAGTTTTATCAAAACACAAGCCAACGAGTGATATAATGTCTTCACAGACAATCGAGAGATTTCTTCAACTGATGAAAATATTAAAAAGTGAAAAAACTGGAACAAGGACTTTACAGGATTATAATGCACCATCGCATCAACCCACGATTGCGACCGAATTTAAACCTAAAAAGGCAATACATACCTTTAATCAACCACCGTATTCACCGGATTTGGCTTCACAAGTAGCTTATGATCATCCCAAAAGGTGTTTATGAAAAGTGTTTCTGGGCTGAAAAAATAATTGGCATAATGGCATGTATTATATTTGATGGGGATTATTTCTATTCGTATTCTACCACATTTTGAGCGAAATAAATTACCAAAATTTCAATGAGAATCTCTTTCCAGATGGTTCTCTCCTCTTCACATAGCTCAGTTAACCTTATTTGTACACTCAGTATTATAGAAAATATTTATTGCTTTTTCGTAATGTGTGTAACTTGTCAAGTCACGCCTATAATTAGTCTGTGTTATATACCTTCAAGCATTTACTATATGTAAGGTATGTTTGATGAGCTTATTTAACGTCTCATATTGTTTCACACCTTCGGTTTGTAAGAAGCTAGTCAACAATTAAATCTAATTAGTTAAACAACTAAACTTAAGGTATTTTATATAAACTGTATACCCAAGATCAATGCAAACAATTTTCTTGAACCCTTTGTGAGAGGAAACTGTGAAACAAAATAATTTGAAACCGAGGATTATAAAATAATTGTAGAATCCTACATATGAGGTGTTCAGAGTAGTTAAATTTGGTTTACAGACATAAATACGGATACTGAATGCCTCAACCAAGAATTGAGGAAGTAGGGAAAATTGCCAAGATATCCGTTTAGGAATAAAAACCCCATCTTCCTTGCCACTAAAGTGATTTTCAGCATTTCTGTGCAAATATAATAAAATTCATTCGCGCTTGAAGTTGGTACCACCTTACCTGCGTGTGTTTATTTTATCCACGTGGATAGGTGCGAAGGCAATACTTATTTATAACTGACAATTTGCCTGCTGTTAACACAGCTTAATCTACTGTGCATATAGAACATTTAACGCCTTATGCGTGTATGTGTGTGTGTGTATTGGTGTTTATAGAATGATCTACATCTTATTCGCACACACACGCATTTATGCAAATAAACGGCGAAGGTGTCGCTTAAGGTTAACAAAATATTTGTAGCTCACCGGCAGTCATCGCCAGACACATCGACACATGCATGAGCGTATGTATGTTTGTGCGTGTGTATATAAACAAACACTGTGAGTTGTAAATTTGCATGCAGGCGATAAATTATTGCTCTTGAACCCGGAAACTCTACGAATTCTCTTAGTCTGCAATGAGACGCAAACGCAATTGCCCTTCAAAGTGTTGCGTGTGTATTTTGCTGAACTCGGAAGGACGACAGCGCAAGAAATATTTGCATATTTGTTATGCGAATTTGCTCCAAATTCAATTAAATGCTTTGCTGAGAATATTGCTATTTTATTTACATGTCAAATTTGTATTCAAATTTATATTCATGTCGTCCTTGTGAGGAAGAAAATACTCAGCACTTGCATTCCTTATTTCTTATGAATATATGTGTGTGTGTGTTTCGCACTGTTAGAAAATTTTTAATTTTCTAAACTCAAAAAGCCATCGAGCCGTCACAGCATTCAGCTCTAATCGGGCTCAACTAATGCCAAGCCAAGTTGTTGCACTCAACCTGCCTGTTGGAATGGGGATTTGCATATTTAAAGAGTAAACTAAAAAAAAAAAGAAAACAAAATATTGATTGCGCATTCTGTGAGAATTAGCGATTGCCAAGGTGTAGTTAACGCATTTCAAAATAAGCTCAGGGCATAAATACAATATAATATAAGCAATGCGATTAAATATATATACATTATAACAAAGAAGTACCTGGAAACTTCTAGTCTAAGCGGAGTATTGTCAAAATATCTTAAAAACAATACGCATCTGACAATTCTCGTGCAAAAAAAAAATAATATTTAAATACTAGAAATTATTAGAATATCGATTATCTAAACTCTTATTTGAATTTGATATATTTTACAAAATTTACCAATCATAGTAATTTGAAATTCACTTGCAGTATAAGATTCATTGCTTCCGCTTTGAAAGGTTAGATATTCTGATGTAATTTTGATTTAGTAATTAATTTCAGCTAGTTTTTCATATAAGTAAGAACACTTAGGCTAATCGAAATCGACTAGTTCTAAGCATTCCATTTCAGCGACCTCTAAAAAGACAAAAAGCTGATTTTTTCAGTCGCTACTTATTTGCTAGAAGTGAATGTAATTATATATTAATTGTGGTATTTATAATCCAAAAACAATTGAAATGTTTAAATGCGTAATAAATTATTTTGCTTAGTTTTAACAAATTACAGTTTTTTAAATTGAAATATTTATTGTTATGTACACAAATGCTTTGACTAAAAGTTCAAAAGAAAATATTTTTATAAGATATGATAATTAAATGTGTTTGATAATACTAAATTTATTATAATAGTCTATACTAATAGAAAATATTAAATTAAGTACACGCATAAAGCTAGAAATGCCGAATAATAATTCTAAAAAGACATTCCGATACGATTAACTAATTTTTGAATGAAAATATTTTTTTTGCATTTACTATAGTTTTAGATTTCATAATTTAATCAATTAGCAATATTTGCCGTCGGGTTTAAATCAGATTGCTAATAGACTGAATTAAGTGATTTTCTGAGACGCTTCTTAGATTTTCCACTCTGTTATTAGTGCTGCCATATATTCAAAATCCATGTGTGTTTAAGTGCAAAACGCACTTGCCTCTGAGTTAATATCTCAAAGTGTGAAATTCCATTTGGAACTAATTTTTCTTAGTAATTATTAGTGTTTTGCTGGTTAATTGTTGTTGCTGAGCAATTAGTCGTTTTTCGCATGTGTTAGTGGATGTGTGTGTATTTTCCGATCCGCTCATTGATTAGCTTTGCATTTAATTATAAATTGAAAGCAAGTGTGCCTAATTAGTGCCCCCATCGAGCAGATATGCATGAAAATGGTGTGTGTGGTGTGCAGGTTGAAACAGTTTCTGCTTACATTGGCCAAACAGTGACAAAGCTAAGACGATAAACTAGTTCAAAAATGGGTGCTTGTGCTATTTAAATATCACTGAAATAAATAAAAACATGAACAAGTACATTTAAAAACTCCATATTTATTTTACTTGAAATGCTCTTAAACTGATTATATTCCAAAGTGAGTAACACAGGTGGTTTGTGTTTCAAATGCATTCAGAAATTATATCCTCGATTCTTTTAATTATTTCTAAAATACCCATAAAAATAATAACTAAAAATCCAGTAAAGATAGTAACGGGGTTTTCAATAAGAGCGCTACAAAAGTACATTTGATGCCATTGTGTATGGAACTCGATTTCTTTGCATGGCCGCCACGGGCATGTTTGGAGAAGTCACAGACGCTGAACCCAATTTTCGATGGTCTTCAAGCATAAAGCGGCCGATATTGCTGGAATTTCATGTTCGATATTCATACAAAGTTCACCAATCGTCGCTGACTTGCTGGTGTAGATCATAGATTTGACGTAGCCCCACAGGAAATAATCTAACGACGTCACATCGCACGATCAAATGACTGGGCGATTTCGTGAGATAACTCATTTACCAAACTTGGTTCTCAATAAATCGATTGTGATATTCGCTGTGTGGATTGTGGTGCCGTCTTGTTGAAACCACAAATTGTCCAAGTCCACGTCATCTAAAAATATTCGGTTATCATTGAGTGGTAGCGGTTCCCATTCATAGTAACGTGCTGGTCTTGATCATCACGGAAGTAGTACGTCCATAAACTACACCAAATTGTAATTTTTTTAGTATGCAAAGGCTACTCATGGAGTAAGTGTGATTTGCTGACTGACTAATAACGCATATTTTGCTTATTGGCAAAGTCATTCGGCAAGAAATGAGTCCATCGCTGAAGATGATTTTTCGATGAAAACTCGGATCATTTCCAAGTTGTTGCTCAGCTCAATACACGAACACATGACGATTGTGGTGATCAAACGGCTTCAGTTATTGCGTAAGTTTGATCTTGTAAGAATGTACATCAAGATCTTTTCGCAAAACTAGCCAAAACGGCACGTCACAGAGATGCCCAACGCTTGAGATAGACGTTTGAGAGACTGATTTGGGTATTTCTCAATTGATGCGCTAGCGGCAGTAATATTCTCGACGACCGTTTCTTTGTCATTTTGTACTGTGTCTGTGGATTCGAATTTTTTTACCAGACGCTCAATTGTTGATCTGACAGGACGATTATGACGACCATAAAATGGACCGAGCTTCGGTAGTAAATTTCAATTCGTTGTTGGATGGTATTACTTTCCATGATGAAATATCACACCTTTCTAAAGAGAAATATCAAAAGAGCGGGGGAAAATATAGCGTTGTTTGTTGTCCCTAGCGGTAGCGTATTGCAGCGTTCCTATTAAAAAACACAATAACATTTTTTTTTTGAAACCTTGTGCTCAATTCTTGTAGCAGCAGAAAATACAGAATGCCGAATTGAGAGCCGTTGGTTAGGTATAATCCGAGTCCGAAAAGTTGTAATTTAACTTTTAATATTCTCCTCTGAAATACCTTGGAATGTGGACAACTTAGGGGGTACGCCCGTAGAGACAGTCGAAAAAAAAGGATTTTTTGGAATCAAAACTACTGTATCAATCGTAAGAGTATATTTATACATTTTGAAATTTTTGAAGAAGAAATTAAATATTTTATAGGTGAACTGATGGAGCCGATGGAACTGAGCGCCTAGACTTTAGAAGAATGCAACTTAAAATTATTTGGTATTGATTTAAGCTTTTGTTTTGTTGTTTGTAAAGGTATAAACTATCAAAATATGAAAAAACCAGATTTTTTTTAGATTTCATTCTTTTTAAAAAACGTTTGTTCTCGCATTTGATGGGAAAACAGGAAGTTTCTGTAAGAATATTCACACTGCGAGGTTTCTATTTCTCTTTTTTAACAGAATTATTTCATTAAATTAATTAAGTCAATTATTTCTGTATCAAAGTTAACTTCGAGCAATGCTGTGATAAAGCGTTACAGTTACTTCCTCTTTTATCAATTTTCCTCGGCAAACTTCAATCGGCGCACGCGTGACTTCAGTTCATCAGAGAATAGCAAAGAGAAGGCAACCAGAACCATGTGCCATCCGAAAGATCAGAAGCAATGAGCACTAGACGCGCAAGCAAGCTTTTCACTATAAATATATATAGCACTCATACATATATATGTAGATATTATATGTATGCTTATAATTGCATGGCGTTAATTCTTTGTATTTGTGTGATAAAAAAGAAGTAAGCAGGAAGCTATGCAGACATCGAGAGCAACGAAACGAAAAAGAAGAAAGCAAAAGATGCTGGTTACATTATTAATGATGATACAATTGTTGGATTAGTTGTTGTACAATGCTTTTGTTGTAACTACTGGACATAATGGTAGCTGCACTGACATCGAGCGTCGACGAATTCATATTATTAAAGTGTCAAGTTCATGTAAACTGATCTGGCGGCAAGAAATTGCGCAAGGCACACACATACACATATACTTATACAGGAAAACATACATACGTGGGTAAGATGCGAATCAGTTGAAAGAGGCTGGGACTAGCGGCAGAACTTACGTTTGGTATATGCTTACATTGCCGGACAAATATAATTATGCAAAATTAACTTTATGGCACCTGCTGTCATATGCAACAAAGTACAGACGTGTAATCATTTGACTTGAGTAAGTATTCTAATCAAAAACTGGGATTCATATATTCGGCGTCTGAGGGCTTGAAACGCTATGGTCCGATTTCGACATTTTTTGAGCGTAGGATGAATGAAAAACATTAGATTTAGCAAAATTTGATTCCGATAACTTTGTTGATGGTTGACTTTAACAATCTAGAGACAAAAAATATGGGAAATTGCAAATTGTGACTTATAGGAAGAAAGCGCGGTTTGTAGTCAAATTGGCTCAACTTTTAGTTCAATAGTTTTCAACTTAACTGTTAGATATAGTTGAGAACCCTAATCTTGATTTCAATGAGAAGAAAATAATTACATTATTTTACTTATAAAAAGAAGTAAAAGTGGTTTCACATTTGCGGGTTTGATTCTTTAGTTGAAAGGTTTTGGCACCAAAGAAAACCGACTACTTAGTTAGGTAAGGTTTGATGGCTGATCCGAGGAGCGCACTTGATCTACTATATATCAACAGAGAGTATTACGGATAAGTGACACTACGCGAAGAAAACGACTTTGAGTTGCAGGTACAAAATTACATGGTTACACCCAAATAACACTTAACGACTCAATGATCAAAAAGATTCGGTGAATAGGTAAAACGTTTCAGGATTTCTAAATGTTCAGACATATATTCATATAGAAATCCAGATTATCTGAGCCTGATAGCAACTTTGGCGGCTATACCCCTTTATCTATGACACTATATGCAAAACAGTGTCATCTTTGGAGTGTTACATAGTTAAGTCAAAGCAAATTTAAATTATTTTCATTAAATAGTTAGCAACATTCATAGAAATTCTTTCACGCCTTTTAACTTGTTGAAATACTAAAATAAATTTCATTTACAACTTTATCCTTTAAAAAATGTGAAAAGTTCAAGCACTCCACCCACATATGTACATATATGTTATAAACTCACACTGTAATACTTGCGCAACGTTAGACTGGAAAATCAGAGCTTAAGTCACCCTTAGTTTTACATAATATCTAAAAGTACCTCTTCCACCAAGCTGAATCTCCATCGAAGCTTGAAAGCGCAAACATTTCAAGCGCATAAAAACTTTTAGTTTAAATCTCAGGCGCATTCTACACTCGATTGCCTGCGAATGCCGACGCATAATTGAAGTAAGAGCAAAAACCAAAAGTGCATCATACATATATATAGTATATATGTATATATATAGCTGCAGAATCAAAGCGACTAAAAGCAACTTCCAACAAAAACAAAAAAAAAAAACAAAAAACTCGAATAAAATAAAAGCAAAACTTTAAGTGCTAAGGAACACAGTACAGCCAGCGCATGTGTCGGCATGTGCTTGCTGTTTGTTGATATGCATATGCTATATGCTGTTTGACTGGCAACAGTGTACCCATAAGGAAGCAACAGCCCAAGAAAGCAGGCAGCAACATAATAAAATTTAACATGAATCCACATAACATAAAACTTAATGGCATTAAAGTTAAAAGCAAAACATCATACACACACACACCACTACACACACGCGCTGGCGACTGTAACCGCTTTGTCACAATGAGTGACTGCCGTGGGAGATGTGACGTACATTGCATTTAATAAGTGTATATACATATGTATGTGTGTGAATGTGTGTGAGAAGGAAGTTACGCGGTGCAAGAATGATATTGTAAAGTGGGAGTGACGAGTGTTAAGTGACGTGAACCGGAAGCGTAAGTGTTTGTGGCAATGCTGGCGTAAAAAGCGGTTGTTCTCTGATGAGATGAGTGGAAGATGCAACAATAGTAATTAATTTTGTGCATAAAAGTCTTTTTAAACTCTCAAGATGCTACACAGAGCATAATCGGTTATAAAAACAAAAAGAGAAATATAAACCACAGATATGGAGACACATAACATAATTGTCTAGGTGATGGTGAACAATGCATTAATCTGCCCAAAGTATAAGCTGAAAAAAATGCAGAAATCTTGTTGAAGCTTGACACAGACACATATCCCTTGAAGAAGAAGATATTTTCAAATATTTTGAATCACGATTCAGTGTCAGCACATTTCAAGAATTCATGTTCACAATTTATTAAAATGTAGAACTGTGGTAAATTTTAATGGCGAATGGAAGAGAGCAATAGACATGCCTTTAAGAACTCTAGTACGCAGATTTAATACATTTTTTAGCACAATTTTGTCGCCTTTAAAAAATAGCTGAACCGGTTCATATCTTTCATTCGACCCCATCTACCGTGATAATTTTTGTTCTTTCGGTTAAACAGGTCAGGTCATTTAGCAATCTATCCGTAGAGCGCAGACATGCAGAATCCAAATGTGAGACTTTTGATAGTACCGATGGTGTAATTCACGTATTCTTGAATGGATGAGGACCTGAAGCAACCATTGGTCTTTGGGGACAACATCTTAAAAGAAGCTAACTTTAAATGCAATTACAATAATTTTGTCCCTGTTGTTCAGGTAGTGGACAAGTGGAACGAATATCGGCAAGTGTGTTTATTCTTCTTCTTCTTTATCGGCATAGACACTGCTTACGCGATAAATTAAAGAAGTCCCACCATACGGAATATCCTTGTCTGAAACCTCGTTTAGTATTGAATTGCTCGGAGAGGTCCTGACGGAAATTTTAGTGTAACTCAACGTTGGCGTCAGTGGCATAGAGGCAGTTCTTTTTCGTACTGCAAAAGAATATTTGGGGCCTGGTTAAAATCTAGTCGATTGTAGACTCTCCATGTCTAAAGACACACTTATAAAGTCCAATCAGTTTGTTGCAGATGGGCTTCAGTATCCTCTATGGAGCCTTATTTGAGATGTTGAGGCGGCTTATTCCACGATAGTTGCAGCAGGTTTTCATGTCTCTCTTTAGGTAGATTGGGCAGAACGCACATAAAATCCAATCGTCGGGCACGCTTTCGTCCGACCATGTTCTACAAAGAAGGTGAGAAATTCACCTTATCGGTTCTTCGCTGCCTTATTTGAAAGCTTGGCCGACAATCGATTGGTCTCCGCCGCTTTGTTGTTCTTTGGACGGGTAAGTGCTATTTGAACTTCTTCCTGATCGGGGAATGGAACGTCTGCTACATCGTTATCGATTGGGAAATCGGGTTCAACATCTCCTGATGTTATTCTTTGATTGCCATTCAGCAAGTTGCAGAAGTGTTCGTTCCATAATTTCAGTATGCTCTGGGTATCTGTCACTAGATTACCTCCGAAGGTTCTACAAGAGTATGCTCTTTTGGTACGAGTTTGGCATTGATACGCCTTATATCTAAAACAATAACCAAAATGTGTTGAATCGAACCACAGGAGATATTGAGATCCTCTGTCATCATCATCGTAATCTCTCGGATGCCCTCGACACGAACTTCAAGTACTGTTTCTTGAACTATCTTGATGTTTTTGTTATTAACAGCGGAGGAGGAACGACTCGCGTGAGACAATGTTTTTATGGCTTCACGGCCTTCACTACACGATTTGTGCCACTCGCACTAGCTAACATATGGATATCGAATATCAGACGAATATAAAAAAGTTGTACCAGTTTTGGAAAACAATAATATCGATTCCGTTTGGGTGCGCAGTGTAAACGGGCCAGTCCGGGTCAAATTTGATTAGTTGGTATGCATTGTATCACTGAAAATCGTCGACACTTTCATTTCAAAACCTCTTTAAAATTGTGAGAGAATCTTATATGTAACATGTATATAAAATTAATTTATTTTAATTGTCTATTTATTCGGTTTTACAATTTCTTCCACAATATTCGTTACATTATTATTTATATGAAGTCCTGAGCAAATTATCTCATTGCTTTAATTTTATAATCAATTCATTGAAATGCTGCTTCAGTCAATAATTCAAAGCCACACATGCACATAACGGTCGCCTGACATGAAATGGACTGACACACCGTGAGTGACAAATATCGGCAATCGTTGTCAGACGCACCCGCTATCTGTCCATCCGTCTGTCCATCCGTCTGTCCATCAAACAGCACAGCAACAAATTTAATTGAGATAATTAAAATAAAGCCCAGCATTTTATTGCTTGGCATACAATTTAATCGAGGTAAGTGCTTTTATGAGATATCATATTTATGGCAGAGAGGGTGAAGAGCAGAGAGCGCGCGAGTGAGGCAAAGCTGTGAATTCAATTGACGTGTGTGTGTGCATGTGTGCGAGGTGAGCAATTAAGGGCCGCATTTTAAACACTATTAATTTGTTGTTATTTTTGAATTTTTGAATTTTCGATTTTTTGTTTGCTTTCAACGCTCGGCTGCATTCATTAGCATGATTTCATGATGCTGGCAGATACACAATAAAATTGATTTGCGCGCCTCGGGTGCAGTCGCGTGGATTAAGTGATAATAAACTGTTGGCTTTGGTGCAGGCGTTGAGGCAAATTGCCGTAAATGCATTTAAATGAGATAAAATAAATGCGCGAAAACATAGTTCGCGTTGAAGCCGTCGCGGTCGTGAAACACACACACGAAACGACTGAATAACGTCGAAATGCAAATATTAAACGAAAATGCACATAAAATGTCTGGCAGAGCGCGGCGCTAATTACGAGCCACTGATTTTATATTCGTGTTTTCACACGTTTTTATGCGTGATTCGCACGTGTCGACTGAAATGACATGAATTGACATGAATGAAACAAATTTACTCAATTTATTTTACTTTGTATGCCAGTTGCTTTTGATTTTCGAAATATGTGTTATATTGAGGAACATTGTGTTCAAATTTCAATGCAAAATTGCAATTTAATATTTATTAATTGTTTCACATTTTTTTTTTGTTATACTTAAGTTACAAAGGAGTGCAGGTTGACAGCTTTATTAAATAGTTCAATCTATTTAGGCGGTATTCTAGTCTAGAGGCATACATTTCAGGTAATACAGGGTTTTTTAACAAGAGCGCTAAAAAAGTATGAAATTCTTTATTCCTGTGAAAGTACAATGCCATTATGTATGGAACGCGATTTGCATGGCCACCAGGGAATGCTTGCAGAAGACGATACACTGAACCCAATTTTCGACGGGCTTCAATTATAAATCGGCCGATACTGCTGGAATTTCACGATCGATTTTCGTACGTGCCCATCAATCGCTGTTGGTTTGTTATCATAAACCATAGGCTTGACGTAGCCCCACAGGAAATAGTCTAACGGCGTCAAATCGCACGACAGAGGCGTCCAATTGACTGGGCCATTTCGTGAGATAATACCTTCATCAAACTTGGTCTTTAATAAATCGATTGTGATATTCGCTGTGTGGATTGTGGCGCCGTCCTATTAGAACTACATATTTTTCAAGTCCATTTGATCCAATTCGGGGCAAAAATATTCGGTTATTATTGAGCAGTAGCGATTCCCATACACAGTAACGTGCCGGACTTGATCATCACGGAAGAAGTGCGGGCCAATGACCGCTGCCGGTTCATAAAGCACACTAAATCGTAATTTTTTCGGGATACAATAGGGACGCATGGATTATGTGTGGATTGCAGCCTGACCTATAACGCATATTTTGCTTTCTGACGAAGCCAGAAACGAGCCTCATCGCTGAAGATGATTTTTCGATGGAAATACAGATCATTTTCAAGTTCTTGCTCAGCCAATTTCATGAACATACGACAATTCTGGCGGTCAAGCGGCTTTAGTTCTTGTATCAATTTGATCTTGTAAGGATGTCGGCCAAGATCTTTTCGCAAAATTCGCCACAACAACGTCACAGAGATGACCAACGCTTGAGAACGGCGGGAGTGAGAAACTGATTTGGGTTTTCCTCAATTTAAGTATCTCTCCTTCACATAAATAAAAAAAACTTAAAAAAAAAAAAATTAATTTAAATATATATAAAAAAACTTGAAAAACAAAATTTATCAAAAATCGATCTTTATTTTCGAGTAGCCGCCATTTTACAAAAAAAATTCAGTCAATTATGAAATAGCGCCTTTGGTACCACCTTTTTTATTTCTCAGATGAACACGAGAGAAGGAATCATGGCGGCGAGGTTACGGCCTTTTCCCATCTACTTCAAGGACACATTGCTCTATGAAAAAAAAGAAACAATTTGATTTAATTTTGTAATATTTTCAAATATAAATAATCAAATTATAAAAAATTAATAGCAAACCATGAAATACCTTTTTATCAATTTCTAAAATATGCTCCTTAACTCATTGCTGCTTGTTTGAAAATACAGATATATATACGTCAGCTTGTCAATTCCACTCTTACGTCATGTAGAGAGTCGATAATAATAAATATCCTCAAAGCAAAAGTGCATGAAACCCGAACTTGATCCTCTCCTACTTACATCGGCCATATTTATGAAATGCAAGCATCCACGTCGGCGTTTTCATGATGACACGAGCTTTATGTTTTTGATAGATTACTTCATGGAATGAGCTCATCGAATGTGTGATAACTCTCGCATTTACGCTCACGTTTAAATACTCCTATATATTTACACGATTACGCATGCTGTTATGACGCAGCAAAAAAATGGATGGGTGTGTAACTGAAATGGCTGCATTTAAATGCGCCGAACGCGGACTGACAGTAACGACGAGTCGTTGAATTGCAACCCACCTACATACCCTCGTGGTTGCACTCTTGTTCTTGTTCATTTGGTATACTCGCTGACAGATCACACGCACACACTCACACTTCGCAATTTCCCGCCACAAACTCAATTTGTTGGCAAAGCAGTTAGTAAAACTCGCGGCTTGTCACAATGTTGAGGACGAAATTGTCACTGGAACAGTCTGCTGTGGCAGACCACAATGCACCGCTATCATATATGTAAGTTAGTTCATATGAAGGTCTCAGTCGACAGATAGTCAGCAACCTTATTATATATGCGCTGTTACCTCTGCCATCAAGATTAGTTGTGGACGGTTCCTGAAGGACAATGTAATCTGCTGTTAGCAATATGGAGATGACTTGGTAATGACAGCAAGTTGTGATTAATACTTGCTTAGATAATGAAATATATGAAATATCGGAGTATTTTCTTATTTGGTTGTGATTTTCAAAAATTCCAGATATTTTGCTGTAAGTTCGAACATATCTAAGATACCGCTCAGCCCATCTAAGAGAGCATTGTCAAGAATCGGAAAGTAAAAGTTAATTAATTCCGCTTAAACAATAAATTGAGGAGAATGCCGTGTGGTGACTTTGTGATAAGCACAGAAGGCCCATTTCATTCACACACACTCACACACACACACATACCCAAATGAATGCCGCTCAGAGACACCTACGCTGCAAACAACCGTCAAGTATTCAAAGTCTGAGCAGATAATTCTGCTGTTAAGACTCTTAATTTCAACTGCAGCGTAAGAAATTAATCGGTTTACGGTGTGCTTCAAATTATGTATGTGTGTGTGTGTGTGTGTGCAAATTGAAGTGCGAAAATCTCGCCAACCCACGCGGTGCCAACGAATTCATCACCATGTCTTGCAATGTTTTTTTTTTCTGTGCTCTCTGCGGTCTGCTGCGTGTGGGTGCGCGTTCTTTTGCGAAGTCCTCTACACAACAACAAATACAATTGGTCTATTACGCAATTCTCACGCGTATCCATGAAAATAAGAAATGGAGCGACGATTTCCAAGAATTTCAGTTTCCTGTCGCACACAATTGGCGGTTATTGAAATTCCCTTTTTGAGCTCAGAAAGCTCAGACAAAACTCCGTCTGCCGCTTGGGCTTTCAGATATTCTATTATGCGATGTTTTTTCTTCACTTGTGTGGTGAGGCATTTGGAATTTCTGTTCATTTACTGCGTGTTAGTACGGCTCGTAGATATTTTGGTGACATTTATTGTTCCAAGAAAATAGCAAAACAACAAAACATGCTTCAGTTGCTTTTATA
>JBAWJQ010002057.1:0-204931 GCA_037783105.1 Bactrocera zonata | reverse complement strand
TTTTTTTTTGGAAGAGATGTGGGGGGGAAATCTTCTAAAGACACCCTGGCGGGTAGTGTCGGATTCGCATGATGCGCCTACCGACTAAACCCCCCCACACCGGTTGCCAACCATATGGTTATGAACCTAGAATATAATTTGGGGGAGAAGGAGGAAGATTCATTTGTGAGCGGTAGTGGCCCTCAAAAGAATCTGACGCTAATAAGCGAAGCTCGAGTTTGTGGTTAGGTGGGAGCGGAAGGATTTGTTAGGATGCATGGCCTTCTGAAACGGTCGGTTTTCTTGCACCTGAGAGTGGCAAGACAGTTGATGCTGGGGTTTGCGTGAGATGCTACTGATGCCCGGAGATTTGCAGCGTAGGAAATACCTGCCGATTGAATGGAAGGAAGATTTGTTTCCTCTAGGATCTGTTTGTTTCTAACATACCACGAGAAATTAAGAGCTGATCTTAGTAGACGCATATACGTAGATTGAAGCCTGGACAGTTGTCTGGGTGAGGCAGAGCCCCAAATAGGGATGGCGTAGGAGCAGATGCTTCTAATGATGGCATTAAAAGCTCGCTTTTTGGTGCTTGGGGAAACCTTTTTATTGGTAAAAAGGGTTTTAATGAGCTGAAGGCGGCACTGGCTTTACCTCGAACTGCTGTGATTTGTTTCGTCCAGGTTAGCCGCCTGTCGAAGACAACACCGAGGTATTTCGCGGAAGGGCTCCATTTGATGGCGAACCTATTTACCAAAATTTTTGGTGGAATTTGTTTTCTCCGTGAAAAGAAGATTGCCTCTGATTTGGTTGTGTTGATGTCAAATCTCCACATCCAGTACCAGTCGAGGACAGTGGGGATGAATTTATTGAGGGCGGATGTGCTGAAGTTAATTGTACGGGAGGCGTACAAGAAGGCGACATCATCCGCATATTGAGCTGTGAGGATTTTCTCCTCGGTTGGGATGTCGTAACAATAAATGTTGAACAGCACTGGGGAGAGTTTGGAGCCCTGAGGGACTCCCGCCGTGATCGGGTGAGCTTCAGAGAGCTCACTATTCACCCGAGCAGTGATTGCCCGGTCAGACAAGAAGGATTTGACTAAGCCAATGAGGTACTGTGGGAAGTTTAGCATTATAAGCTTATAAATAAGCCCATCATGCCAGACCCGATCGAATGCTTGTTTGCAGTCAAGCAGGAGCATAGGGATGTGTCTTCCTTTGTTGAGGTTGTTAGCGACAAATTCGGAGACCCGCAGAAGTTGATGTGCGGTGCCATGTTGCTTTCGAAACCCATGTTGGAAGTCGGGAAGAATTTTCTTTTCTGTAACAAATTTCTCCAGTCGGGAGAGAATTATGCTTTCTGCTACTTTGCTGAGGGTGCAGAGTAGGCTGATGGGGCTTGATTGCCGGATCGCTTAGGGGTTTTCCCTGTTTGGGAAGAAAGACGACTGTAGCGGCTTTCCAGGACGGGGGAAAGTATTGGAAACGCATCATGGCATTTATGATGTTGTTTAGGGCAACAAGGTGTTTGCGCGGTAGGATTTTTAAGACACCATTACCGATACGGTCGTGGCCTGGAGCTTTCCGGTTTTTGAGGGAGCGGATAGCCTCGGAGACTTCTTTGGGGGAGGTGGGCTGAAACTCGACCGTCTGGAAGGTTGTACTCCGGACAGTTTCTGACACTTCTTCGTGAAAAGAAGAGAATTTTTGAGAGCTTGGAAAGGGGGAGCATTGATTTTTAAGGGATTGAGCAAAGATGTTGGCTTTGTCCTTGTCCTGTGGGTAAGAGATCCCATCTTTAATTAGAGCTGGGAGGTGGGGTTTGCGGTTTCGTAAGGATCTGATGACCTTCCAGCAACTTTTAGGATGCTGTTCGGCTTCAGCGATAAAGGAATTGAAGTCTTCAGAACTTCTTTGGAGGAGGAGAACCTTTAATTCCCTTTGAGTGGAATTTAAAGTTTGGCGTAGTTGGGGAAGTCTGTGTTTTTGCCAGAGTTTGCGGATTTTGTTCTTCCTGGCGATGAGTGCAAGTATACGTGGGGGAAGGTTATTTGGGTTACTGGTAGCTTCTATTGAGGAGGTGGCTGAAATTATTGACCTTTGGATTTCCTCCGTTAGATCTGCGACCGCTTTATCAAGCTCAGCTATGGAGTTGATTTGGGTGCAAGTGAAAGCGGAGGTTTCCAGCAAGAATTTCAGGTGGAGGAAATCGGTTTTGGTCTTTAACCGAGGAGAAAATAGGGGGCGATTTGCGAGCTCCAGGTAGACCGGGGAGTGATCTGAACTGAGCTCAGGGAGGGTCCAAGGGTCTCTGTTGAGGGTCACGTTTTTTGTGAGAAATAAGTCCAAGGTGCTTGCTTGGAATCTGGGACTTGTAGGGTGGTAGGTCGGTTCTGAGGGAGCTTCGATGTTGAAGTTGTGTCGGAGAGACATTCTCCAGAGGGTTAATCCGTTAGCATTATTCGTAGAACGGTTCCAAATCCTATATTTAGAATTGAAATCGCCTGCGATAATGGCCTCGAGTGTTGAGGGGCCGGTGTTGGCGGCTAGGTGGTGGATAGAGCTCTTCACACAGATTGCGACGCCGCCCCCTTTGGAATCTGGGCGGTCGTTTCTGTAGATTGTGAAGTTCGGGGTATAAAGGGATTTTTTGGAGTTTAAGTGAGTTTCGGTGATGCAAACGACATCAATGGATTTTTCTTCTATTAGTTGGATCAGTTCGATCCTTTTGGGAGTGGAAAGCCCGTTGGCGTTCCAGTTTAGGATCATCAGGCCACTGTTAGTTCCTGAAGACGGTGGACAGGAAGTCCCGAAAAAGCTTCTCTAAGTGAGCAATGTTTGGGACAGGATTGGGCGTTATGTTTTTGGTTGCATTTTTGGCAACCTCGGCGTAAAAGCGAGTTGGCCTTTGGGCTCGTGGTTGGGGTTGAGGTTGTGGGGTGGTCTGTGCTGGGGGGCGAGTAGCTCTTTGTGGGAGAGCCTTGGGAGTCTTTTGGGCCTTTTTTGGAGGTCCGGGTTGGTGTTTTTGGGGGGCTTTAGGGCAACCCCGATAAGTGGCGCGATGTGGGCCCTTGCAGTGGATGCAGGTGGTCTTCGCGTTTTTCTGTTCTTTGAGAGCGCAGTTTGCCGTGGCATGGGAGCGGCCGCAGAAGGCGCAGGCCCAGGGAGCGAAGCAGTAGTTTGCCGTGTGGGCGAAGTTGAGGCACCGGAGCTATTGTGGAATTACCTTGGACTTACGCTTTGCCTCTACTCTGACGCTGAGGCCAGCGATTGTCTTTAGGTCAAAAATCGCCTTCGCTGAGGAGTGCGAAGGGTCAAGATTGACGGTTATTAGGGGCCATATTTTTGGGCCCCAGCGCATGCGATGAATACTCTTCACCGCTGCATTTTTCATCCTCAATTCATTGAGGATGGTTTCGTCGTCGAGGCATTCGAGGACGCTTCTGATCACGACAATCAGGTCCTTGTCCTGATGGAGCTGATTGGTCGTGTAAGGGATTCCATGCCTTTCTAAGGCGGAGGTAAGTTCCCGAAAACCGTCAACGGTTTCGGGGTACACGATGATGGCTTCGGATACCACCTTAGCCGATCGGATTGGTATGTCTGCTTTGCGCAGACCAGAACTTACCTTCTCCCACGATTCCTTCTTGAGGATTCGGATAGGGGGGTTATGTCCTCACTCTCATCGGAGGAGGATGAGGAGAGAAAGTCGTCAATTTTGAAAGTTTCAGAGGGGGATGGGGTGCGGCGCCGCTTTGGGATTTCCCGTTTGGGTTCTTCCCGTTTGGGATTTTCCCGTTTGGGTTTCTTCCGGTGGCGGACTTCGATGAACAACGTGTCATCGGGCGGATCGATGCTCATTTGAGCATTTTCGGTGTTTTCGGGAGAGGGAGAGGTAGTAGCGTCGTTGTCATTGTCGTTTGGGTTGTCGTTGGGGTTTGTGGTGATGGGGTTGTGCTTACTGAGTATGTGCTCTACTCTGAGCAGATACCCACGGAGGTCTTTTACGAGGGCGGTAAGCTCGACCTCGCTCAGGGATTCAGGGTTTGGGAAATTCATTGCTGAGTTATTGCAACTCGCAATGTTTTTCCCTTTCACTGTTTTAAGTGTCAATTGATCACTGTGTATACACTGTGCACTGCACTGATCACTAATCACTGCACTGTAGTTGTTTAGTTATTTGTAGCTAAGCAGGCATACGGCCTTGCTAAGCTGTTATGCGTTTGTTTGCGCTACTGCAATGTACCTTAGCGACAGAAGGGTTTTTTTTTTTTTTTTAAGTCGGACATGGATCTGCAGTTGATTGATAGTTTGTGTTCAGTTAATCTATTTTTATTGTATCAGAGACCAACGTAATGCTAAAGCTTGATAGTTTCTTATCGGATCAGCATATTTATCGCTATCAATAAGGTGAAATTTAATATCTAGCTTCTAGACAGCGCGTTTCCACATGACTGCTATTAATATTAGTATGGAATATCAAATATTATGTTATATCTGAGGGATATTAGTTGTCATCTAATATTTTATAAACTACTAGGGTATTCGGCCACGCGTTGCTGTGGTATACATTTTATATTATTATTCATATAATAAATTATTTAATACAGTGAAAACTTTATTTACGAATAAGGACATATGAAAAATATGTCACAAAGCACCCCACGCTTTTCTCACAATAATGCAGTAATTTTTTCTTCATTATTATTGTTAGTTTATACAAAGAATTATTTTTCACTTTTTAGTTTGATATGCTTTAAAAGCGTGTTTTTTTAGTTATTTTAAACTATATTTATTTTTGATTTTTTAGTTTGATGTGAGAAACCCCAAATTTGTTAAAATATGAACTATGACATGTAGCATTGGTTAAGTAAATCGATAATTAGGCAGCATTTAATATCTACTCGTAACCTTTCATGATTAATTGTAACATTATTTGCGACCAAGTTCTATTGACGACTTTACTTCTTAATCGAATCGTTTCTTCTAAAGCTTCACTATTACATGGGGTTTTACCTGTCAACTTTGAACAGTCTAGTTCTTCAATTCGAACACCGTTCAAAGATCTACAACGACTAAGTGCTACATAAGCTTGTCCAGCAGCAAACAGTCGAGAGCCCAGATAAATTACTGCATGTTCTACTGTACAACCTTGCGTCTTATGAACGGTCGACGGCCAACTCAGTATGATATTTAAATGTCACCAAAACTAGTTTTATCGCCTTCCTACAGTGTCGCTCAAGTATTCTAGGTTGCAGTACCACTTAGAAAAGTTACAAACATACATACATACATACATACATACAAGTGAATCTAATAAAAGCGTATTAAAAAGCGAATTAATCTCTTCAACTAGCTCTCAATTGCACAAAATATAAGTACATACGTACATATTCGTATACAAGTCCGAGTATTAGGGTGTACCTAAATAAATTTATTATAATTTATCGCCTATATTAGAATACCATAAATCAGGTACACTGAGAAAATCCTTAACAGTATTATAATATACAATATAACAAAAATGGTTAATAACGAAAAAAATCATAATACACCTGCAGGAGCTACACGCTCAAAACAGGCTATTAAATTCATTTCAGAAAGTGACAGTTTAACAAGATACTGCACTAGATTTGCCTTTTCATCGATTCACGAAAACTCGGATTCGTTATTAGAAATAAAAAGTCAAAATCTAAAAAATTTTGGAATCGCCTCCAAGCGGCTCATGACGCCATTGTAGACTCTGACGATTCAGATCTACCACACAATTTTAAATCATCGGCTTACGATATTTACGAAAACTGCTTAGACCAATATGAAGAAACAAAAGCTATGATCTCCGATCAATTAAAGCTAATAAAAGCAATTGCACCTACTCCACATCCGAGAGTAGAGCTGCCATAAGAAGACAGCCAGAAGGCAAGTTCAGGCATCCAATTCGAGTTGCCCGCATGTGACACAGAAACCTTTTACGGAAGTTATGAAGAATGGCCCTCCTTCCGGGATATGTTCACGGCCGTGTACATTAGGGTGGGTCGATTCCGGACTTTTTTCGATTCGGGATTTCTAATAGTGCGGAAAAGTTGCCTTAGTACTTCCTAATTCCAATGCAACTTTTTGTTTTGAGATAGGATTGCATCTTCAACCCCAACTCCGGCCTTGAAATTTCGGAAATTCGACTAAAATCGTGAAATTGTCTACCTAGCGCCTGAAATACCCATGGCAAAATGTATTAAACAAAAGTTATTTGTCACGTCATTTGCTACCGAAATGGTATATGTGATCATGGCCGTAGGACGAACCGTTCCCTAGATACGAGCGAAAAGGCGGCGCGCCGCAGCGCAAGGTGAAAGTTGGCTTGCGGCCACACTTCTTGACGTTGATTTCGCCGAGTGCTATCACTCACATTCATTCACCTACGCCAAAGAACACGTTCGGATAGGTCTCCACACAAATATTTTTTCATCGAGTTCCTTCACTCTTGTCGGTGATTTCGCCGAGTTCTATCACTTACATTCATTTCCCTGTGCCATACGACACGTTCGGACTGGTCTCCACATAAATATTTTTTCATCGAGTTCCTTCACTCTTGTCGTTGATTTCGCCGAGTGCTATGACTTATATTCTCTCAACAGAACACAGAACTCAAAATGTCTGTATCAAAATTTAAATTTAGACAGAAATGTCCTGTGTTTGGCATATATCCGTACAATCTCTCTGAGTCCCAGTTACCTACTTACCAGGATGTTCTTTTGTGTTATCAGTTTGAAAGATTTCGTATAGGGTGACTCCGAGGCGACAACTATGAACCTAAGAGTAAAGAGGTTACAGAAATAGTTGCAAAAAAGGTTGAAAATACTTTTAAAAAGTCATCTATTCCGATATTTTCACACACCAGAGTTGTACAAATGCTCACCACATATCATAAGAAATTTCTGACTCTAAACAAATGTTTTTAAGGAACCCAATAGGTTTGAGCTCTAAAAGAGACGACTTTGTCTCTTCTGCCGGAAAATTATTTGACATCGCTGCTTGTAAATGCATTTATTTTCCTTCTTGCACTTGTCCAAAGGAAAGGAAAGTTCCTATCAATGAACAACCATTTCTCTTGGACCAGAGAACGAGAAGAATTGGTCGCATTGGAAGTGTTGATCTACCTGAAACAAAAAAGATTACAAAGAAAAATGAACGTAAAGAAAAGCTTTCAAAACGTCATTCAACATTACCAGAAAAGTATCAGCTAGAACACGTGACCATTCAGATCTGCCAGACTCTCATACAGACGACAACAATGAAGGTGCGTCGCACATGGATTCCTCCAAAAACGATGCTGATGATGAATTTTCTCTTCCATCCTCTGAAACCAAACAAAACACACTAGTATTAGAACACACTGCTTTAGCTGCCCAAAGACTTGGAGTAAGTGATAGAGCAGCGGCCTTGATTGTTTCATCTGTTTTTCTGGATTCTAAAAAAACACGTTTAATAACAGAGGATCAGGCAAGATTAGTCGGGCAAAAAAAAGTGTTGGAGTTAAGCTCCAAAACACCGAAAGTATTGACTCTGTATATGGGCTGTATTTTGACGGCCGCAAAGACAATACACTTACACAAGTCAGCGAAGGTGAAAAGTACTACCGCGACACTGTCAAAGAGGAACAAATTTCTCTTATAGCGGAACCTGGTTGTCATTACTTTGGCCACGTCACCTCTCCTTCCGGGTCAGCTGAAGATGAGACGCGATCTATATGGCAACATTTACAAGACAATTCAGTTGATGTGGAACATCTAGAAGTTGTCGGTGCTGATGGCACCAACACGAACACAGGTTGGAAAGGTGGAATCATTCGGAAACTAGAAGAAAGAATAGGTAGGCCATTACAGTGGCCTGTGTAATAAAGTGCCAAAGCTGAATTTCAAAGCTAATAATTATTACGATATGATTAACTGGAAGACTATTACCTTGACTGTTCCACCAGTTCTTTGTTTAGTTTCTAACGAAGAACTCATAAAAGGGCTGTCGGGAGACACTGCAGAGGTATGGAAATTTAGTGTATTCCCCTCTCACACGGTGGCAGTCGAGAGAACCGTCAAACTGGTGGCAAAGGCATCTTCTAAAGTTATTGGCCCCCAATCTCGTGATCGTTTTATACGCTCTACACTGAAATCTAGGCAACAAGTGCCAAAGTTTAGTACAAAATCTGATTTTATCAATAAATTTGACACAGATTCAGACTAAAATAAGCCTGACATATGGTTGGTTGGTTGGGTTGGGCTTGGGAGGATCCCGAAGTGCAGCCACCTCCACGCGGTGGGTTCTGGGTGACCAATACAGGTTAGCTGAGACAGAGAACATAAAACATAGAGAAGGTGCAAATTGAATTCTGTATGATGTTCGATTGGACGGCTAACAGAGCTTATAAGGTTTTGGAAGGGAATTCACCATTCTCGCTGCTATTTAGCAGAAATGAGCACGTTCAATGGCAGAAATATATGTAAAACAACTGAATTCATGCGAGATTGAGTAAAGAGAAATGATATGAAGAAAAATATACAAAGTCACACAAAGAATGTAAGGAAGCATTCCCAGTAACACATATGCGTGATTATCTTGTATCATCTGAACCATTTTTTTTTCAGAAAAATTTTAAAAATTTTAATTTTTTTTCACAAAATCCTGATAAATTAGTTAAAAAATAATTTAATTATATTTTTTAATTTTTAAATTATTTCAAAAAAGTTATATTTATTTCGACTATTACAAAGTGAAGTATGTCAAATTAACTTCTTTTCTTCTAAGAAAAATTATGACCTTCATGAAATATGCATATTCGCATTATTTCGTTATCATTTTCACATTTGCACCAATAGAATTTCTATGGCATATATGTATATACATATATTATTTCTTTGGCACATTTGTCTGTATGTTTACGAAAGCAAATGCGAGCCACATACATATGTATGTACATACATTCATAATAACAAGTGTCGCAGGCATCTTTCGCATCTCCGTTGTCTCGATTAACCAATGGTCGAAACTGGTGCTTTGACAAAGAGTCAAGTACTGAACACATTGAGCGCGACAGACTGTTCTGTCAAATATTAAAATACACACGTTCTAAAATACACACGTTCTTATGGACACAGTTATGTAGTTGTGCAGCTGCCTCAATAACTGTGTCTCTAAGAACGTGTGTATTCTAATATTTGGCAGATGTCGTTTGCAGTCTGTCGCGCTCATTGTGTTCAGCACTTGTGTGATGATAGAAACTCCAAGCTGTGCCGAAAAAAATAAACGAATGGCCGCCGATTGTCACCGCTTCCTTTGCCGCTGTAACAGCTTTGCCAACAAACGTGAGTAAATATGTATGTATGTAAACGTATGAGCGTGAATGCATATCGACGCAGATTTTTGCGAGTCACGGAAAAATATTTTAGACAAATATTATAAATGGACAACTCCTATGTTGCCACTTTTCTCACTTCTTTCTTAGAACAAATACCAGAAGATGTTCAATTTATGATTTTTAGTTTCTGCCATCGTCGCGAAAAAACGCTTCTAGGCAAAGGCATGCTCGGGGAGATGTTACGGCGTCTGTGTATATGAATGAAGCGAGGTCGCTTGTGGCATATGCGCCTGCGTTTATGAATGAAATCGTTTTTGTTGTAAAATTTACTACATTTGGGCTTCGCCAATTCGGCTGCCATATTGACTTGTGATGCTTTCGCTTTCTGAGCAATTGTTGTTTTTGTAGAACAATGCTTCAATTTTTTGTTGGTGAAATATTCACATGTGTACGCATATGTGAATGCTTGTGCATTATTTGTTCGGCAATGTATACAAATACATATATGTATACATACATAAGTATATATGAATGTATGAATATGCAGATCAATGCGCGCACATGTAATACATTGATAACTGATAAAATTATTATTTGAATTTCGGAATGCGCACATGAGTTATGTTTTTTGTCTAACCCGGTTGAAATCCAGTTATGTATCGAAAAACCTTTTTATTTAATTTTATTTAAATCTATATTTATTTAAGTTCAAGACGGAAAGACGAAGCGTAAAACCGCTAAAGTAATACCTTTCTTAATTAATTCTTAGTTTAACGTAACATAATTATTTATACCCTAGCTTAACATACGATATTAATATTCTTAGTAGAGTGGGTATTATATGTTAAGTACATTAACATTGTGGATCTCTATATATAGATAAATAAATTTAACATAATAGCAGCTATGTAAAGAGATTGAGATCCACATATATGTAACTCGCTTACCCTTATAAGATTCGAGTCCCTTCGAATCTTTTAAATCATATATTAATATATAAGATAGGTTTATAAATTTATTGTTTCAATGGTTGTACTTAATTCTTACTAAACAATTATAATTGGTTAATACTAATTTTGTTTTTGTTTGCGTATAGTTTTCCATATTTTTAGCATATGTATATTGATGCTATTTTATGAATTGTTTAATGTGTTTAATTCAATGTTTAATGTATTGAATTCAGAGGTCTTCGAAATTGGGCAACGTCCATTTTATTGGGGTTATTTGTTTTGTATTTGTTGAATCTTTTAGCTGTTTTATGTCTAAAGCAGCTGGGTTTTTTGTATATAAGTTGGGATTAGTTAATTCTAAAGATATATTCTCTCTTTTAAGATTCTCCCTGGTAATAGTCTTTCTTTTCTTTGTTTCAGTTTTCTTTCTAATATGATTAAAATCGATATTTAGGTTATTTAAAAAGTCTACGGGTTTTACTTTAGTTGTGCTATGTACTGAGTTGTTATAAAAGTGGATAGCTTTTAGAACGAGCTCTTCTGCATCGTTAAGATTGCCAGAATTTTTGAGAATTCGTATATGTTCAAGAAGCGTGGAATGTAGACGCTCTATGTCTGAGTTACCAGTGTGAGAATTGGGGGTAGTAAAATGCACCTCAATACTATTCTCTTGGCAATATAATTTTATTAATGTGTTGTTAAATTCATTATCCATTACTAGTTTATTAGGTTTACCTAAAAATGCAAATCTTTCTTCTAGTTTAACCTTAACTGTTATCATATTTTTATCATTAAATTTATGGGCGGTTCCCAATTTTGTAAATTTGTCTAATGTAGTTAGAAAATAGGTTTTTTGAATTTGAAAAATATCGACATGCACAATTTCGTTTGGCTTTTCTGGCGTATACGTGAACAGGAACCGTTTTCTAATCGGCTTTCTATCGTATTTATTTTCGATACAAACTTTGCAACTATTGCAGTATCTATTTATATATTTTAATAATTTTGGGTTAAAATATAAATCTTTCGACTGTTCGAAATTTTCCTGAATGCCTCTATGATTGCCATTTATACGAGTTTCGTTAAAAAGGTTCAGTAGCGATTCTTCAGATTCTACATCGCTTGCTAATTTTGTGCATTTTATAAATTTCAGATGAGTATTATTAGAGAAAAGTTCTATTAGCTTTGTTTGAATTTGGTTATATTTATTGTCCGGGAGTTCGGAGTATATTCCTACTGTGCCTTTTGTTAATTCTCTTCTGAATATATCATTTAGGTAATGAGTGTTACCAATATCATTTTCGCAAATGTAAATAATTTTGTATTTTCTAAAAAGTTTTTCAGTTGCTTTTTCTTTATGTTTTAGTATACGTATTTGAGTTTTATACTTGTTAACAATTTTATCAGTTGTGTAGAAATGATTGTTTGCATCTTCTGAAGAGCTGTGGATACTATTTAATGAATTTTGATACAGCTGAATTTGACTTAAATAGTCAGCCACTTTATTCTCTTTCCCTTTAAGGTATTCTATATCGAATTGAAACTCGTCTATCATTATTTTCCACCTAATTATTTTCGAATTTGGGTCTTTTAATGAATATAACCATTTTAACGGACGATGATCAGTTTGTACCGTAAATTTTCTGCCATAAAGATAAGGACGAAAATATTTTACTGCCCAAACAATAGCCAGCAATTCCTTCTCTATGGTTGAATAATTTTTCTCGTGACCATTGAGTGTTCTGCTAGCGAAACAAACTGGTTTTCCTTCTTGGCTCAGAACGGCTCCAATGGCTATGTTGCTAGCATCTGTAGTCAGGATAAATTTTTTATTGAAATCCGGATAACATAATAAAGGCGGATTTATCAAAATGCTTTTTAATTTTTGAAAAGAATCAACATAAGATTGATCATCGAGTTTTATTTTTGTGTCTTTTTTCAGGTATTTTATCATTGGACTTGCCATCAAGGAATAATTTTTTATGAATTTACGGTAATACCCGGTTAATCCAAGAAAGGATTTTATAGCTTTTACAGTTTTGGGAAGGTTAATATTCTGTATTGTGGCTATTTTGTCTGGGTTAGGCTTTATGCCTTTATTGGTTATAATATGACCTAAAAAGTTTGTTTCCTTTGATAAGAATTTACACTTATCAATTTGTATTTTTAAATTGTAATTATTAAGTTTATTAAATATTTTTTGTAAACTTTCGATATGTTCAGTTAGAGACGTCGAGAAAACTAAAATGTCATCCATATATAAAATGCAAATGTTGTTTATAAAATCTGCCAACACATGATTCATCATTCGCTGAAATGTTGATGGTGCGTTTTTCAGGCCGAAAGGCATTCTTACGAACTCAAAATGACCTCTGGATGTAGAGAATGCTGTTTTTTCAATATCGTTTTCAGCCATTAGTATCTGATGAAAACCCTTTGCAAGGTCTAATGAAGAAAAATATTGAGCTTTACCCAATTTATCAAAAAGTGCCTCAATATTCGGCAGTGGAAATTTGTCGTCTATTGTAATTTCATTCAGTTTTCTAAAATCAATTACTAGACGCCATTTTTGAGTATTTGAGTTATCTGATTTCTTCTTTACAATCCATAATGGAGAATTATATGGAGATTTGCTATGCCTAATTATAATTTGCTTAAGCATGTCGTTTATTTGTGTTTCTATTTCATCTTCTAAGATTTGAAGGTGTCGATAATTTCTGCAATAAATCGGTCTATCAGATTTTGTTATAATTTTATGTTTAATACAATTAGTGGTAGTTAAATTTTGATCTTCAAATGTATTTTTATTTTTATGTAGAAAGTTTTGTAATCGTTTACTTTCTTCAGTATTAAGTTCTAAGGGCATTAAATTTTTAAATTTAGTTAATTCAACTTTTTCTAGACAATGAACTTCATCGTAGTTAATTTCGAAATTATTGTTAGGAAACCTAATTTCGCTATCATTAACTATCATTGAATTTGTTTGGAAATTAATTATAGCTCCAATGGGACCTAAAATGTTGACACCTCTTATACAGTCAAATGCTGTCTCTGTGAAATTAGTAAGTTTAACAGACATGGTTTCATTTTTTGCGTTAAATTCGTTTGGTACGTTAACTATTACTTCTTCATTTATAATGATATTTCCTATTAACGTATTTAGCCGAATCGGTTTAGCTAACTTTCTCTTAATACCTATATGTGAAAAGAAAAGATAATTTCCCAATGTGGTGGCAGCTCCGCTATAGATTAAGCACCTTGTCTTAATGTTATTTATTGTTAGTACAATTATTGGTAGCTCGGCTCCGGAGGCTGTAAATGAAAATTTTGTGTTGCATGTTGTTCATCAACTTCCACAAAAATGGGGAAATGGTTAACATTTCTATTCGGATATCTATGATTCATTGCGTTATGCCTAAAATTCCCAGTTTGACTTTGAATGGGTAAGTTCCCATTATAACCTTGAGGAGGTAGTTTATGGTTTTGTAGGCTTCTACGATTACTAGTGTTACGAAAATTTACGTTGCCAAATGCCAAAGTCCCACTAGTGCCATTGTTTACATTTTGGGAATTTTTGCTTTGAAAATTATTTCGGAAATTAGGAAAATTATTCGCAAATTTTGTATTCATGTTTATTAATTTAATATCTTTTATTAAAGTGTTTTCAATATAAAAGGTATATGCTTTATCAATAGTGTTAATATCCTATTAATAACAAAGACTTGATATTAATAGGTAAAAAATTTATATATATATCAAAAATCATTTGGTCGTTGTTACTAGGTGTATATAACATATCTGGTTCTAAACTAAATTTAGTGTTCATCAGATTTAAAATTTTTCTTAACTTATGATGCAATTCTTCAATATTTTTTGCATCTACATTTAAGGCATCGCTTCTTAAATTAAAAAATGTTCTTTTAACGCCAAAATCTTCTTTTAGTTTTCTTAATACATTCTTCCAACTAGGATTAACTAAAGTTTGTATTACCTTTAATGCTTTGCCTTGAAGGCGGTTACCCAACACTGTTTGTAGAGTTTCATGATGTTCTGCCGCAGTCAGCTGTAGTACGGTGGAGACATCTTGCAAGTAGTTGCTCAGCGTGTATTAATTTTCTCCAGTAAATGCAGGTAAGCTTCGTGCTTTACGCAGACTCTCCGCTAATGTTAATGCCATGTTGAAATGTTAGCTCTCTCACTCTCTAATCTGATGAGCGCAGTAAGCCGTGATAGGTGAGTTTTTGTGATGTGGGTGATCTGGGTAGCGTGATACTACAGTAACCTCAGATGTTAAATTTTTATTTTACTTTCCTTTTAATTTTCGTGAACTTTGTTGAATTTTGCTGTTAAGAGTTAATAAGTGTATTTTGTTTTTTTTTCGGAACTGTAGAAAGTATTTTTTATTCGTCCACTTAGCGTTCATTAGCGAAGTTGGGGATTTTATTTTGTATGTAATTTTGGTTTAGTATCTTTGTTATTTTTGTAATTTTAATCATTAACAGCGGTGCTAATGTTCTTTTTGTGTAATATATAATCACTTTGCACAATAATGTTGTTTTTTGTTTTGGATTTTACTGCAGTTTTATTTTAACGTTTCCCAACTTGTTGTAATGAAGTTAATATATAAATGTTCGTTTTACACAAAATGAGTTTAGCACTTCTATAGTTTTTATTCTATTTGTTTGATTTTGCCGTATATTTATTTTCAAATTTCCTAATCACTTTTTTAATGAAATTTGTATCGGTTCGTTTTACCAAAAATTTGTTTGGTCGAAGTTTTAAGGTATGATAACCTTTAATGTAGGAATTAAAAGTTTATACGCTCGAATAGCACAGTAAATTTTTGTTTTTTGGTTCAATTAAAGGTTTAATGAGGAATAGTTTATAACGTAGAAATTAAAAGTTTTTGCCATCGAATAGCACAGTTAACGTCTTAAATTTTTGGTTTTTTTTTCAATTAAAATTTTAATGTGGATAGCACAGTTAACGTCTTAAATTTTTGGTATTTTTTTTTCAATTAAAATTTTAATGTGGAATAGTTTATGATGTAAAAATAAAAATCTATTACGGTTAATGTCCATTAACATGCTTTTTTCACTTATTTACTTATGTATATGTACGAACATTATATTTAGTAATATTAAAAAAAAAAATTTCGTTTGCGAAAAATCCGTAATCACTGGATGTGGAACTTTTTATCCACATCCCATCCTCGTCGCCAGTTATGTTTTTTGTCTAACCCGGTTGAAATCCAGTTATGTATCAAAAAACTTTTTTATTTAATTTTATTTAAATCTATATTTATTTAAGTTCAAGGCGGAAAGACGAAGCGTCAAACCGCTAAAGTAATACCTTTCTTAATTAATTCTTAGTTTAACGTAACATCATTATTTATACCCTAGCTTAACATACGATATTAATATTCTTAGTAGAGTGGGTATTATATGCTAAGTACATTAACATTGTGGATCTCTATATATAGATAAATAAATTTAACATAATAGCAGCTATGTAAAGAGATAGAGATCCACATATATGTAACTCATGCGTATACATATGTACATTTATATGAGTAGATAATAAGATTATGATATGAGCATGTGCACAGATATAAGATTAATATGATAGAAGATGTACATACATAAATACATACATATGTATGTATTGTTGTGATAAATTTAATTTCTATTAGTAAGAAATATGAAAATTTATGAAAATCAAATTAAATTATTAAATATGCAAATTGACTATAAATATGATTATGCATGCACTCATACAAAATATCATCTCATATCATAATTATTTTTACATGTCAATATGGAATTGCTGAGTGCAAAACACAAAAGCATACAAACATACATATGTATCACAACAAGCGATCCTTTGATTGAAAGCTAACATGAAGCATGAAAATATCACAATGCTGTTGTTGGGAGTTTCATAAGGAGCATGCATAAATATAAACAAGCAAAACGAAATTCTTCGTGGGCATGCATACATATATGTATTTCTGTCTCTTCATATTCTCTGCATGGGCATATATGCCATGTCATTATATGCCGAAAATACATATATTTACTTCTCTTCATATTCTCTGTTTGAGTATGTGAGAGAACTGTTAAAAATGTTAACATTTCACATCGTGAATTCTGAGGTTGTGAGGTGAATTCCGTTCCAGAATCCTTTAAAATGTTCGCTGTCGAACCTGCACCTTCTTTATGTTTTATGTTCTCTGGCTGAGAGCTGCAACAATTTTCACCTTGCGCTGTGGCGCGCCGCCTTTTCGCTCGTATCTCGGGAACGGTTCGTCCTACGGCCATGATCACATTTCGGTAGCAAATGACGTGACAAATAACTTTTGTTTTATACATTTTGCCATGAGATGCGTATTTCAGGCGCTAGGTAGACAATTTCACGATTTTAGGTGAATTTCCGAAATTTCAAGGCCGGAGTTGGGGTTGAAGATGCAATCCGATCTCAAAACAAAAAGTTGCATTGGAATCAGGAAGTACTAAGGCAACTTTTCCGCACTATTAGAAATTCCGAATCGAAAAAAGTCCGGAATCGACCCACCCTAGAGTACATAACCCATCCTCAATTATCACAAGCGCAAAAGTTGTATCACCTCAGATACAAAACGAAAGGTCAAGCAGGCATAATAGTAAAACAGTTCGCTCTTAATGACGATAATTTCAATTTGGCTTGGGAAGCTCTAAATAAGCAAGTAACGACATTATTAAACTTGCCTAAAAGCAAAAAAGAAACAAGTGAAGAATTTGTAAGACTACAATCCACTGTTTCAAATTGTTTGTCGGTTCTATCGACACTAAATATTCCCACGGACAGCTGGGACCCAATTCTGGTAAACATTTGCACCGCCGCATTACCAGAAAAGTCGTTACTTCTATGGGAGCAATCGCTCTCATCGCGAAAAAAGTTGCCAACGTGGCAACAAATGAAAGATTTTCTCACCTCCCAATATGAAATTGCGGAAAGGTTAGAAGAAAATATAATCAAAACTAAAAACATTAAACACGAGCAAAATAGAGGCTTAAATAGACCCCAAACTAGAAGCAAAACCAAATCAAACAGAATTTCTAACACAACACAATCGTTCACATCCTAACAAAGAAAAAATACGTCATGCGATCTATGCACAAGAGGGCATAAGCTTAAAACTCGCGAGAAATTTAAAAAATTAAACATAAATGAAAGGAACAACTTTGTCAGGTCAAAAAGACTCTGTACAAACTGCTTGTCCCACTCACACAATCTTAATAATTGCAAAAGCAAATTTAACTGTTTATATTGTCACAAGAGACACAATTCTATGCTTCATTACAGCAGATATCCCATCTCACCCTATAAAAGCACTTATAAATCAAGAACCACGGGTTTGATTTCAAAAGAAAATCCCGAAAACCAAAATTCTAAAAATAGCTAAGAGACACGATGTTGCTCAAAGGCACAAAAACGCTGCACAGCGAAGCACAAAATGGACTAGTTACAGAACTGGTCACCACCATACCAACTCAAGTTGAGTATAATAAAAACAAATACCTTAATTCACAATTAAGGAAATGTCAAAAGTTCAGGAAACTTTCCCCAATAACTACTCAATCAAACAATGGCCGGTACGTCGTACGATTACCACTAGAGCCACAATTTTCCAATACTCCACAAATTGGTTAAAAAACAAAGTTAGAGTTATCTCTGACAGTACAAATTATTAAAAGCACATACAACTTTTCGGCCCCGCAGGATGGCTTTCGCCAATAATGAAAAACGCCAAATTAGTGCATACGCACTAAAACATAAAATATAAGACAATTGTATCAAAAAGTCGAAAAATCGACACTTGTCATAAATTTTCAAAAATAAATAAAATCTCAAAAGTAAGTTAAGGGATCACCATACTCCCAATGCGATACAGTGACGCACCTACATTCACAAAGCATCAAATTAATTACGAAGAACTCTCTACTCCACGAATCGAAGCCGTTCTCCATTCACGGCCATTCTCTCGCAAGATCCCTCTATTGTCACAATCCTAACTCCAGGGCCAAGGAGTACCCATTCTGGTCATATCTGGCCAGGCGTGGAGTTACTGTCCTTTAAAAGCCGAGAATAAATAAAGTCCAAACATTGCCGATAATACAGAAAAGGCATATAATAAACTACCGGTATGCCAAACCGATAAATAATAAATTGTAAATAACAGCTAATAAAATTAATAAAAGCCAACAACTTCTTTGGTATAATAATACAATAAATCATCAAAGCACGCAAAATCAATTATTACCTCAAGCACCAATATTTACACAAAATACAATTGGCTATTAAAACCAAAATCGCTTCTTACAGCTAATATTCTGCGGCCTCGGTTACTCCACCAACAGTAAGCCGAATTACATGCATCAGATTATAATATAATATTCGCCTAGGGGGCCCAGGATGTTTAAATGAGTTATGCATCCACCCGGATGCGTTTTACTCGGTAAAACTGGCGCATCCTAATGCTGCATCGCAATTCAACATATCTGATGACACCATACTAATACATTACCACTCAACACAACTCACCACAGTTCTACATCATTCAACCCACTCAACAAAAAGGATGGGCAAAAGGAAAAGCGAACACAATTCGTGCTTTACACATCGCTGATACGCATTCTCTTATACACTGCGTCGCGATAACACCTCACGCTACTCGTCTGTACCGACCCGTTTCCGGAACTTTGAGTGTCACCGCCTTACTCTTCGATATTGATTTCTAATTAATTTGTGACATATAAATTTAGTTACTTAAATAAAATTGTTTAAAAACAACCAAATGTACTAAACGGAAATTTTTCTTTAATTTTCATTTTAATTTATGCAGTGGTGGATGCTCCACAATATACTGAGTACCAAAGTGTTCACTCTTAATACATAGAAGTAATACTAATAAAGGTAGTACATAAGTATAAATAAAAGTATACTAATCATTTTCCGTGAGTGTATCCCTGCTCCTGTCTTTCCCTGGCATTGTGATTTGTTGTTGCCACTGTCTGCTGCCTTTTTCTTCTTGTTGACGCTTGTGGATGCGATTTTTTTTTCGGATGCAATTTCCAATTATGTATGTACATGTATGTTCAAGAAGTAGTGTTTTTTTTGTTTTCGTTCTTAGTTATAATTTCTTGTCATGTACATTTAATGTTACAGTTTCACACTTATTAGCTTATACTATTTTGTTTTCTAAATGTTCCTTTTTCTCTTCACTTATTAATTCTCTTAGGTGTACAGTCATGTCGGCTTTATTTTAGTTTAGATTTCAAATTATCACTAGTTTTCGTATATGCGTACAGTCACATTAAAGAACACAGTTTTCCGTATATACATAGTTATTTTAATTTCCACTTATGATTTTTTAAAATAAAATTTGTGTTTTCTACAGTCACACCAATTGTTTAAACTCAACAAAGATTTGTCATACGTCAAATGAAACGTCTTATATCGAGTGAGAAATCTTTCACTCTGGTTTTTATTTGATATTCTCCTTGCTTATATACAATTTTTAAAACTATCTTAAATACTAAATATATGTGTATGCGTGTATGTTTGAATGTATTGCAGCATATGTTTATTGCTGCTTGACATGGGGTTGTTTTCAAGTGTACAATTTAATACAATACATGTGTGTGTGTGTGATCTTATCTCTTCTGTAAATTTATGACTTGTGTCCCCATGCATTTTTATTATTATTAGAAGCGTATTGCATGTAAATGCATGACTATATTTATGTGCATATGTACGTATGTACGCATTATGTTGTCAAAAAAATCTTGCGGTATTTTCGCTAGTTGGCGCTGAAAACGCGTAGTTCTAGTTTTATTCGTCGCATCGGGTCATGCTATACCTTTTTAGAAAGCTCATTTCACGCGCTAACACGTGTTTGATAGATTTTCGTTTCTTTTGGGTCGTTCGAGAGTTATAGCGTTGCAAACATGGAGCAAAATAAAGAGAAAATACGGCATATTTTACAGTACTACTACGATAAAGGCAAAAATGCATCTCAAGCCGCCAATAAAATTTGTGCAGTTTATGGACCCGATACAGTTTCCATTTCCACCGCCCAAAGATGGTTTCAACGTTTTCGTTCTGGTGTAGAGGTGGTCGAAGATGCGCCACGCTCCGGAAGGCCTGTCGTCGAAAATTGGTCGAAAGAGACCGGCATAGTAGTCATCAAACCGTTATAAACCATTTGAAGAAGCTTGGAGTCACTAAGAAGCTCGATGTATGGGTGCCACACGAATTTATTAAATAAAAATACCGCAAGACTTTTTTGACTTTTTAATTCACTTAATTTTAATTCCCTGTTGCTGATCTTGTCAATGCTTTCTCTGCTCTTCGCTGTCGTCTATTCTACTTATTTGAAGAGTAGTTATATGGTCCTCCGCTATTTCCTTTACAGTTGGCACGATCGGGTCCAACATCGTATTGATGTCGTTCTGCATTTGAAATATTTGGATACCGATTAAGGTGATACTTTTATAGCTTGCAATACAGCCAGCTTTGATTAAAAGAATTCCTAGTGCCGGAATATCCAATATCTACGTTTTGCCCTTTTGACAGTCTAAATGGATCGTAGAATTTTTGAAGACTTTAAAGATGCAAGTATTTTCAGGATGTTTGCTCACTGCTGCATTTCTTTCTTGAGAAATGTGTATGTTTATACCAAGAGTACTTGTTGCCATGTAAAGGAACGGTCATTCCTTTCTTCATTATTGTCTGCTTGTTTTATAAGTGGACATAATTTGTGGATTGGTCTCTTCATTGTGTTGTTGGAAAGCTTTAACGTCACAACTCGAACACAGCCATCATTTCCTGGATGCGTTTCTATAACTTTTCCAAGAGGCCACTTGCTATGCTCTGTATTATCATCTTTTGCAATGACAATATTTCTTTTATATTATTTGCTGGAATTTTCCACTTATTCCTTTGTTGAAGTGTATGTAAATACACATCTTTCCACCGATTCTAAAAATTTCGATGAATTTTTTGTATTAATTTCCATTTATTTAACGAGGAAATATTTACATCTGTGCCCGAAGAGGGAGTTGATAATATAGGTTTTCCTATTAAAAAGTGTCCTGCTGTTAATGCATCTATTCCATTATCATCGTTTATGGGGGTATTCTCATGTAATCACTTCGAAAAATCGATTTGTTTTTATATTTTGACAGTAAAACCTATTGAAAACATGCTGTGAAAAATTCAGACCGAAATTCATAGTATTTGGTAAGTTACAGCTCATAGTCGCCGACGTGTCGTAAGCGGCTGTCTACCAGGCGCCATGACAAGTCTGCAGCTGCTACGTTTCTAAACGCACTTTTCTCGAATCATCATTTTCTGAAACTGTCATGGTCCTAAAAAAAAGTATTTAACCGATTGCTTTAAAATTTACATATATTCTTCTACTCATGTATAGTTATCGTCCCTACCAGAATTGTTTATTTTCGAAAATATTTTCATATTTTTTTAAACGATTTTTAACGAAAAAAAAGATTTTCGTGACTTTTTTTTAAGTTCGACATTTTTTTTAATGAAATTGATTTTATTTGACTTTGATTTAAAAAAAAAAAGTATATTAAAAATGTAAAAAACGAAAAAAAATTTTTGCTACATTCCAAAATACAAATAAAAATTAAAATGATTGAATTTTGTTGTCGCATAAAAAAAAATTTCCAAAAAAGTGGTAAAATGTATGCATTTACATGAGAGTACCCCCTTATGGCATATAATGGACGCGAATTTAACGAAGCTTCTATTTGTGATAAAACTGTTGACATTTCTTCAAAAGTTAGCTTAGTGTCACCAACTGCTCTTTTTAAGTAATACTTCATTCCCTTTACTCCTGCTTCAGACATTCCTCCAAAATGTGGGCCTGCCGGGGGAGAAAAATGCCAAGATTTTTCGATGATACTTCATTGTTATTTTTTACTGCATCTCTGAACTCCTTATCAATACATCTGCTGGCTCCAACAAAATGTGTTCTATTATCAGAGAGCCTTCACATGCTCTTTTCTCTTCTGGCGAAAAATCGTCTTAACGCTGCTAAAAAAGCTTCAGTTGATAAATCGCTTACAGCTTCTGGATATATTGCTTTTGTTGAAAGACAGCCTTTAGAACATCTCATCCGAAACGGTCCAGTATAGTCAACCCCAGCATTAGTAAAAGGACTTGATGGTGACACTCTGAATTCTGGTAAATTGCCCATTATTTGTTTTACTGCGACCTGGTTGTATCTTATGCATTTGCAACATTTTCGTTTGCAACTTTTGATTGCATTTGTCAACCCTATAATCCAGTATTGTCTCGTTTTTATTGATTCTGTTAATCTGTTTAATTTTATTTAATTTGAATTATTTCGTTGTCTTCTTTCGCTTTTATATTTCGTGTTATGCTACTGCAGTTTGAAAGCCATTTTCGAAGATGAAATCCAAAGATTTGAAGATGGTTGCTGATGCCTTCTTGAATAGCTTGACATTGTTTAACTGATTCTGCGACAGTCATAAGCTCATCCATATAGAAGTCTTCCTTGATTAGTGTTTGGAGCTGTTTATTTGGACATTTATTTGCAATTTCAAATAATGTAAGTACTGCTAAATATGGAGTTGATGCAGTACCATAAGTCACTGTGGTCAACTTATATTCCTGAATTTTGTTCAAAGGACTTTCGCGCCATAAAATTCTATAACATTCGCGATCCTTTTCAGTAATTTTTATTTGTCTGAACATTTCTTTCACATCAGCAGTGATAACTACTTTCCAAAGTCTCCATTTGAGAAGAATGTCAAATATGTCTCTATGTTGTTTAGGACCGGAAAACATGATGTCATTGAGGCTTTTTCCATTCGAAGATTTTGCATATGCATCAAATACAACGCGTAATTTCGTTGTTAAGCTGTTTTCTCGTATTACTGCATGGTGTGGTAGATAATATTTATCTTTTAAGTGATCATTTGCATTGACCATATGATCAAGGTCTTATATACGTTGATGAACTGATGGTAAAAACGAGGCGCGCCACAGCTTGTTTGCGAGAATCACCCAAATCTTAATCTTCTTTGAAAGGGATTTCTACATATATCGCCCATCATCATCTTGTTTGATGGTTTCTTCAAATTGCTTTAAAAATGCATCACCTTCTTCGATATTATTTTCATCTGGTATTTCCTCCAGTTCCCAAAATCTAGGTTGGTAGTCGTGGATGTTATCTTACTGATTATTTTTTTGTTTGATGATTCCGGATAAAATCCAACGAATTTTGTTGCTTGTCCAAGGACTCCGTCACTTTTTTTGACACCGTCTTCAATGATTCGGCTAAAAATGTCTCCACCAATTACCATGTCTATTTTATCTGCCTTATTAAACAATGGGTCAGCAAGTGTATAATTTTTCCATTGTTTCATATCATATTTAAATGATTGATCTGGTTGAGCAGGGGTCAGTGATGATAAAAATACTGCCTACTTTTTTCACATGTTGGCTTAGGAATCTTGGTTTTATTTGTATCTGAACCTTGAATTTTGATTCGCCAACCTCAACACCACCCAGCCCATGGAGTTTTGTTTGAATTTTTGCCCTTGGTACACCTAATATCTGCGGTGCTTCTTCAGATATCGATGTTATTTGAGACCTTTGGTCAATTAGAGCTCTTAACAATATATGTATACATATATGCCATTCGCCGCTTTTGCTTTTATCTGAGCTATGGCGAGAATTACTTTTGTTGATGTTGATTTTGTAGACATTGATGCTTTATTATCCTTAGAGTAGAAGTTCTTTATGATTTTTATTACAAATTTTGCATTTTAAATTATTATCACAATTTTCGAACCAATTATGGATGAGGCATCTGTAGCAAATTTTGTTATCCCTTACATATTTACGCCTATCATCAATGGTTATGCTTTTGAATCTTCTGCATTGCAGTAAAGTGTGACCTATAATTTTACAATAGGAACACATCTGCTTGATTAGCTGTATTGTGTTATTCAAGCTATTATTGACCTTGAACATATGTTGGGTACGATTTTTACTAAGATGTTTTTTATCAGCCATTGCTTTCAATGTTTGAAAGTGTTTGTTCAAATATATTGAACAAGCTTACGGGCCGTCTCGACAGGATAAAATCTATGTCTTACTAACTGTTTTTCCGTGCCTATTGCCTGTGCAGACTCCATATTGCTTATTTCTTACAATATATGGCGAACTAATTAGTTTACCATATATTGTAAGCAATAAGCGAACTAATTAGTTTACCATATATTGTAAGCAATAAGCTGTCACTTCAGCAGTTTGACAGCGCAGTTTTCATTTCTATGAAAATTTCGAAGAGGCAACATATCCCATCTATATATATAAAAATGAAATGGTGTATAGTTGTAACGCTAAAACTCGAAAACGGCTGAACCAAATGAAATACTTCCTTTGGGGGATTTGTTTGTTATTACCACGCGCAGGTCATGTCTTAAAATCAGAACAAAATATTAAGTGGGAATTTGAATTTTTCAAGTCGAATATCTTCAAAACTGTTTAAGGTAGGAACATGAAACAGAGCTACAGGATAACAACACCACTCTCACCTATAAAACCGGGGGCTATCGAATAAGGGAGCGTGGTACCTCCCATACAAACTAAATTTTTTAAGCAGAATATCTGTGAAAGGGTTCAAGGTAGGGACCTGAAAATTGGTATAGACCTATATGGTATCAAAAGCCTTCTTACACATAAAAGAAGGGGTAATCGGAAAAGGGGGCACCTCCCATATAAACTGAATTTTTCAAGGTTAATATCTTCAAAAATGTTTAAGGTAGGAACATGAAAATTGGTATAGAGCTTTATATAGGAAACAACACCATTCTCACCCATAAAACTTGGCGTTATCGAAAAAGAGGGCGTGGTACCTCCCATACAATCTTTAATTATTTTGGTTGTTAATCCACCATATATTTTTCTCATTTTCCACCTAGCACGACATTTTGGTTGTTTCTTGCTATTTTTGTTTATTTATCGGTGACAGTAGCGGTTATATCGTAATTTTGGTTGTGTTACGTGCTATTTTTGGTTTATGGAAATGGCAGTTATATGAAACAAACTCAAATTAAATTAAACGTCAATTTTGCTTTGCAATCGAACACGCAAAATTTAGAGGTCAATAAAAATGCGCCTTGCTTTACTGATATATTGATATATTTTGTTCTAAAAAGTGAGTTATTTAGTGAAAGTGATTTAGCGTGTTGGCGAATACCGATTTATGTACATTGGAATTTATCATTCAATTGATCTGCTTCCTTAGTTTAATTCATTTATTTTTGGAGTTTTCAAAGGTAAGTTATTGGTCCGTAAAATCTTATATGAACTTTATGCAAATGAATGATCATTTCCAATTAGATATTTGTTACGATGCCAAGAATCAGTACGTATGGTAACACTTCTCGGAGTTCCCAGGCCGCAAGGAGAACACGAAATAAACTGCTGGAGAATAGCACGCACCAGTTAGAAGATGTCAGCAAGAACGATTGAGAAGAAGGGAAGTTCACAATCAGCAACAACGATCGAGAAGAAGGGAAGTTCGTGCTCGCCAAAGTGATGAAGTAAGATCACAACATGCGATTATTCGACGACAACAGCGGCAACATCTTTCTTTTGTGAACATTGAACGGGCAGGTTTTCGATATGATCCAAACATTCAATATAGCGCATCTGTTCAAATCGGTCAGATGTCAGTAGTTTGTCAATATTGCAATGCAGTCAAATTTAAAAATGAACCGCCAGGGTTATGTTGCGCCGGGGGAAAGGTTAAGTTGCCAGAATTGCTTCCACCACCACAGCCATTGTTCCAGCTGCTTTACGGTGAATCTCCTCACTCGAGCCATTTCTTAAAGCACACTAAAATGTACAACGATTGTTTTCAAATGACGTCGTTTGGCGGTGAAATTGTAAATGAACAAAACTACAATCCAACGTTTAAGGTATTTTTGCCAAACAATATTCGACAGAAACTACAGAGCTTTCCTCCAATTATACAGGTTCATGGGCAAATTTTTCATCTCGCTGGATCGCTGTTGCCGCATCCAGATCAAGAACACAAATATCTCCAAATTTACTTTCTGGGAGATTCACATGATGAAGTAAATCGGCGTTGTGCTATCTTCAATACAACGAAAAGAGAAATAATCGAACAATTGCAGCAAATGTTACACGAACACAATGGCCTCATTAAGCTGTTTACGATTTCGTTGGAACGTATGCCAACAGATGATCATAGTATAATCATACAAGCGGACAAAAGACCAACAGGGACACATGAAAGACAATATAATGCACCTACAGTTAGCGAAATATCAGTTGTTGTTGTTGGAGAAAATTTGCAGTTGCGTGATATTGTTATCAAACGTAGAAATCAAAACGCACTAAAACGGATAAGTGAGACACATCGGTCTTACGACGCAATGCAATATCCGCTCATGTTCTGCCGTGGAGAAGACGGATATCACTTAGAATATAAGATGATAAATCCGGTGAATGGTTAGTAAAAAATATTTTTGTTTGCTACTTCATATAGGTAATTTAAGCTTTTAGGTGTCGAGACAAATAAAAAAGTCAGTTCAATAAAGTTTTACGCATATCGAATGATGATTCGCATGTCGAAATATGCCAACCACTTACTGAGATATGGACGGTTATTTCAACAGTATGCAGTTGACATGTACGTTAAAGTTCAGACAGAAGGACTTAATTACATGCGATACAATCAGTCGAAGTTGCGATCTGAAGAGTATATTCACTTAAGAGATGCAATGAATGGTGATGCGGATATTACAGATATTGGTCGACTCTATATTTTGCCATCGACATACATTGGCAGTCGTAGACACATGCATGAGTACTCCCAGGATGCGATGACTTACGTGCGCAATTATGGACGGCCGGATTTGTTTGTTACATTTACTTGCAATCCAAATTTATCAGACATTACGAATCTATTGCATACCGGTCAATCACCAAGCGATCGCCACGACGTTACAGCACGCGTGTTTAAACAAAAACTCAGATGTTTGATGAACTTTATTACGAAACAACGTGTATATGGCATTGTTCGATGCTGGATGTACTCAGTGGAGTGGCAGAAGAGAGGTTTGCCCCACGCACACATTCATCTTTGGATGGTGGAGAAAATTACACCTGACCAAATTGATGACATAATTTCCGCCGAAATTCCTGATGTTGAATTAGATCCAGAGTTGCACGAAGTGGTGATGGCCAATATGGTTCATGGGCCATGCGGAGAACACGATCCATCTTCGGTTTGTATGTCGGACAGTAAATGCAAAAAACGCTATCCCCGTGCTTTTATTTTGGAAACTCAAACTGGAAACGACGGATACCCTCTCTATCGGCGTCGCTCACCCGCTGACAATGGCAGAACATTCATCACTCAATTGAAAGGAAAGAATTTCGTGGTTGATAACACATGGATCGTTCCATATTCGTCAATTTTATCTAAGGCATTCAAAACACATATAAATGTTGAGTATTGCAGTTCTATAAGATCAATTAAGTATGTTTGCAAATATGTCACCAAAGGAAGCGATGTGGCGGTTATTGGAGAGAACATAGTACAGCGAACGGAAATACCACCAACAACCACTTTAACAAGTTTCTTTGCAACTTGCGCCAGTGATCCGTTCGCGAGAACATTGCTTTACTCGGAGATGCCTCGGTATTATACATGGAATGCATCGTCGAAGAAATGGTTGCGCAGGAAGAACGGCCATCCGGTAGATGGTTATCCAGGTGTTTTTTCAACTGATGCATTGGGAAGAATTTACACAATCCATCCAAAGAACGATGATTGCTTTTACCTACGTTTGATTTTGATTAATGTACGCGGTTCAACTTCATTTGAATCATTGAGGACTGTAGATGGTACCATTTGTGCAACATTTCGAGAAGCATGTCAACAATTGCAATTGCTTGAACACGACAGTCACTGGAATTAAACGCTAGCGGATGCAATAGCTTCGTCACCAGCCACTGCAGTTTGTACACTTTTCGCTATTATAATTTCGACATGTGAGCCTTCAAACCCGCGCCTATTACGGGATGCGTACAAAGATGACATGGCAGAATATATTTTGCATCGCCTGCGATTAGCGACGAGAAATGTCGACTTACAAATGAACGCTGACATCTACAATGAAGCATTAGTCCTTATTGAAGATTTATGTTTACTTATGACTACTAAAACTATTGATTGAAGTTCATATGCCGGCACCAAGTCGTCAGACAAGGGATTTAGTGAGTCGCAAATTGGAACGCGAGCGTGCTTACGATATAACTCACTTACAACAACAAGTACAAACAAATGTTCCACTGTTGAATGAACAGCAAAGCAGTGCGTACAATCAGCTAATAAATGCTGTAGATAGTGGAAACGGTGGCATATTTTTCCTCGATGCGCCCGGCGCGACTGGCAAAACGTTCCTATTGTCTTTAATACTAGCAGCAATACGTGGTCAAGGTGGTATTGCATTAGCTCTTGCATCTACCGGGATTGTTGCAACACTGTTAGAAGGTGGAAGAACGGCACATTCAGCATTAAAGTTTCCATTAAACTTGCAAATACACGAAAGTCCTGTTTGCAATATTTCAAAGCAATCAGCAATGGCACAAGTTTTAAAAAAATGTAAGTTAATCATATGGGATGAATGCACAGTGGCCCACAAACGATCATTAGAAGCACTCGACCGAACACTGAGAGATTTGCGCAACAATAATCGTTGCTTTAGAGGAGTGATGATATTGCTGTCGGGCGACTTTAGACAAACACTTCCCGTGATTACAAAATCAACAGCGGCGGATGGACTAAACGCATGTCTGAAGTCATCGCATTTGTGGAGGTTTGTTAAAACCATTTCATTGACCATGAATATGCGAGTTTTGCTGCAAAACGATAGAACTGCGGAGGTTTTTTCAAAAGAGCTGCTGCGAATCGGAAATGGACAAGTTCCGATAGATCCTTGCAGTGGATTAATATCGATTCCAACTACAACTTGCCAATTCACATCTAATAAATATGAACTAATCAGTAGTGTATATCCAAATATTGCTCAAAATTATGGTAACTACGATTGGTTAAGCACCCGCGCAAATTTAGCAGCAAAAAATATGGATGTCAACGACTTGAATTGGACGATTCAAAATCAAATTCCGGGAGATCTGCGGTCATATAAATCAACCGATTGCGTTGAAAATGAAGACGAGGTAGTAAATTACCCAGTGGAGTTCTTAAACTCTTTGATGCCGCCTGGAATGCCGCCTCATAATTTGCGTTTCAAAGTTGGGTCTGTAGTTATTATGCTACGGAATCTTCATGCTTCCAAACTGTGCAATGGTACTTGACTGATTGTGACCAAGCTAATGGACAATTTAATAGTGGCAAGCATTTTGAAAGGCCCGTTCAAGGGAGAGGAATGCTTACTTCCCCGAATTCCATTAACTTCAACAGATTTGCCATTTCAATTCAGACGTTTGCAGTTCCCAGTGAAACTTGCATTTGCGATGACAATAAACAAGTCACAAGGGCAGTCGCTGGAAGCATGCGGCATAAATTTAGAAATGTCTTGCTTTTCACATGGCCAGCTCTATGTGGCGTATTCCCGTGTTGGAAAACTTTCCTCACTGTTTATTTACGCCGCGGAACAGAAAACCAAAAATATCGTGTTCCGTGCAGCCCTAAACTAAATATGTACTAAGATTATATATTTTCGAGACTCGATTAAAACTAATAAAATTGAATGAGAATAGTACAAACTTAATTTTATTAAATTGTCAACAAATCCTGGACGCGATGTGTCAGCATTATTGAAAAGAGTAGAATTTTTCAAGCAATTAAATTCAAAAAGCATTAATGTACCCCAAAAAAAAATGTTTATCAGGCAGGTTCTAGCAATTCACTTCCGAGTAAAATTTGTAAAAATTTTGTCAAATTAGGTACAGAAGGTATTTTCCACAAAATTTCACTCGGAAGTAAATTGCAGAACCTGCCTGTATATCATGTTTTTTTATTTAAATTTTTTATCAAAAACAGTTCAAAAAACTCAGCAAAAATTTTTTCTTCACTACTTTTCAAAATTGGGAATTTGTCAAGGACAAAAAAAGCGGTATTTAAAGTATACACAATGAAATAAGGTAAGAACCGTTCATACTCTATTAAAACCAATACCGGTGTAATTTTTGAAATGAAAAAAAAAATCTATTTTGGGCAGAACGAAGTTTGCCGGGTCAGCTAGTTTACACATATGTATGCCGACGGCATTTTCATTTCGGTAATATGAAATTTAGAAGAGCGAATATTAAGATGATTGTGTTGTGTTATATTATAAAAATAAAATAAAGTACATTTTCAAAATAACATTTTTCAAAAAAATTAATATTTAGTTTAATATTGTTAATTTACAGAATAATTATGCGAATTGGGTTAGGAATGAGCAAAGTCTTAAATTTAATAAACTTATACAAGCATAAATCAAAATATCATTTCTCATTTTAAATTTATTATTTTAATTGGTATTTAAAATTTATGCCACAATTATTATATAGTAGTCCAAAAATATGAATTCTTATTTTCCCAGAAATACATTTGTAAAAAAGGGATCTTTATCCTTTTCTTATTATCTTATTTTTGCCAGAAATACATTTGTAAAAAAGGATCTTTATGCAGAGAACATACATTTATAGAGAAGGTTCATGGTGTGCAGATTGTCATCACGTTCCTTTTTTGGGGGGGGGTTGAGTTTTCTATTAGAGGATTTCACCGCAAAAGCAGGGGTACTGTTTTCTATAAGCGGATTTCACCAATATTTAACAGAAGCGTCGAAAATAGCAGAATTGAGCATTTTCAGTGTTAAATGAGAAAAGAGGTGTTAAATTCAATGTACGCTTACAGATTCGCATATTTACAATGCGCAAACGGCTATGGATATCATTTATAGATCTTCTCCATATATTTGATATCAAAGCACATAAATATGTATGTATGTGCAATTTGACCCATTTAATGATGAATTGCACTAAATCTGTTGAAATGTATAATAAAGTCATATTTTTATTATTACTTAAATATTTAATTAATAAAGGTTTGATAAGTTATATTTTTATATACATATGTATGTATGTATTTATTTGCTTTTGGGCATTAGAAGTTTTGATAACATCTTAAAAGATGGTCTTTTGCATACAATTATTTGTACTTGTAAAAAGATTTTAAAAAACCTTTCGCATAATGCTCACATATTCACATATGTACATATGTAGTTTTGTGTTCATGTAAACAAATTTGAAAGAATCATTCATGTTTGTAATTTTGTCTACACAAAACTTTGTTTGTAAATATACACACCCATTGTTTCATACAAAAACTCCGTTGTCACGAACAACCAATGGCCGAACTTTACGTTTTGTGAAAAAGTCAATGTGTCTCTAAGGACTGATGCGATAAATAAAAAAAAAAATAAACGAATAGCCGCCGATTGTCACCGCTTCCCTTGCCGCTGTACAGCTCCGCCTACAATGCATATTTTTATGCGTGAGCTTGCATACATATCGACGCAACTGCGTAAAAATATTTCAGAATTACAAAATATTTTTCACATTCCTTGACAAATACAGTCAATACTTGTTATGTGCCACATTCAAAGATACAGATATTTGTAATTAGATAAAAATAAAAATATAATATGGTGCATAAACGACTGCGGATACTTAAATGAGTCGCACTTAAAACAATAATTGCTAGGTATTTCAAAAAACGAATCGTGAGATGCAGCAATATATAACATAGGCTGTTAAGAGTGATGAGGGAGGGATTTGATTTTCATTTAAGCGGAGTACTACCTAACCGGGATTGACTGTACACATAAATCAGAGGAATATTGAATATTTTCTTTAAAATATTTCTTGAATTGAAAATCGACAAATAACACCGGTCAACACGATTTTTGGGTTTGACATCTACATGTTAAATTTTAGTTTCTCCTATGACAAAAATAAGGAAACAAATTTTTTTTCCAGTTAAAGTTTGCTTTTGTAGAAATTAGAGCAATTTTTCGATTTTTAAGCAGAAATGACTTGATGCCATTTTTTAACTGAGTATTACACTAATATTGTTGTTACAGCTATAATAAACAGGTTGAGGGGTTACATACGTCCGGAATTTTAAAAAAATTGATTTTTTTTAGGTAATTATTCTTTATTGTTTTAGGCGTGTTTCTGTGAAAGTCGATTGTAAAAATTCCCCATTTATACAAAGTTATGGTAGAAAATCAGAGCGCCCGACGAGAGTTTAATGCATACAGGTAGCTGTCCTTCGTTTGAGGCACATGAAAGTTTAAACGCGTTTTTATCGAAACTACTTTTCCCGGCACGGTCTGCATGATAACTCATACAGTTTTTAACATTTTTTGATGCGATTTTTTTTTAAATATTCGAAAATGTTTTCTCTATAGTCTTTCGAGCCGAGTTCTCGATATTTTTATGAAAAAATTTTATGAACCTAATTGTGGTGTGACATTTATGACGTAAAACGCATACTTTTTTATAAATTCCGTATTTGGAAAAATTTTCAAAATTAAAAACTTCGGCTCGACAGACTATAACTACAACTTCATTTTACAAGAATTTTTTTATTTTTACCGATCCATCAACATTTCAAGGATAAATGATGCAGAGCAACTTTTTTTCATTGTACTTTGATATTTTATGTACTAATTTTTGTAAAGAAAAATTAAAATACATTTTTTTATAAACGTGTATGCGCGCCGATGAAGAACAAAAGAAGCCGGGCGAAGTCCGTCGGTCCCTTTTGTTAATTATGTGTGGTGTCATCATGCGTGAGGTGTGTTGGTATACTGTTTACTTTCTGGTTAGTCAAATTGCTGCCATCTTTGATTTATGAAATAAATTAAAATATATTTATCGATGTAGAACCGCCCAAAGCAAACTTAAAGAACTAAAGATTAATATTTAAGTGTTTTTTAATATCTAGAATCAGAATTCAAGCATGAGAACAGAAACCCAAACAAAATTTTTTTTTTTGTTGACCTGTGTAATCTATGTTGTCAATTTTATTCTAATATATTTTAATACTTATTTTGCGGGGTTGACACTTTTTCCTTCTCATACATTTCAGAAATATATTCAATTTATGATTTTTAGCTTTTGAAATCGTCGCGAAAAGACGCTTGTAGGCAAGACATGCTCGGGGAGATGTAATGGCGTCTGCTTTTATGAATGAATCGAATATGCTTTTTGAAAGTACGTTTGCGTTCATGAATGAAAATTTTGTTGTTGTGTAATTTACTATAAATTTTGACGTCGGCAATTTGGCTGCCATATTGGTTTCTGATGGTTTTTCAAACGATTGTTGTTTGCGTAGAACAATATTTTGAATTTTTGCGGGTGACACATCCACATGTGAACGCATGTAAGTATGTATGTTGTGTATGCATTGTTTGTGTGGGAATGCCATACGCACTTATTTACATGTGTACTCATATTGTAAGTATGTATGTATGATGATTTTTGATACTATTTCTGTTTTTCCAGAAGAATGTTTGTATTTTTTGATTTACATGCGTACGCATACATACATATATTATTTGTGGGAGAATGTCATACGCACATACAAACATACATATGTGTGTACGTAAATATAGAGGAGCGCGCGCTTTTTATATTACTGATAAATGATAATATCTTGATTTTAAATTTATTTGTACTTGCATACATATCTGCAGGATAGATGTGTATGAAAGTTTTAAATGATAAGAGGTGTAATTTACATGTATTATTATTGTAATACATTATGTTTTTAGGATATTACGATAATCTATCATATATGTATGTACATATATATGCATACATATGAAGCGATATTACATTATCAAAGATAAGAAATATTTAAAAAATAGCCTTTATTTGCTCATTATTTACAAATATTGCTTGGAGAATTGCATATCTTAATAATAATGTTATCAATTTTGCATGAATTAACAAAAATTCGCAAAATTATATTCATATCAATTGATATGATAGCATGTAAACGTATAAAAATATAAGCCAAAAGGCCAACAGGCGTCTGTAAATGCATATTTCTGAGCATAATTTTCATTGAATTCTCAGCTCTGTTACTCATTTCTGTTAAAGTTTCTCCTGCCGAGCCAAAAGTGGTGAAATCCACTAATAGAAAATTCATGGCTCTTGACAGTTCACACGCTTGTCCGTAGTTGAACCTTCTCTATATTATACGTTCTCTGCTTTATGCTTTGTTATTATTGTATTTTTCCCATTTGTAAACAAAAGGATCGTAATCCTTTTTTTATTTTCCTCATAAAAGATTTAAACAGTTCAAGAGCTCAAAGCATGCGCTACATCAGCTCGAACCTACCTACCCTGCGCCTTTGCGCAAATGATTATGCTATGATAACAAATGCCCATATACAGATTTGGCAATGGCAATAACAATAGATTTGACAGTTAGTAAGACATAGATTTTATCCTGTCGAGACGGCCCGTTATCTTCGCCAATGCTGAGGCAGTACAAAGCAAATACATAAACAAACGCATAAACACACATACATATATGAGACACGTATGCATTTATATGCGCATGCACTCAAGAAATGTAATATAAACATATTTACTTAGGTTTGGGCAATTGATTACAAATGCACTTGTGCACTTGAAAACAGCCCAAACCAGGAATAAAGGGATGTTCAACTTATTCCAGTGTGAGAGCACCTCAAAATTAGCGTTTTTTATAACATTTTCCATTATGGCCAGATTGAACGAAATAATAATTTTTGGGCATTTATCAACCCAAGGCCCAACATTTAGTACGAATAAAAATTACTATAAGGTGGTTATTTATAAAATGGAGAAACTATTTAAATCTTTTTAAAGTATATTAAAACAATTGAATTTTGACCTTTCAATATCCAATAAAAACACTTACGCTTGTTAGCACTCATTCATTAAATGTTTTTAATCATTTTCCATTGAAAATAATACTATGATGCTTCAAATTACAAAACGTTTCATCAAATACCTTTAAATTTTACAAATTTATTTAATTTTCATTGTTTTACATATTTTATAAGTGGTCTTGAACGATGCAACAAATCCCTCCGTTTACATATTTTTTCGGTAAGATTTCAATCTGACCAGCGCCCGTTTCCAATTGATAAACGTCAAAACCTACTGAACTCGATTAGCTGTCAAAGTTCAGTAGGTTTTGACGTTTAACAATTGCTCTCTCACTTCCAGTGAGAGAGGAGTTAAACATCTCCTCATCTCTGGCCCAAACCATACAACATAAATTATATGGCAACACACACACACACATGTATTGTATTGTACAGCTGAAAACAACCCCATGTGGTTTGCCGTAAATATACATATGTTTAATTAGATAAGTAAGAACTCTAAAATAGTATATGATCCACAATTTTAATAATAAAATCAGAATGAAATAGTTCTCAGCTTAAATAAGTCTTTATTTTCCCCCCACCAGTGGTAAGGATTTAAATAATCATATTTAAGTTTAAAGTTTTATCTTACAAATCAAACAGAGAGTCAAACGTGAACTCTCACAGTACAGTATTTTTCTGTACATTTGGTCCTTCGAGCCGGATAGTTGGCTCAGCCAAAGAAAAGACCTGTATAAGGAAAATACAGGCAAGAGAAAGATCTGTATGAAGGAAAAAATAGGCAGGAAGATAAAACTTTAATTAAAGATAATACTCAAAAAATACAACATGTTTAAAATCGAATGAAAGTTCAAAGTGATGGATACAGGGGCAAGAGCATATAGCTTAACCGAAAACGTAATTGATCTTTTATTGCAAACAATTGAAAAAATATCAGAAAAAATTAAATGTATTATTAGAGAGGCAAAATCAAATATATATATTGCCGACGAAGCTGTACTTGAAAGGTATGAAAATCGGATACAAAATTTATGGAATCTCGTGGAGAAAAATATAGATGAAATGACATATATGTACAACAGAATGTATTTTGATGACGAAACAGACGAATTATCTTTTGAAGTCAAATACATTATACGAATATTGAAAAAACAAAGAGGAATCAACTTAAAAGAAAGAGAAGAAAAATGGAAATGCAGCTAAAGTTAGAAACAACATCTAAAGTAAAAGACCAAAAGACAGATTCCCTAGTGCAGAGAAAGCAAAATAGAGCACAAAGTCTTCGATATTACATCGATAACGCGAAAATGAATTTATTTAGCTCTAATGAAAATGTGCTAGAGACTTGTGAAAACCACATTACGAATATGTGGAAGTTATTACAAAAGGATTATGAAGAACTATGCGGAATATCGTACTTAACAGATTATAAAACGGAAGTGGAAGAGTTAGAAGATCAAGTATTTGACATAGTGTATATGTTAAAAAGGGCAATAATTTTCATAAGATATGAAAAGCATAAACAGCAATTATTAAAAAAATTTGATGTTAAACCTACTTTCGGAGAAACACATCCAAGTTTGTTTGATAAAACATCTACGACCAAAACTGGATTCATTCTCGGACAGAGTTTCGCTGACAAAAGTGGAGGAAGTACTTTCAGCATCGCTACCACATTTGAGTCCAATATTAATGATGGAAACATGTCGCTTGGGAGACATGCCGATAACGAACAACTAAATGATGAGATATGCGAGAATTAGATTAAGACGACAACACACGATTTCGACCTAAAAGATGAATATCAAGAGATGGGAGACATCAAGAAAGTAGAAGAGATGGGCGCAGATATCATCGTAAAGTAGTCTGACGTGATGAGCGCTGACATCGAAAAGATGTATAGACAAATAAAATACATAAAGAAAGATCGAGAATATCAATACATTCCATGGAGAGGAAATTCGCAGGAGAAAATAAAAGAGTTTAAATCTACAACAATCACATATGGCACAGTAGCAGCACCATTCTTAGCAGTAAGAGCGTTGCAAGAGAGAGAGAGAGAGAGATTGATAACGGTTGCTGCAAAGAACAGGAAGACGTTAGAGTAAAAGAAGACGTAAATGAAACTATTCAAATAGCCGAAATAGATCCAGTTGGAAAAGCGGATGTAGTAACAACCATTTGGGAGTTACTAATACCATGGCATCTTGCGTTCAATATATGTATTTAGTTTTATTATACTTAAGAATATTCAACATATTACATAAAGTACAGTGTTTTTCTGTACAGTGTTGATCCGAAAAATCTCAGTTGTCCGATAATTGTTGAATTTCCCTCGTCTTTTTAATTGTTTGCTCATATAATTTCAGTCCTTCTTTGTCTATCTTCCGGACAATTACACGCGCAATAAATGGATCAGCTTGTTCAATGCTTATTCCCAGTGACTCTGTAGAGTTAAAACACTCATTTGTTGTATCTAATAGTTGTCTCACGCTTTCAGCATTGCCACTATTTATATTTGGTTGATCCATTATTCTATCCCACTGTGTTGTGAACAGAATTCTTTGGTTGTCATACCTTTGCTTTAGCAGACTCCATGCAGCTTCATAATTTTTTGTTGAAATTTGTAGGTGCTGTATTAATCGCGCAGCTTCGCCTTTTAAGCAGAGACGAAGACGCAGCATTTTTTCTGCACTCGGCAAACGGCTCGTTATTGGGTACCATTTCTTGGAACACGTTATAAAAATTTGCCCATTCTTTAATATCGCCATAGAATATTGGAATTTTTAATTTTTCAAAATCCAAGAAATTTTAGGCTCTTCAATTCTACATTAAAAACCAATTTGCTTTTTAGATTTTGGATGTCTGTGAATAAAAAGTCCAAGCCCTTTATTTCATCGTTGTTGATCATTAATTCCATGCTTAGATCTTCCATTTTTCTTCTGAGGTTTTCAATTTTCTTCATGAATATGGAAGGTTTTTGATCTGGATTATTGCATCGTATTTGAACTGCTTCAATTTGCTGATCAAATTCGACTAGAGGTTTGTCTTTTACAGTGCTTATCTTTAATGCATTGATTGCCTCTTCGATTTTAATTATAGTGTCATTGTATATTGTATGCCATCTGCTTTTCGTGGTTGGTATCGAATTCTTTTTGGCACTTTTCAAAAATTTTAGTGTTTTATTCAATTTTTTCTTTAATGCCTTTCCTGAAATAGTGTGAGACGTGTACAACACTTTTTGGGTTAAATCTGCCTGGACTTCCAGAACTTTTTTTCTCTTTATACCCATTTCGAGAATTTTTTCTCAATACTTCTCCTATTTATTGATGAGCTGCTTGTTTTTCTCCAAAGAAATCGTTGGAAGTATTTGATTTGTTCTCCTCGACTCACAGCCGGTGAATATTTCTCGGATAGCTGTTAGATCACTGGGTTTAGTCTCTGCTAAAGCGGCGATCGGTTTTAATGCGGGAAATGCGTCTTACAATTTAATTTTGCCTGTATTTGTATTAATAACAGGGCTTACTTTATTTTAATTGCCTGTATTTTTATAAAATCAAGGCTTTTTTTAAATTTGACTGAGCTAATTTCTTTAGGCTCGATAGGACTAAATATTTAATTTGTTGTTAATATGCGGGAATATACACCCGTCTTACAATTATTTGGCAAAGCAATATATCCGGCTCGAAAGACCAAATGTTTAAACTCAACAAAGATTTGTCATTCCTTACCAATGACAGAAATCTTTCATTCTGGTTTTTATTTGGTATTTTCCTTACTTATGTACAGTTTTTAAAACTATTTTAAATAACTATGTATATGTGTATGTGTGTATGTTTGTATGTATTGCATCATATTGTTTATTGCTGCTTGAGCGGGTAAAAAACCATTGAATCAGTAGGTAGTAAAGTGGCTAAACTTGTGAGTAGATTCTACCCACTTTTCCCCTCACACGTACGTATACATGTAATCATACATCTCTGTTGCGCTCATTCAGCAGTCGCATATAAAAAAGTATATCTGCCCTGCTCTAACATCCCCAATCGATGGCTGATGCAGGGTTACATTTTTTCTTTTTAAACAGCTGATGGATGATGGAGTCATGTGTAGAAGTTCACGCAAGTGAGGAAAGTTCTCTGATCGCCATTCACTGGGGAATGGCCAGAAACGATTCTTTTACATATGACTTAAGCAGCTCACGACTTCCGGTCTTTGACCAAGTATCCTCTGGGTAGCCTAAGAACATCCGTTTGAAGGCGAGCTAAAGTGAGAAGGCGAATTATCCCCCACTACCTACTTAGGGTTGTGCGCTGGGTTTGGGACCCGCCGCGTAAAAAAAATACCCAATGAAAACCAACAATCAGCCTCGGATGAGAGACCCCCCTTTTGATAACGACCATGACAAACGAAATAAGGACTACGAATTGAGGGCATGCACCTGGAATGTCCGGTCCCTTAATTGGGAAGGTGCCGCTGCCCAGCTGGTTGATGTCCTCGTGAAAATAAAGGCTGACATCACCGCCGTCCAAGAAATGCGATGGACGGGACAAGGACAGAGACGAGTAGGTCCTTGTGACATCTACTACAGTGGCCATATAAAGGAGCGCAAGTTTGGTGTTGCATTCGTGGTGGGAGAGAGATTCCGTCGCCGAGTACTATCATTCACTCCTATGAATGAACGTATAGCCACAATCCGCATCAAAGCGAGGTTCTTCAACATATCGCTGATTTGCGCCCACGCCCCGACAGAAGAGAAGGACGATGTGAGCAAAGATGCCTTTTATGAGTGCTTGAAGCGCACTTATGAGAGATGCCCCCGCCATGATGTCAAAATCTTGCTTGGCGACTTCAACGCCAGGGTGGGCAAAGAAGGTATCTTTGGCACTACGGTCGGTAAATTCAGCCTCCACGAGGAAACATCCCCAAATGGGTTGAGGCTGATCGACTTCGCCGGGGCCCGAAATATGGTTATCTGTAGTACTAGATTCCAGCATAAGAAGATACATCAAGCTACCTGGCTGTCTCCGGATCGAAAAACCACCAACCAGATCGATCATGTTGTGATAGACGGAAGACACGTCTCCAGTGTTTTAGATGTGCGTGCGCTCCGAGGTCCTAACATCGACTCGGACCACTATATTGTTGCAGCCAAAATTCGCACCCGCCTCTGTGCAGCAAAAAACGCACGCCAACAAACAAAAGGAAGGTTCGACGTCGAGAAGCTGCAATCACAACAGACAGCCGAACGATTTTCTACTCGGCTTGCACTCCTGCTCTCTGAGAGCACTCGTCAACAACTCGGTATAAGGGAACTGTGGAACGGCATTTCAAACTCCTTAGATGCCGTGAGTTGAAGAGGGAAGCGATACGCACAAGCAGAAAGAAAAAGAAAGAAGCTGAAATGCGTGAGTATGAAGAGCTTGATAAGCTGGCCGACAGGGGTAATGCTCGAAAATTCTACGAAAAAATGCGGCGACTTACAGAAGGTTTCAAGACCGGAGCATACTCTTGTAAAACCCTCAAAGGCGATCTTGTTAGAGGATGTTTATGGAGGGAACACTTCTTCAGCCTGCTGAATGGCAGTGAACGTACAACGCCAGGAGAAGGCGAACCCCATTCCCCAATCAATGACAATGGAGCAGACGTTCACGATTTCAAAGCTGCTTTCGACAGCACGAAAAGGAGCTGCCTTTATGCCGCGATGTCTGAATTTAGTATCCCCGCAAAACTAATACGGCTGTGCAAACTGACGTTGAGCAGCACCAAAAGCTCCATCAGGATCGGGAAGGACCTTTCCGAGCCGTTCGATACCAAACGAGGTTTCAGACAAGGCGACTCCCTATCGTGTGACTTTTTCAATCTGCTGCTGGAGAAAATTATTCGAGCTGCAGAACTTAATCGAGCAGGTACAATCTTTTACAAGAGTGTACAGCTGCTGGCGTATGCCGATGATATTGATATCATCGGCCTCAACACCCGCGCCGTTAGTTCTGCTTTCTCCAGACTGAACAAGGAAGCAACGCAAATGGATCTGGCAGTGAACGAGGGCAAGACGAAATATCTCCTGTCATCAAACAAACAGTCGTCGCACTCGCGACTTGGCTCCCACGTCATTGTTGACAGTCATAACTTTGAAGTTGTAGATAATTTCGTCTATTTAGGAACCAGCATTAACACCACCAACAATGTCAGCCTGGAAATCCAACGCAGGATTACTCTTGCCAACAGGTGCTACTTCGGGCTGAGTAGGCAATTGAAAAGTAAAGTCCTCTCTCGACGAACAAAAGCCAAACGTTATAAGTCGCTCATAATTCCCGTCCTGCTGTATGGTGCAGAGGCTTGGACGATGACAACAACCGATGAGTTGACGTTGCGAGTTTTCGAGAGAAAAGTTCTGCGAAAGATTAATGGTCCTTTGCGCGTTGGCCACGGCGAATATCGCATTCGATGGAACGATGAGTTGTATGAGATATACGACGACATTGACATAGTTCAGCGAATTAAAAGACAGCGGCTACGCTGGCTAGGTCATGTTGTCCGGATGGATGAAAACGCTCCAGCTCTGAAAGTATTCGACGCAGCACCCGCCGCGGGAAGCAGAGGAAGAGGAAGACCTCCACTCCGTTGGAAGGACCAAGTGGAGAGGGACCTGGCTTCGCTTGGAATATCCAATTGGCGCCACGTAGCGAAGAAAAGAAACGACTGGCGCGCTGTTGTTGACTCAGCTATAATCGCATAGGTAAAGAAGAAGAAGAAACAGCTGATGCAGGGTTGCATTTTTGTGATTCCTACTTTTAAAATTTCAAACAAAACTTTTTGATTTTTATTTTCTTTTTCACATATTTAAATAAAATTTATTATAATTTATAAAAATAAAAATATATTTAATTTAAAAAAATAATTAATATCTGAAGAAAGATTGAAACAAAATAAAGGTTATTAATACCTGAAAATAGATAATAACGGGTTATAACTAAAAATCTGCACCAATTTTATTTCAGCGTAACTTAAAATATACTATTAACAAAAAATTAATGAACTTCAAAATACGGTCCATTGTCAGCAACCCGCTGTAGATGTTTTTTTTTTTACCCAGAACTTCAATGTCGCATTTGCATAATGAGAAGAGGATTTGTCCGGCCAGAATACGATTTCATCGTTCTTTATCGTGTTTATGTAAGAAAGGAACCAAAAATTTGTCCAAACATTGATTGATGTACGTCTCATGATTTATTACCAGTCCATTTGGCTTAAATTCTTGCACATATCAGATAAAATCAGAACAAACAGTCGTGCCAAAAACACAATAAAATCAGTTCAGCATAGACAACATTGTTAATCAATTCGTGTATCTGCCAGCGTCAACTGGCCTGATGCTACACGAACAAACTGTTCTTCGGCAATCACGATCGTGTACAGCCGTATGGCTGGCTTCGGTTTCAATTTTTTTTTAATACTCACCGATCCAAACGGGGTCAGATCGTCGAAATAACAGCCCTTGGTCGGATGAAATCCGAGTCAATTCCGGTGCGTAGAACCGGCTGTCTTGGGAGTTGTTTCAATCGTATCATGTCAGTTCATAGCGTTGCGACGATTGTTTGAATTTATGTGAAACTTTGAGGAAACCATAAGTAAATCTACGAGTAAATCTTTGGGTAAATCTATAAGTATAGCAAACAACAACAATTTTCTGCTGGACTGATTTGAATCATGTGTGGCAAAAAAGGTATCAGCTTTGAATATGTGCGCATGTTACAAATTTTCGATGCGTAAACAATGGAAATTCCATCGAGTACGTACATACATACATATGTATATACATACATTTCTTGTATGTACATATGTACTTGATGGAATCCCTGCTAACCATGAGCGGATAAAAAACCAGATAATCAGTGGGTAACGTGGGGGTAAACATATAGAGTTTGGCTTAGGCCGAGCGAATATTTTACCGTATTTTCCCCTCACACGTACGTATACATGTGATCATACATCTCTGTTGCGCTCATTCAGCAGTGTCATATAAAAAAGTATATCTGTCCTGCTCTAATATCCACAATCGACAGCTGATGCAGGGTTGCATTTTAAACAGCTGATGCAGGGTTGTATTTTAAACAGATGATGCAGGGTTGCATTTTTTGATTCCTACTTTAAAAATTTATTGAAATTTCAAAGAAACTTTTTAATTTTTAAATTAATTGTACAATATATTTAATAAAGTTTCCATTTCCACCGCACAACGATAGTTTCAACGTTTTCGATCTGGTGTAGAGGTGGTCGAAGATGTGCCACGCTCCGGAAGGCCTATCGTTGAAAATTGCGATAAAATCGCCGAATTGATCGAAAGAGACCGACATAGTAGCAGCCGTAGCATCGATCAAGAGCTGGGCATGAGTCATCAAACTGTTATAAACCATTTGAAGAAGCTTGGAGTCACTAAGAAGCTCGATGTATGGGTGCCGCACGAATTGACGCAAAAAAACATTTTTGACCGTATCGACGCATGCGAATCGCTTCTGAATCGCAACAAAATCGACCCGTTTTTGAAGCGTATGGTGACTGGCGATGGAAAGTGGGTCACTTACGATAACGTAAGGCACAAACGGTCGTGGTCGAAAAGCGGTGAAGCAGCCCAGACGGTGGCCAAGCCTGGATTGACGGCCAGGAAAGTTCTTCTGTGTGTTTGGTGGGATTGGCAGGGAATAATCCACTATGAGCTGCTCCCCTATGGCCAAACGCTCAATTCGGACCAGTACTGTCAACTACTGGACCGCTTGAAGGCAGCACTCATGCAGAAGAGGCCATCTTTAATCAACAGAGGCCGAATTGTCTTCCATCAGGACAACACCAGGCCACACACATCTTTAGTGACGCGCCAGAAGCTCCGGGAGCTCGGATGGGAGGTTCTTTTGCATCCACCGTATAGTCCGGATCTCGCACCAAGTGATTACCACCTGTTTCCGTCCATGGCGAACGCGCTTGGTAGTCTGAAGTTGGCCACAAGAGAGTCCTGTGAAAATTGGCTCTCCGAGTTTTTTGCCAACAGGGAAGCGAGCTTCTATGAGAGGGGCATTATGAAGTTGGCATCTCGTTGGCAACGTGTCATCGAACAAAACGGCGCATATTTGACTTGAATCGCATTATTGTAACCAATTTTATGACCAATTGAAAATTCAATAAAAATACCGCAAGACTTTTTTGACAACCGCATTACACATATACACGCGTATACTCAACTCCAATTCCATTTTTTTTCCTTTCTAAAACAAAACCTTGTAGTGGTAGAGAAGGTGAGTGCGTGCAAAAATATAAAAAAAAATTTGAAGTGCACATCAAAAAGGGTGCTTTAGTGAAAAATACATACCGTTTACTTATACTGGAGTTGACTACGCTGGACCATTCCAAATGAGATGCTCAAAAGGACGTGGTCAAAGTCCTTCAAAGGGTACATAGCAGTTTTTATGTGCCTCTCAACTAAAGCTGTTCATCTTGAGACAGTCAGTGAGTTATCAACAGATGCGTTTTTGGCAGCACTAAGAAGATTTTTCGGCAGAAGAGGAAGGTGTCTTCATATCTACTTGGACACTGCATCCAATTTTGTTGGAGCAAATAAGTGGCTTGATGAAGAGTTTAAAGCAGCAATAAAGCAAAACTCAGATGTAGCACCGATTTGGCCAATGCACAAATAACTAGGCATTTAATTCACCCGGCAGGCCCACATTTCGGAGGAATGTGGGAGGCAGGTGTAAAAGGAATGAAATACAATTTAAAAAGAGCCATCGCAGATGCAAAATTAACTTTTGAAGAAATGTCTACAGTATTAGCTCAAATAGAGGTATCTTTGAACTCGCGTCCACTATATTCAATAAATGTCGATAATGGAATAGATGCGTTAATACCGGATCATTTTCTAATTGGAAACCAATAAAGTCAATTCCATCTCCCGAACCAGATGTCAACTACTTTATGTTAAACAAATCCGAATTGCTTGACTAGAATAAAAGATCAGTGTCATCTCTTAACTCACTTCGAAGAAACATGTAATGTCACATCATTATCTCTTGGAAGGTGCCTTGAAGCAATAACGCACAATCACAATTTACAGCGGGATTCTGTAACCAGTCTCTAGTCTCTATTTGAGACATTTTGAGACAAAGTATCAATTTGATACTACCCTGCAAGACGGGTAGCTGTTAGCAAACGTGTAAGCGACTTGTTATTGTTCACTTTTGCATTCGTTAAAATATTTGTTACTTTTGTTCAGAGAGTGGGAAAAAAGTAACACATAGCTATTTGATGTTCAATGGTTATCTCGCTCTAACCAATGGCAAATATCGCATGCTGCCTTGTTCCAACAGAATACACACATTTGTTAGCAAATCTCTTCACAGTATGTTACGGGTAACAAATTATTTTGTTAGCGCATAGCTTACCTATGTGTTATGGATAACAAAAAATAACAAAAAGTATTTTTTACCCGAATATCTGTTAGTGTTATTATTTTCGTTATCAGTTTGTTATCTATAACATAAAAGCATGTTAGCAAGAACAAGCAGTAACAAGATTATCTGTTACCCATTTGTTATTTCTAGCAAATTTAATTCTTTTAAACAAAATTCATTTTTTTTTTAGTATTTCGTTTTATTTAATAATTAACATTTACTTAATCATAAGATTAAGGTTATTTCAGTATAAAAATTAAAATTATAATAATTCATATTTTTAAAAGTGATATTAGAAACATCAACTTAAAACTAATACGTACAACTTAGATCTAATGTTCAACTTAAAACTAATATTTACAACTTAAAGCTAATGCATATGTATGTGTAATTAATAATAAGAAAACTTATATTAATTCATTACGATTGTGGCTTAAGGTCGCAAATCTCCAGAGCTCTCCACAGATAGTGTTTTTGTCCTTGTCAGGAAATATTTCTAAAATCAAAAGTTATAAGTTAAGGAATTCAAATATATACCAGTAAAAAGACCTACCAAAAACTAACCCTACGCACTTTAGCGTTAGTAGGGATTCCTTCTCCTTGCGCCCCTCTAAATTGTAGTGGTATATTAGATCGTCAGAAAACATACTGTCCACACTGCCTTTTGCGCCTTTTGATTTCAATATTAGCCGCATTTGTAAAAAAAACAAATTACAGTAAATTAAAATATGATCGCATAATATTTAAAAACGAAATATTTACCATAGCGTCCGTGCTTTCCTTTTGTGAAAGATTGTCTCCCACGAAGCGCACGTGCGTTCCGGCGATGGTGACGGTACCACAATTTGTGATGATTCAATTCATTGCTTATCTTTTTCTCCAAGCTTTTTCGTTTTCTCTATATAAAAGAAATTAATAATATATGTATATATATATGTATATAATAGAAATTAATTATAAAATATCAAATTGTCAAGCAATGAACTTACCTCTTTAAAATCCAAAATAAACTGCGCTTTTCGTTTTCTTCTTCTTGAAAAATTTGGTATTCGTCTTTCCTACTCTAGCAAGTTAACATTACAATATGTTTAGAATGTCGATCGTTTTTCTCTATCTTACTTACGTATCTCCCATTCAATTAAAAATTCCAGAAAATGTAACAGTGCTAGTGAACAGCTGAAATTGTTTCAATGTGTTTGTGCAATCTGTTACCTCCGTCTTGCAGGGTAGTTACTATTTACTAAACAGTCTCTAGCGTTAGTCTCAAAATATTGAGACCTGGTAGTTAGCTGGTCACAAAACTAAAAAGAACTCTTGCTGCCATTTTCAATGTACTGAACAGAGACCATCATAGATATTAATCGATTGTCGTTTTTTTACATTTTGTAAGAAATTCAAACACGAAAAGGTTAAAAATAAATAGATTTTACATAAATTTCGTAAATATTATGAACAAAGTCAACATATATTTTTATTTTTTTGATAATTATGTTTTTTGACTATGTTATAGAAAAGTTAATATTTGTTATCGGCATATTTATCATCATTAAAGTGTAAAAACATCTCTGAAATGTAATAGATTTTGAGACTGTCACTTACAGAATAGCAAAATCGTCTCAAGTCTCAAAAATTGTCTCTAACTCAAAATCTCAAATTTAGAGACTTGATACTGTCTCACGTTACAGAATCGCACGGTTAATTGTATATAACAAGAGACAAAAAAAGAGCACCTTTGGAATGGGTTGGTTCCATTTACAATATGCTATTTGGGTTGATGGATGCCTATGACCAAGGCATAATTAAATCTAATCTTAAAACTCTACTCCCTTATAACTGAGTGAAGAATTGATGCTCAGCAAAACTTCCAATTCCTGGACACCAAAGCGACAGTCAATTACGTGATGCTTACAACCTCATGGAAGCAAGAGGTATAAAGGAAGGCATAATATTTGTCAAGTCATCAAATATTTACAACGCAAAATACAATCAGCTTAACACAAAATCCAATTATATCAGTAATACATGATATTACAGAAGACAAAATAGTGCCCCTTCGGATTGACCGCATCAACAACAACAAAGGTATCGAACAAATTAAGGAACAGATCAATAGAATAAGTAATAATGATTTTAATTTAAGAGATTTAAATCTAAAAAATCATAGCGGACACATATCTCTTATATTAGTTATTATAATAATTGTAATTTTATTCATATGTTATGTACGCTACAAATCCAAGTATGTTCAAATTACTTGAACAATAATATACAGTCCACTATCAGTTGACTGCATTCAAAAATGCAGTAAATAAAAGAAAAATATGTAATAAGAATACAATACAGAAAAACAACCCTTATGGTGCTTTTTGTATTCTTGATCATAAATCTCAACCCTGCTAATCATGAGCGGGTAAAAAACCAGATAATCAGTGGGTAACATGGTGGTAAACGTGGGGGTAAACATATAGCTTAGGCCGAGCGAATATTTTACCGTATTTTCCCCTCACACGTACGTATACATGTGATTATACATCTCTGTTGCGTTCATTCAGCAGTGTCATATAAAAAAGTATATCTGTCCTGCTCTAATATCCCTAATCGACGGCTGATACAGGGTTGCATTTTAAACAGCTGATGCAGGGTTGCATTTTTTAATTCCTACTTTAAAAATTTATTAAAATTTTAAAGAAAAATGTTTACTTTTTAAATTATTAATTTTATTAATTTTAATAAATATTTACATAAAATTATAATTAATATATTGCTAACATAAATAAAAATATATTTAATTTAAAAAAAGAATTTCATCTGAAAAAAGATTAATTAAAGAAAATAATTATTAATAGCTGAAAATAAAAGAGTGAAAAAAGATTATTAAAGACAAATACCTGAAAATAAAAGAGTGGAAAAATATTATAAAAGACAAATACCTGAAAACAAAATAAAGGTTATTAAAACCTGAAAATAAAGGAGTCGAAAGAGATTGTAAAAGACAAATACCTGAAAATAAAGTAAAGGTAATAAAACCTGAAAATAAAAAATAATTACTCTAAATTTGTAATATCTAAAAGAAAAAGAAAGATTAAATGTATAAAATGATAATAATATCTGTAAGAAAAGACTAATATTATCTGAAAAAATAAAATATATTAAATACAAACAGAATTTACTCTGCAAGCAGAGATTATTTAAATATAGTGATCAAATTTGAAAAGGAAGAATAATTAAATAAAAATAATAATAACATCTGAAAGAAAAGATAAATATTATTTGATCATTTAAAATATAAAACAAACATTAGTTTTTACATATTATATTGGATAGTGCAGGCCGCTTTAAACGCATAAAGTACATACAAAGCGCGTAGAAAAAAAATGTGTAGTTGTATTGAAATCTTTGACAAAAATGGGTAGCCGTAGTTGGCAGGGTAATCATGCATTTACATGCAATGCGCATCTAATAATAATAAAAATGCATGGGGACACAAGTCATAAATTTACAGAAGAGATAACATCCCACACACAGACACACACTTGTATTAAATTGTACACTTGAAATCAACCCCATCCCTGTCAAAAAAGTCTTGCGGTATTTTTATTGAATTTTCAATTGTTCATAAAATTGGTTACAATAATGCGATTCAAGTCAAATATGCGCCGTTTTGTTCGATGACACGTTGCCAACGAGATGCCAACTTCATAATGCCCCTTTCATAGAAGCTCGCTTCCCTATTGGCAAAAAACTCGGAGAGCCAATTTTCACAGGACTCTCTTGTGGCCAACTTCAGACTACCAAGCGCGTTCGCCATAGACAGAAACAGGTGGTAATCACTTGGTGCGAGATCCGGACTATACGGTGGATGCAAAAGAACCTCCCATCCGAGCTCCCGGAGCTTCTGGCGCGTCACTAAAGATGTGTGTGGCCTGGCGTTGTCCTGATGGAAGACAATTCGGCCTCTGTTGATTAAAGATGGCCTCTTCTGCATGAGTGCTGCCCTCAAGCGGTCCAGTAGTTGACAGTACAGCTCCGAATTGAGCGTTTGGCCATAGGGGAGCAGCTCATAGTGGATTATTCCCTGCCAATCCCACCAAACACACAGAAGAACCTTCCTGGCCGTCAATCCAGGCTTGGCCACCGTCTGGGCTGCTTCACCGCTTTTCGACCACGACCGTTTGTGCCTTACGTTATCGTAAGTGACCCACTTTCCATCGCCAGTCACCATACGCTTCAAAAACGGGTCGATTTTGTTGCGATTCAGAAGCGATTCGCATGCGTCGATACGGTCAAAAATGTTTTTTTGCGTCAATTCGTGCGGCACCCATACATCGAGCTTCTTAGTGACTCCAAGCTTCTTCAAATGGTTTATAACAGTTTGATGACTCATGCCCAGCTCTTGATCGATGCTACGGCTGCTACTATGTCGGTCTCTTTCGATCAATTCGGCGATTTTATCGCAATTTTCAACGATAGGCCTTCCGGAGCGTGGCGCATCTTCGACCACCTCTACACCAGATCGAAAACGTTGAAACTATCGTTGTGCGGTGGAAATGGAAACTTTATCGGGTCCATAAACGTAAAATTAAATATATTGTACAATTAATTTAAAAATTAAAAAGTTTCTTTGAAATTTTAATAAATTTTTAAAGTAGGAATCAAAAAATGCAACCCTGCATCAGCTGTTTAAAATGCAACCCTGCATCAGCCGTCGATTGGGGATATTAGAGCAGGACAGATATACTTTTTTATATAACACTGCTGAATGAGCGCAACAGAGATGTATGATCATATGTATACGTACGTGTGAGGGGAAAATACGGTAAAATATTCGCTCGGCCTAAGCCAAACTCTATAACCCCCACGTTTACCACCGTGTTACCCACTGATTATCTGGTTTTTTACCCGCTCATGGTTGGCAGGGACTCCATCAAGTACATATGTACATACAAGAAATGTATGTATATACATATGTATGTATGTATGTACTCGATGGAATTTCCATTGTTTACGCATCGAAAATTTGTAACATGCGCACATATTCAAAGCTGATACATTTTTTGCCACACATGATTCAAATCAGTCCAGCAGAAAATTGTTGTTGTTTGCTATACTTATAGATTTACCCAAAGATTTACTCGTAGATTTACTTATAGTTTACTCAAATTTTCACATCAATTCAAACAATCGTCGCAACGCTATGAACTGACATGATACGATTGAAACTGAAGCCAGCCATACGTTTACACGATCGTGATTGCCGAAGAACAGTTTGTTCGTGTTGCATCAGGTCAGTTGACGCTGGCAGATACACGAATTGATTAACAATGTTGTCTATGCTGAACTGAATTGATTTTATTGTGTTTTTGGCACGACTGTTTGTTCTGATTTTATCACACTCGTTGCAGCTCTCTGGTGGATGTGCAAGAATTTGAGTGGAAAATCATTCATTTTGGATGATGAGAGCTACTTTTCACTCAGCGGGCTACAATGCCGGGCAACGATGTTTATTACACAGACGATATATCTATAACGCCTCCCGAGATAAAGTACAAATTAAAAAAAAAAAAAATTGAGTCAAAAGTTATGCTCTACATAGCAGTTTCTCCTGAGGGTATGTCTAAGCCATTCTTTAAGCCAAATGGACTGGTAATAAATCATGAGACGTACATCAATCAATGTTTGGACAAAATTTTGGTTCCTTTCTTACATAAACACGATAAAGAACGATGAAATCGTATTCTGGCCGGACAAATCCTCTTCTCATTATGCAAATGCGACATTGAAGTTCTTGGTAAAAAAAAAACATCTACAGCGAGTTGCTGACAATGGACCGTATTTTGAAGTTCATTAATTTTTTCGTTTTTAAAATAATGTAATTATACTACATAGAATAGCTTACCTTTTTGCTAATAGTATATTTTAAGTTACGCTGAAATAAAATTAGTGCAGATTTTTAGTTATAACCCGTTATTATCTATTTTCAGGTATTAATAACCTTTATTTTGCTTCAATCTTTTTTCAGATATTCGACTTCATCTTTAAGAGCTTGTTTGAATTGTTGAATCATTTCTTCAATTTGCTCTGTTATATTGTCATAAGAATTCGACTTAAAATAGTCCTCTTCACCTATGCCATCCGCAATTAATTTTTCGTAGTTAGCGTCAAAATCTTTTTGTATTTTAATAACATATTTGTTTAGTTTTTCAACTTTCGATTTTCTTATCTATCTGCCCGCTATATTATTGTATATTTCCAGGACTTTTTCCGCTATGTCAAGTTGGTTCTCAAGGATCTCTCCTCTGTTGATTCCCATGTTGACAGCTTCTTTTTTTTTAATTGTAATATTTGGTTATTGATTGGTCGCCTAGTTGACCTTGCTGTACCTCGACTCACAGCAGTTGAGTATCCCTTTGAACCGCAATTTTGTGTATAGTCTTTTATTATTACGGCTTACGTATCCTTTTCCTTATTCTCAGTATAAGGCTTTATTATACTCAATTGTTGAGTTTACTGTCGCTTGAGCTCAAAATATTGAGGCTCGAATGGATCAAAACTTATTCCTTACCTCGGGTGGGGGGTAATAAGTGATAGGCACTGCTTTATACTTGAAATGTTTCTTTTTATGTTTTCTTTTACCACTGGTGGAGGGAAGTAAAATATATACATAAAAATAATCTTTTCGGCTGAGATTGTATTTCAAATCTGATTTTATTTTTGTTGAGCAGCTTCTTTTATACAAAACTCTATGTAGTCTATGTTTTTAAATTAATTATTAATTGGTTTAATCTAAAAGTACGCGTATTATTTTATCAGCAAATGCATTTGTATACATTTGCTAGTGTGCATCTATTGCATTCCTATTTGTTTGTTTATGTAAGTATGTATGTATGTGTGTGTGACTAATACCATGTTCAGACCGAAAATTTAAAAGATTAGATTACATTTAATCATTTTATAACCCAAAAGTGTTCTCACTGCCGTTAGAAAGATCAAAAAACAGTTTTTTGTCATTCATGAAGTCACATCGCTTAATATTAAACAAAAGAAAAGATTGTCGTGATCGACAGCGTTCGGTTTGTATATCAGCCCCTAAACACTGATGTAGTCGGATACTTCTGTTCTATTTCAAATACATATGTTTGTATGTAGATATGTATATGCATATGTAATATGTATAATGGAAATTCCTGCCAACCACGGCTACCCGTTTGTGACAAATATTCCAATACAACTACACATTTTTCCTCGATACACTAACATCAACGCACATTTTCGGGTTATTTTTTGTTTACCTAAATGCGATGAAAAAAAGTTTCCTTCATTTCTCAATAGTGACAATAGAAAATCCCAAAAAGGGTAATAAAAAAACGATTGAAAGACGCATGTCGTTCGTGATCGTACCATCGTAATGGAGGCTCGTACAACAAGAAGGTAAGTAAATGAATTTTATGTGATTTTTTAACAACATTTTGAAAATAATTACTTCATTTATTTTTATAGCATTGGAAATCAGAACTGAATTGGCATTAGCAGCAGCAGCTATGTCATCAGAAGCGGCAAATATCAATTGTTAAGTAAGTTGTGAAAAAAGTGTGCGTACTTTGAAATTGGACTGCGCAGTCCAAGATAATACACAAAAATAAATACATACATATGTACATATGTATTTTATGCGTTTAAGGCGGCCTAATTTAGGAGTATGGAGTCATGTGTAGAAGTTCACGCAAGTGAGGAAAGTTCTCTGATCGCCATTCACTTGGGAGTGGCCAGAAACGATTCTTTTACATATGACTCAAGCAGCTCACGACTTCCGGTCTCTGACCAAGTATCCTCTGGGTAGCCTAAGAACATCCGTTTGAAGGCGAGCTAAAGTGAGAAGGCGAAGTATCCCCTACTTAGGGTTGTGCGCTGGGTTTGGGACCCGCCACGTAAAAAAAACGCACCAATGAAAACCAACAATCAGCCTCGGATGAGAGACCCCCCTTTTGATGACGACCATGGCAAGCGAAATAAGGACTACGAATTGAGGGCATGCACCTGGAATGTCCGGTCCCTTAATTGGGAAGGTGCCGCTGCCCAGCTGGTTGATGTCCTCGTGAAAATAAAGGCTGACATCACCGCCGTCCAAGAAATGCGATGGACGGGACAAGGACAGAGACGAGTAGGTCCTTGTGACATCTACTACAGTGGCCATATAAAGGAGCGCAAGTTCGGTGTTGGATTCGTGGTGGGAGAGAGACTCCGTCGCCGAGTACTATCATTCACTCCGGAGAATGAACGTCTAGCCACAATCCGCATCAAAGCGAGGTTCTTCAACATATCGCTGATTTGCGCCCACGCCCCGACGGAAGAGAAGGACGATGTGACCAAAGATGCCTTTTATGAGTGCTTGGAGCGCACTTATGAGAGATGCCCCCGCCACGATGTCAAAATCGTGCTTGGCGACTTCAACGCCAGGGTGGGCAAAGAAGGTATCTTTGGCACTACGGTCGGTAAATTCAGCCTCCACGAGGAAACATCCCCAAATGGGTTGAGGCTGATCGACTTCGCCGGGGCCCGAAATATGGTTATCTGTAGTACTAGATTCCAGCATAAGAAGATACATCAAGCTACCTGGCTGTCTCCGGATCGAAAAACCACCAACCAGATCGATCATGTTGTGATAGACGGAAGACACGTCTCCAGTGTTTTAGATGTGCGTGCGCTCCGAGGTCCTAACATCGACTCGGACCACTATATTGTTGCAGCCAAAATTCGCACCCGCCTCTGTGCAGCAAAAAACGCACGCCAACAAACACAAGGAAGGTTCGACGTCGAGAAGCTGCAATCACAACGGACAGCCGAACGATTTTCTACTCGGCTTGCACTCCTGCTCTCTGAGAGCACTCGTCAACAACTCGGTATAAGGGAACTGTGGGACGGCATCTCAAACTCCTTACGTACAGCTGCAACCGAAACCATTGGTTTTCGGAAAGTGCAAAAGAACAGCTGGTACGACGAGGAATGCCGTGTCGCAGCGGAGAGAAAACAGCCTGCCTGCCTCGCAACGTTACGATCGACCACAACACGTGCGGGATGGGATAGATACCGAGAGTTGAAGAGGGAAGCAAGACGCATTTGTAGACAGAAAAAGAAAGAGGCCGAAATGCGTGAGTGCGAAGAGCTTGATAAGCTGGCCGACAGGGGTAATGCTCGAAAATTCTACGAAAAGATGCGGCGGCTTACAGAAGGTTTCAAGACCGGAGCATACTCTTGTAGAACCCCCAAAGGTGATCTAGTCACCGATGCCCAAAGCATACTTAAATTATGGAGGGAACACTTCTCCAGCCTGCTGAATGGCAGTGAACACACAACGCCAGGAGAAGGCGAACCCGATTCCCCAATCGATGACGATGGAGCAGACGTTCCATTGCCCGACCATGAAGAGGTTCGAATAGCAATTGCCCGCCTGAAGAACAACAAAGCGGCAGGGGCCGACGGATTGCCAGCCGAGCTATTCAAACACGGCGGCGAAGAACTAGTAAGGAGCATGTATCAGCTTCTTTGTAAAATATGGTCGGACGAAAGCATGCCCAACGATTGGAATTTAAGTGTGCTATGCCCAATCCATAAAAAAGGAGACCCCACAATCTGCGCCAACTACCGTGGGATTAGCCTCCTCAACATCGCATATAAGGTTCTGTCGAGCGTATTGTGTGAAAGATTAAAGCCCACCGTCAACAAACTGATTGGACCTTATCAGTGTGGCTTCAGACCTGGAAAATCAACCACCGACCAGATATTCACCATGCGCCAAATCTTGGAAAAGACCCGTGAAAGGAGAATCGACACACACCACCTCTTCGTCGATTTCAAAGCTGCTTTCGACAGCACGAAAAGGAACTGCCTCTATGCCGCGATGTCTGAATTTGGTATCCCCGCAAAGCTAATACGGCTGTGTAAACTGACGCTGAGCAACACTCAAAGCTCTATCAGGATCGGGAAGGACCTCTCCGAGTCGTTCGATACCAAACGAGGTTTCAGACAAGGCGACTCCCTATCGTGCGATTTTTTCAACCTGCTTCTGGAGAAAATAATCCGAGCTGCAGAACTCAACAGAGAAGGTACCATCTTCTATAAGAGTGTACAACTGCTGGCGTATGCCGATGATATTGATATCATCGGCCTCAACACCCGCGCCGTTAGTTCTGCTTTCTCCAGACTGGATAAGGAAGCAAAAGAAATGGGTCTGGCAGTGAACGAGGGCAAGACGAAATATCTCCTGTCATCAAACAAACAGTCGTCGCACTCGCGACTTGGCACTCACGTCACTGTTGACAGTCATAACTTTGAAGTTGTAGATAATTTCGTCTATCTTGGAACCAGCGTAAACACCACCAACAATGTCAGCCTGGAAATCCAACGCAGGATTACTCTTGCCAACAGGTGCTACTTTGGACTGAGTAGGCAATTGAAAAGTAAAGTCCTCTCTCGACGAACAAAAACCAAACTCTATAAGTCGCTCATAATTCCCGTCCTGCTATACGGTGCAGAGGCTTGGACGATGACAACAACCGATGAGTCGACCTTAAGAGTTTTCGAGAGAAAAGTTCTGCGAAAGATTTATGGTCCTTTGCGCGTTGGCCACGGCGAATATCGCATTCGATGGAACGATGAGCTGTATGAGATATACGACGACATTGACATAGTTCAGCGAATTAAAAGACAGCGGCTACGCTGGCTAGGTCATGTTGTCCGGATGGATGAAAACACTCCAGCTCTGAAAGTATTCGACGCAGTACCCGCCCCGGGAAGCAGAGGAAGAGGAAGACCTCCACTCCGTTGGAAGGACCAAGTGGAGAAGGACCTGGCTTCGCTTGGAATATCCAATTGGCGCCAAGTAGCGAAGAGAAGAAACGACTGGCGCGCTGTTGTTGACTCGGCTATAATCGCGTAAGCGGTGCCTACGCCAGTAAAGAAGAAGAAGAAGGCGGCCTGCGCAATCCAATATAATATGTGAAAACTAGTGCTTGTTTTATATTTTAAATGATCAAATAATATTAGGTTGTCAAAAAAGTCTTGCGGTGGTTTTTATTGAATTTTCAATTGTTCATAAAATTGGTTACAATAATGCGATTCAAGTCAAATATGCGCCGTTTTGTTCGATGACGCGTTGCCAACGAGATGCCAACTTCATAATGCCCCTTTCATAGAAGCTCGCTTCCCTATTGGCAAAAAACTCGGAGAGCCAATTTTCACAGGACTCTCTTGTGGCCAACTTCAGACTACCAAGCGCGTTCGCCATGGACAGAAACAGGTGGTAATCACTTGGTGCGAGATCCGGACTATGCGATGGATGCAAAAGAACCTCCCATCCGAGCTCCCGGAGCTTCTGGCGCGTCACTAAAGATGTGTGTGGCCTGGCGTTGTCCTGATGGAAGACAATTCAGCCTCTGTTGATTAAAGATGGCCTCTTCTGCATGAGTGCTGCCTTCAAGCGGTCCAGTAGTTGGCAGTACTGGTCCGAATTGAGCGTTTGGCCATAGGGGAGCAGCTCATAGTGGATTATTTCCTGCCAATCCCACCAAACACACAGAAGAACCTTCCTGGCCGTCAATCCAGGCTTGGCCACCGTCTGGGCAGCTTCACCGCTTTTCGACCACGACCGTTTGCGCCTTAGGGCACCCGGCGAGAAATAATCTTCGGAACTGAATGCTTAGAAATTCATACAATCTTGCGCTGATACCGCAGAGTGGAGGCGAGCGGAGCCGAGAGTAAAGCTGACCGATGCTAGAAAACCAGTTTTGAACTGTTTTCCAATGCTCACTTGCGCTGAAGTGGCATTTTATTATTCAGTTAATTATCATAACAAGCGGTTTTCAGTGATTTTATACAAAGTTATGGATATTGATTTACTAATTAGTGAAGTATTTTCTCGCCCTGCTCTTTGGGATCAAAAAAATAAAAGCTATCATAATCGAATACCAGTGGAAAACCTTTGGAAATCGGTTGCAATTGAAATGAATGTACAAAGTGAGTATTAATTAAATATATTGTAATTTATTTTGACATAAGTATTTACAAAATGTATCCCTTACCACTCGACCATTTTTTAAGATTTGTTTATTATATTCACTTTCTTTTTTGTTGCTATTTTTCTCATATAATGTGTCAATTAAGTTTTTGTCTAAACCCTCCTTATCAATTATGGCATTGTGAAGAACGCAAATACTTTTAACAATTATTTCCGCCAGTGTTGGTTCTGTTTCAATAGGCTTCCATAGTATTCTAAATTTCGCATTAATAATTCCAAATGCACATTCAATGCACTTTCTTGCTCTTGAAAGTCGCATATTAAAGTACTCGTGATCTCCAGTGATTTTTTTCCGGCTGTATGGCCTTAACAAATACTCCAATAATAGGTAGGCTTCGTCACCTAGCAATACAAATGGTAAATTGATATTTGTATCAGGTAAATTGGCATTTTTTGGCACAGATAATTCGTTTTTTTTCAAAAGATGGTGTAGTTGGGAGGAACTGAAAGTACCACCATCACTTTGTTTTCCATATCCTCCAACTTCTATCATTATAAACTTGCAGTTGGCATCGGCTACGCCTTGCAATACTATTGAAAAAAAGTGTTTGTAATTGTAGTACATGGTACCAGTGTTTGCTGGGCATTTAACCATAACGTGCTTTCCACCAATAGCACCGATGCAATTTGGAAAGTTCCACAATTTCCAATATTGGTCAGCAACCCTTTTAAACAAATCCTGTGTTGGGTGAGGCATATGCATAGAATATAATTCCTCCCAGAGTGCCTTGCACGTTTCTTTAACGATTAATCCAACTGTAGTATTGTCTACCCGGAGAGAAAATCCTAATGAACTAAACGATGCCCCTGTTGCCAAATACCTATTAAAAAATATATTTATTGATAGTGTCATAATTTCATTTTATTTTAATTTTCTTTCAATGGAAGAAGTAAAGAAAAAGTGGCAGTATCTTCGCGATCAATTTCGATCAGAATTACGCAAAATTCCTGTTCCAAGGTCTAGTGATGGCAGTGATAAGAACCTAAACTTAATTTTCAACAACTATTATTTTTGAGGGACCAAATGAAATACCGGGAGCTAAGCGGTAATTTAAGTAAAAAAAAAAACAGTTACTGAAAAATATGATAGTGAAGACTTGCAAGGAGAAAATGACGATAATTTGAACACATCACACATCGAAAGCACAGACGATACATGTGATAATTTTGAACCGAGTTTTCAACCTCCAGCTAAGAAGAAATGTCTAAGTCATGCAAATAGCACTTCCCAACTGCTGGAAGTTTAAAAACGCAAACTACTTTTGCTTGAAAAGAAACACTCGGGAAAAAAAGAACGAGACGAAGATGAGGCATTTTTTGAGTCTCTCCTACCGCATATTCGTAAAATGGAACCTGAAGCTAAATTTTTGTGTCGAAAGGATATTCAGAATATTGTATACAAGTATGTATATGGGAAAAATAGAATTAATTCGATACCTTGTACGTATATTCCAACACAAGAATCAAACGAAAATTCTCAATATTCGGTTGCAACATCCCCAACTAGCAATGCTTCAGATGCCAATATTTTCAGTTTGGACTTAAGTTCGTCTAACCGCTTCCAGTAAAACTCCATAACTGCAATTGAAATTATAAACGCTCCATCTACTTCTAAATCTTCCTTTAATTTACAGTGAAATTCGGTTTACGGATATAACTGAATACATATTTAATTGATATTCATACATACATATTTTCGAATACGAATCATAAGTTCTTTTCATTTTTTAACAAAGTTACATAAAATCTATTGAAAATTAACTGTGTTTTCTTACCTCAGTGTTACTATAAGGCGTTCACATGATGTGACTGGTATTTTTATAAAATTGCTCCAATTTTTAGTTAATCTTGATTGAACTCTTTCTTCTTTAAAAAAAATGTACTACAGAGCTTGATGCTAAATATTCTTCATCTGACGAATCCATTTCTCTAACTGACGCTTGTATCATGTAAGCGCAAATAAATATTTAATATAAGAAATCAAAGCAAGCGCGAAACTATGCGCTGATTCTCGCATCCCCTCTGCGGTACCAAATACTGATCAGCACCGATCGGAATCAGTTTTACGCTCGGCTCGGCTTTCAGCGTGCACTCTGCGGGTGCCCTTACGTTATCGTAAGTGACCCACTTTTCATCGCCAGTCACCATACGCTTCAAAAACGGGTTGATTTTGTTGCGATTCAGAAGCGATTCGCATGCGTCGATACGGTCAAAGATGTTTTTTGCGTCAATTCGTGCGGTACCCATACATCGACCTTCTTAGTGACTCCAAGCTTCTTCAAATGGTTTATAACGGTTTGATGACTCATGCCCAGCTCTTGATCGATGCTACGGCTGCTACTATGCCGGTCTCTTTCGACCAATTCAGCAATTTTATCGCAATTTTCGACGACAGGCCTTCCGGAGCGTGGCGCATCTTCGACCACTTCTACACCAGAACGAAAACGTTGAAACTATCGTTGTGCGGTGGAAATGGAAACTATATCGGGTCCACAAACTGCACAAATTTTATTGGCGGCTTGAGATGCATTTTTGCCTTTATCGTAGTAGTACTGTAAAATATGCCGTATTTTCTCTTTATTTTGCTCCATGTTTGCTACGCTATAACTCACAAACGCCTTAAAAGGAACGACAATCAATCAAACACGTGTTAGCGCGTGAAATGAGCTTTCCAAAAGGGTATAGCATGACCCGATGCGACGAATAAAACTAGAACTGCGCGCTTTCAGCGCCAACTAGCGAATACCGCAAGACTTTTTTGACAACACTATATTTTATTAATCTTTGTTTGCAGATATTATTATCATTTTATACAATTAATCTTTCTTTTTCTTTTAGATATTACAAATTCAATGTAATTATTATTTATTTCAAGGTTTATTACCTTTACTTTATTTTCAGGTATTTGTCTTTTACAATCTTTTTCGACTCTTTTATTTTCAGCTATTAATAATCCTTTCTTTAATTAATCTTTTTTCAGATGAAATTATTATTGTAAATTAAATATATTGTATAAATGTAAATATCTATTAAAAGTAATAAAATTAATAATTTAAAAATTAAAAAGTTTCTTCGAAATTTTAATAAATTTTTAAAGCAGGAATCAAAAAATGCAACCCTGCATCATCTGTTTAAAATACAACCCTGCATCAGCCGTCGATTGGGGATATTAGAGCAGGACAGATATACTTTTTTATATGACACTGCTGAATGAGCGCAACAGAGATGTATGATCACATGTATACGTACGTGTGAGGGGAAAATACGGTAAAATATTCGCTCGGCCTAAGCCAAACTCTATATGTTTACCCCCACGTTTACCGCCATGTTACCCACTGATTATCTGGTTTTTTACCCGCTCATGGTTGGCAGGGATTCCATCAAGTACATATGTACATACAAGAAACGTATGCATGTACGTACTCGATGGAATTTCCATTGTTTACGCATCGAAAATTTGTAACATGCGCACATATTCAAAGCTGATACCTTTTTTGCCACACATGATTCAAATCAGTCCAACAGAAAATTGTTGTTGTTTGCTATACTTATAGATTTACCCAAAGATTTACTCGTAGGTTTACTTATAGTCTAAGATCCCACCATAGTACGGCCATCACCCATCGTATTACGAGATGAGAATAATTTTTATATAAAATTTATGACATTAAAATATTAATTTCGAGGAGGTTGCCTGGAAATTGTGATGCTAAGTGTAATTAATTAATAATTAAAAATTTTTTTTTAAACATTACACCCATTCTCTTACGCAATAAGCTGTAGACTATTCGAAAGTATATAGCTTATAGAATATGTAAACACTGGGTTGTCTTCTTTTTCCCGGTGCAATTATTAGGTTGGCAGGTACATACAGGTAACTTAAAAATAGTGATTTGCACCTATCCACTTACGCGATAAACCTTATACCAAAATAAAGATAATTTTATTGCGAGTGTTATTACCTCAATATAGTTTCTAACAATCCTTACCGCTGGTGGGGGGAATTGAATAGTCTTATATCGAGGGAGAATTTATTCATTCTAATTTTATTTCCTATTTTTCTTGCTTATATACAAATTTTAAAACTATCTTAATAACTAAATATATGTGTATGTGTGTGTGTTTGTATCTAATGCAGTATATTGTTTATTGCTGCTTGACATGGGGTTATTTTCAAGAGTACAATTTAATACATGTGTGTGTGTGTGTTTAATGTTATCTCTTCTGTAAATTTATGATTTGTGTCCCATGCATTTTTATTAGATGTGCATTGCATGTAAATGCATTATGTATATATGTATGTATGTATGTATATTAATATATAAATAGATATTTATATTTAGTAGAATTTCGGCTCTGCTGATAAGTAAGCATGTTCAATGATATTTGAACAGCGAGTATAATGATATAAGGTTGGCTGCGAAAAATTGGTGCTGAATCCCGGTTGTCGATTTTTAAAAAACGAAATATTCAAAATCTGATTCCTCGGAAGAAAAACTGGCATCTTCAAGTTCTGAACATTCGTCGTCACTGTTTTCTTTTTCTGTCATTTCAGCAATATCTTGTACTGATAAATGCGTTTGGTCCCCAATGAATCCTGTTGGTTTTAGATAATCATCAACAAACCAACCTCAGGTTTCAGGCTGTAGTTTAACACATTCAGGATCCGTTGCATGAAGCCACATAGAATTGACAAAAATTGTGCTTAAAATTTTTTGTTGTAGTGATATCCAGCACGGTGGCATAGTATTTGAGTCAAAACTTTGAAACTGTGGACTTAACGCTAGAGCAGACTATCAATGCCATGGATAATATGATACGTGACTCTCGCATTGGCTCTCATTTTTCTGTCAAACGCGTTCCCTGATTATTTGACAGCGATGGAGATCAGGGAATTTCTATCAGCTGATTTCAGAAAAGGCGGGATGCCAGAAATAAACCGCTACAATTAACTGACAAAACCAGTGTGAAACGAAATTTCATAGAAGTGAACGCATATTTGGTAAAGAATATTTTTATGTGTTGTGTGTTTAATGATTTTGCATTTTAATATTTATATACATATGTTTTTGAAAGTTATTAATTTAATATTTTTGTGTAATTTAGTGAAATTGCCAAAAGTGAGAAAGTGTGTTGTTAGATGCGAAGGCGGAGAGCATATTTTCAACTTTCCTTGTAAGGAAAAGGATAAAGACAGTTTAGTCCAAAAGTTAAAAATTACGAGTATTTGTATATAGCATTTTTTAAATTTAAACTTTGTGCATGATATTTTATAGAGTTAGTATAGTGGTTCTTAAAAATATGTAATTTACTAATCTAAATCTCTATGTACTTGTATGTTAAATAAAAATAAATATTTTATTGTATCACATTATTAATTGTAGTACTCAGTGTAGAAATAATTTAAAAAATTACAGTATTTTGGAAAATTATAATTAGAATAGTAGATATATTACGTGTAGTATTTAAAAATAAATAATAGTTTAATAAGTAGAAAAGTATAATAGTATTTGCTTCAATTAAAATAAATATAAATAAGATTTTGGTTGTAAGGTGTAGGGTTTCTTTATTTGTATTTTTATTAGATATTTAATTTGGCTGAATCGGTTGGGTGTAGGAGACACCAAAGTTAAACATCTGTTTGCCTGTGATCGGCACTTTTCCCTAACGATGAAGATGAAAAAAAAGCTAAGGCTTAATGCTGTCCCCGACACGCATTTGCCAAATGCGCCGGAACCCAGTTTTAAAAATAAAAATCTTTTTAGTTCCAATTCAATAATTGAAATGGGAACGGAAGATTTTTCTTTTCTAAATAATGATACCGATTCAGATAACGGTAATAATTTGATGCTATTAGCATCCGTGGCAAAAGAAGCGCAGGAGGAAGTAGGGTTTTTAGGGATAGCTAATTCCAGGGAAATAGGCAGTCAAACAAATTTAAGTTTGGTATCAGGAGCTCTTAGGGAACAAAAATTGGTGGAGGAAAATTGATGTTTGAAGAATAAATTAGAAGAAAAGGAAATTAGTTACTTAAAATATCAGTTAGAAGATTTAGCAAAGAAATATAGAAGAATAAAGAAGGAATTAAAAGAGAAAGAGGAAGGTTTTGATTTAATAGGCCACTTTAATAATAATTTTCCTCCACAGATAAGCGCCATAGTGCGCAATAGTATAAAAAATTTCAACCGAAATCCCAATGGTCGTAGATACGACAGTTATTTTAAAACACTGGCTTTAGGCGTATACTTTTTATCACCTTTAGCTTACAGACACCTTAAGCCAATCCTTAGGTTTCCGGATGAGAGAACTCTGGACGAGTTTGTTTCGGAATGGCCCCGCGATCCAGGATGTAATAGCACTAGTATTAGGTGTTTAGAGTTGAGAAGTCGGGGATTTAGTCAGGAACAAAAATTCGTGTCTATTTTGTGTGACGAAATGGCACTTAAGAGTCATATGCAATATTTACCTAAATTTGATAAAATTGTAGGAGTTGAGGATTACGGCGATGAAAATCGCACTTGTAGAATAGGTAATAGTGCGATGACTCTGATGGTCCAAGGTATTGGTGGAACACCTTGGTCTCACCCCCTATCATATTTTATTGTTCATGGTTCCTGTAAAGGTGATGTAGCCAAAAAATATATTTTTGAGGCCATTATCCAGCTACAAAACATAGGTCTTAATCCATGCTATTTTGTTTGTGATCAGGGTTCTAACTTTCTCAATTTAGCTAGGGTCTTAGGGGTTTGCGAAGAGCGCCCATACTTCAATGTAAATGGCAAAGAGGTGTTCTTTTTTAATGATTGTCCCCACCTTTTAAAAAATACAAGGAATTGTCTCGAAAACTCTAAAAATAAAGTATATTTTAAATCGCGTCCGATAAGTTGGTCCGATATAGTGCACTTTTATAACAAAGATTCGCAAAATCACATTCGCTGTGCACGGAAACTGTCTGATGCTCATATTGCGCCAAATAATTTTCAAAAAATGAGTGTCAAACTTGCTAGTCAAGTGTTCAGTGACACAGTCGCTTCCGGAATGTTATCGATTTATAGTTTCGGTCATTTGACTTGTCCCTCGAATAGTTATTGTAATACGGCGGAATATATTTTATTTATTGATAAATTATTTGACATATTTAATAGTAGTAATTTTGAAGCTATTTTGCCCAACAAACAAGTTTTTTCGGCAACACCCGAACAGTTGCAATTTTTAGATGAGGCTCCTAAACTTTTAAAGACGATTAGGGTTAACGATGACACCGGGGCTGACATTACTTCATCTTTAAACTATCTTAAGGGTTGGATCCTTAATATAAATAGTTTAAAACGATTGTGGCGATTCTTGTCACGCTCAGGTTTTCAACATATACAGACAAGACGATTATGCCAGGACAACCTTGAAAATTATTTTGGACAAATCAGAAGGGGCGGTGGCAGATGTGTAAGGATAACACCTTATATGTTCTGCAATTTGTTTAAAAAATCATGAGGGTTGCGTTACGCCAACTTGGTAACCAACGGAAACTGCGAACCGACAGCTCCCAACGAAAGCTTTTCTCCTAACATTTCGAATGAATTAATAGAAAGTGTGTGTAATGACCGTTTAATGCAGGACTTATCGTGGCAAGAGTTCCAGGGACTTCCACGACCTGAACATTCGTTCAATAGGCTAGGATTAGACAGCAACTTCGAGGTAGATGATGTTGAGGTAGATTTTTTTAGAGACAATGCATTTGCATATGTTAGTGGCTATTTTTATTTAAAAATATTTAGGGCACACACTTGCTCTCAACCCTTACCTTATTTAGGAGATGACTTTTCAGTCGAATTTCTCTTTACGCAAGAAAGGCAAATTGACAGATGCAATTTAATTAAGCCGCCTCAGGGATTTTTAGATTACTTAAAAGAAATAGAAATAATTTTTGTTAAGGAATTTGATAGCATTTGTCACAGGATAGGCGTAGGGCAGTTATTATTCGATAAAATGAAGCATGTCAGCCCTTATAAATGTTGTAATAAAAGCGACAGTAATGCTAATCTAGCATTATAGGAATCTTAGTAGACCTCATTATAAAACAAAAATATTGTGTGTATCGCACATGTAGGGTTTTTAGAAACAAATAGCTTCAAAATTTGTACATAAATATAATATTTTCGAGATAATTTTATATCCTAATATTCTTCGGCTTCTTGTTTCGTCTTTTTAATTATATTTTGTTATTTAAAACTGGGTTCTGGGAAACTTTGGCATTGTGTATATGTATATTTCTGTAAATATTATTTTAAGTTACATCAATTAAGTATATATATGTATTGAATACATATATTTTCAATTTGTGATATTTTTAAATGAATTGTTTTGTTTTTCTGTTTTTTTATTACATTAATATGTTACATTATGAATTGTTTTGTTTTTTTGTTCATTTATTATTTTAAATTGTTACATTAGTTATAAGAAATGTATTTATTTATCTACATATTAGTACCATGTAGCAAACACATTGTGATATTTTTTATGAATTGTTTTGGATTCTGATATTTATATATATTCTTTTAATTTCTTAACTATGTATTTATTTTTAATATGTACATATATATATATATTTTTTATGTTTATATGGGTGATATAGGCCTACTGGGGAACCGAGCACCCAAAAATAATATCGGTAACGCGCTATTTACATACCTCAGTGGTAGTGTGGAAATTGCAAAATGCCCAAAAGTAGTTTATAAAATGCCCAATCTAATATTTTTCAGCAGTGGCATCATTGGCAAATGTTATAAAAAATGCGAGTTTTGACAGCTCTCTCTCGATTCAAAGAGTCTCGTATCATATTATCCATGTCAATGCTGATGCTAGCAATCAGTTGACTTATAGTTTTGCCGTGGACTCATTATCTGCGCGTCACAACATGAGAACGAAAATATTATCAGCTGTAAAAGAAAATGTCGGTTTAAAAAAAAGATGATACTTCGCATTCGTTGCAAAAAAGCAATTGGTGAACAACAGAAACTAAATTTTATCACTGAATGTTCTACAATTCCCGGAAGATTTGATAAAGCTATCAAGCGGAACAAAATCTTGAACTTCGCTTCGGAGTGCACAAGTAGAGTAGTGATGAATAAAGATCAAAACAAGAGGGTGTTATTAAAAATGGAACAAGATATATTTGGGCGACTGTTGGCAATTAGTGTAAACAAGAGAATTAATTTGGAAGATTGCTTAACTTTTCCACTAGCACCACTGCCACCTGCTCTTTTCTCATGTGCTGGTGAAATGTTTAAAACTGCTAAATCAACCTTAGCGAAAGCTTTAAAATCGGGAAAAGAAGTGGTCGAACCGACAAATATCAGCCTTGAAATAATCGACGGTTTTTACTTTTTTCATTTAATCGGATCTTCTATGCCACAAACTTTTGAAAAAGTTGCGAAGTCAATACTCATTCAACTTTGTTCAACAACTGCTACAGAAATACATTTAGTTTTTGACCGTTATTTATCACCGTCGATCAAAGATTTCTGGACCTCATCAAACCAGGCCCAAAGATTTTTTGCACAGCCTCAAAAACAACTGTTTCAAAACAGCCTTGGAACATTTTTTGGCTGAGTATTGGGAAAACCAAAATTTGGTAACGATCATCGGAAATAAAAAGATTTTTTAACTGTTGACCACCAGTGTTTCTCTTACGAAGTCCAGCAAAATTCCATGAAAAAAGTATAGAAGTTGATAACGATGTCATCATGAAGAAGCGGATACGAAGATGATTTTTCATGCATATAAAGCGACACCAGAGTCGAAATTTTTAATTAAGGCCTCTGATACCGATATTTTGGTTATTTTGCTGGGAAATATTCACAAAATTCAGCATTCTGAAATATGGCTAGCCAATTCAGCGACAAAAAATAAAAATAATCAACATTTGGCGTGCATTAATTGCACTGAACTAGCGTTGAAGTTGGAATCTAAGTTATGCCTAAGGCTTCCAGCTTTCCATGCATTTACAGGATGTGATTATACGGCTGCATTCTACAATAAAGGGAAAGTGAAACCATATAAATTATTTTCCAAAAATGAAAAGTATCGGACAGTTTTTTCATCATTGACAGATGAAGCTGATCTTTTTATTAACGAAAAAATGGACACAGTTCAAGAGTTCACAGCTAATATGTATGGTATAAAAAACTGCAAAAGGGTGAATGAAGCGAGATATCGTATTTTTGTGAAAAGTTATTCTTCAAAAGAAGACAGCGAAAAATTCTTAAAAGAAATTAAAAGTTTTGACTCAAATATTATACCACCGTGCTGGATATCACAACAAAAAATTTTAAGAACAATTTTTGTCAATTCTATGTGGCTTCATGCAACGGATTCTGAATGTGTTAAACTACAGCCTGAAACCTGAGGTTGGTTTGTTGATGATTATCTAAAACCAACAGGATTCATTGAGGACCAAACGCATTTATCAGTACAAGATATTGCTGAAATGACAGAAAAAGAACACAGTGACGACGAATGTTCAGAACTTGAAGATGCCAGTTTTTCTTCCGAGGAATCAGATTTTGAATATTTCGTTTTTTAAAAATCGACAACCGGGATTCAGCACCAATTTTTCGCAGCCAAAAATACCATTATACTCGCAATAAAATTATCTTTATTTTGGTATACGGTTCATCGCGTAAGTGGATAGGTGCAAATCACTATTTTGAAGTTACCTGTATGTACCTGCCAACCTAATAATTGCACCGGGAAAAAGAAGACAACCCAGTGTTTACATATTTTATAAGCTATATACTTTCGATTAGTCTACAGCTTATTGCGTAAGAGAGTGGGTGTAATACTTAAAAAAAAAATCTATTAATTATTAATTAATTACATTTAGCATCACAATTTCCAGGCAACCTCCTCGAAATTAATATTTTAATGTAATAAATTTTATATAAAAATTATTCTCATCCCGTAATACGATGGGTGATGGTCGTACTATGGTGGGATCTCCTTTTACAAGCATTTTCATTAAATGGAACCGCAATATGTTTAAACAAAATATATATTATGGTTACAAGTATCTTCTATTTTTTATATATGAAGATATATAAAACTGCCTTGTATATGTACGTATAAAGCAACTTGAGAAGTTTTCGTAATTGTAGCTAAAATGAATTTTTACAAATGGCATCACCACCATTAACTGTTCTGCCACATGTACAGTGGTGTGAACAAAATAGGAACAACCGTAAGGTGTTGTAAAATTTTAAAATGTGCTGTTTTCTTACTAAATAAAATTGTTTTTAGATACTAGTATAACTTATATAATATTTTTCTAATAGTGATTAGAATTTCCCACCATGAAAAGGTAAATAAAAACAAATATTAATGCGAAATTCTAAAACCTGCAAAATATGTTTACTTCGTTTTGTTCACACAACTATACAATTCCAATATGAAGTAAACTTCCGCTCTTTAATTTGTGTACAATGCCGCAACCATTCTGCCACGGATAATAGGATGCCCAACTTATTCCAGTGTGAGAGCGCCTTAAAATAAGCGTTTTTTATAACATTTTCCATTGCGGCCAGATCGAAAAAAATACGAATTTTTGGGCATTTAAATTAAAAAACCCTAACATTTGTTACGATTGCAAATTATTATATATTGGACTTTTAATAAATGGCGAAACTACTTAAATTATTTTTTATGATTTTATAGTATATTAAAACAATTGACTTTTAATCTTTCAATACTTAATAAAGTGAATTAAGCTTGTTAGTTCTCAACTACTATGTTTTTAATCATTGGTAACTGAAAATTAATGCTGCAATGCATCAAATTGCAAAACGTTTAATGAAATATATTCAAATTTCACATTTTCTTTGATTTTCATTGTTTTACATTTTTATAAGTGATCTTCAACGGCGGCAACAAATTTCTCCGTTCACATATATTTTGGTATAATTTCAATCTGGCTGTTCCAGTCATTCCAATTGCAAAACGTCGAAACCTACCCAATCCAGTCAACTGTCAAAGTTCGGTAGGTGAGCGGCTCTCACATTTCCATTGACAGGAGAGTTAGGCATCCCATTATTCCTGATTCTGCGATGAACATTAAGTTACGGGGGAATGTAATTGATTTTTTCGCAACTTTTTATGCCCTTCTCTCCGTAAACTGATATTCCCCTCATCTAGCCCTCGTGCGCACTTCGTGGACTAAAAATGTGCCCATCCCTGGCTTAATGCAATCAGTCCTTCATATTATCTGCCCACATATTGACTTCCGACTTTACACATGACTTTAAGTCGCCCAGGTTGATCAAATTTATGATACCTATCTTAAATAAATCGTGTAGAGAAGTATTCTTAAAAATTATGTGGTTTAGTGTTGAATACAAATAATATTAGTTTAGAACTTTGTCCAAACTATACATTCTTAAAATAATGAATTGCGATCCTTTGATTGACGTTTTTCACATCGACTCAATATGTATATTTAGCCTCTTCGGTTGGTTAAAAATTTAATTTTATGAACACTTCAGATCTTCTTTAATGTTTTCTGTCTCTGCTGTTCTCTCAGCATCACCATTCTTAGTAGATGTAGCTTTTGATATTTTAGTGTTAATTGTCATTTGGTAGTTTGTTGTCGTTTTTGTTGAATCCCGTGCGAGTTACCAACATTTAGATTCGAACATTTGCATGATTCTCACGATTAGTTTTTCTTCCATAACATTAGGCAGTTTAATAAACTCTTGTGAATACATAAATTCAACTGGTATCGTGACATCATTAGTGCCATCTCCAGACATGGCGAACATTGGTTTCGTCTTTCCGGAAGATCCCGGTACATTATCAAAAACAATTAATGCAAGCGCACCCGCTGCTTGGGCATGGATAAATTGATACGAAATTCTTTGATTCGAGAGAGCGCTTTCAAAGTCCACATTTTTTATAACATTTGCCAATGATGCCACTATGGAAGAAATGTGTTAGGGAATTTTTAGTAAATGTTTTGGGAGTTTGTAATTTCCACACCACCGCTGAGGTATACAAAAGGCGCGTTACATTTATTAGTATTTACGATACTTTCTACTCGTATTACATTTATTTGTACTTATAATTTATAATTATAGTAATATTTACATCTACTACGCTACTCCAAACAACATATTAAATTGGATCTATTAAATATATAAGGGGTATTCTCTTGCTCTTGCAAATCTCGGTGCACGGTGCAAGCATTGCAGATTTACAACGGCACAACAACAAACACACGCAGAAAAATATTTGCAAGGGCTGTGAAATATGTCAGACCAAAACCCATGTTTATTTGCGTGCAATGTCATGCAAAAATAAAATTGCAACCCTGTTGTAGTTGCCATTTTACATAAAGACATATTACGCCGTTAAATTGTTGAGGAAGGTAAGTTTTAAATAGATTTTATAATTTTTATTTAAATTATAAAGATTTGTTGCAGTTTTTTTGTTAAAAATGTTTGCAGAAGGTGCGACAATTCACAGTAGCTATGCATAATAGTCATTCACAATAAATTGACCGAATCAGCCGTTTATATATCACTAGATTCTGCAATGGGTGCTCTCGTGCCCTTGTATATTTCGGTATAGTATTTCTGCAATCTGCAATCTTGCAAGAGCAAGCGAATACCCCTATACTATTTACTAAATTACATTACATTTCGCAAGTATGATATATTTTTTATCCTGCAATAAATTGCATCTAAAATAATATCAAAATAGGCACAATTTATGAAAATATATTTCTAAATTTCACTAAATAACTATATTTTTTTACTAATTAAAATTATTTACGAACCTGGATCCATCCTTCTCCTTGTTGGGGAAATTGAAAAACCGTCGCGCTCCTACGCATCCAGCCACACTTATTTTTGGTTCTCGGCATTTTCCTATAATACGTTAGGAAAACATAATATATTTATATACATGTATTTGCGATGGCTTTAATAATACACTTACTAACTTTATTTTTAGTAAAAACACTTATACACTGTATACTGTACACCTAAACACTATATTTTCACAATACAATTACTTATGTACTCCACAATGAAAAATAACGAACTGCTTTTGTCAGTTATTTTTAACGGGATTTTGTCTGGCAGTTCATTGTTTTGCTTGTCACCTGATTCGTAGCCCATGAACTTTCAGTATTGCCATACCAAACCGTGAGATCATGGGCTCTCTCAGAAAGCGAAGAGAGGAGTTTCGGATCAATTTATCCATGGCTTGGGCCAGACGCGCTTTACTAACAAATGTCAATCTCCGCTAAGGATTTTGCCGCTTATTTCAGCTTTGTTTGAAAGTTCCTTACAAGCTCGAAAAGGTGTTGCCATAACCAATTCACCTTCGACAAATCGATCTCCCATCTTACTTAATGTCCCTGCAAGACGACTTGTTATTGTTCACTTTTGCATTCGTTAAAATATTTGTTCCTTTTGTTCAGAGGGTAGAAAAAAAAATAACACATAGCTATATGATGTTCAGTGGTTATCTCGCTCTAACCAATGGCAAATATCGCATGCTGCCTTGTTCTAACAGAATACATACATTTGTTAGCAAATTTCTTCACGGTATGTTATGGGTAACAAATTCTTTTGTTAGCGCATAGCATACCTATGTGTTATGGATAACAAAAAGTATTTGTTACCCGAATCTATGTTAGTGTTATTATTTTCGTTATCAGTTTGTTACCTATCACATATAAACATGTTAGCAAGAACAAGCAGTAACAAGATTATCTGTTACCCGTTCGTTACTTCTAGCAAATTCAATTCTTTTAAATAAAACTCAGTTTTTTTATTATTTCGCTTTATGATTTCTGTAATATTAAAATTTCTAATTATGCACACAACATTCAGTTCACAATGCTTACCTTTTTCACCTTCTTAAGCTTTTTCTTTTTCTCTATAATATATAAAAGAAATTAATAATATATATATATAAGAAATTAATTATAAAAATATCAAATTATCAGATAACGAACTTACCTCTTTAAAATCCAAAATAAACTGCGCTTTTCGTTTTCTTCTTCTTGAAAAATTGGGTATTCGTCTTTCCTATTCTAGCAAGTTAACATTACAATATGTTTAGAATGTCGATAGTTTTTCTCTATCTTACTTACGTAATCTCCCATTCAATTGAAAATTCCAGAAAATGTAACAGTGTTAGTGAACAGCTGAAAATGTTTCAATGTGTTTGTGCAATCTGTTATCTCCGTCCGGGTATATCTTAAAATGGTGTTGTTCACAACTGAAGTTGTGCCAGTTGATTCATATTTTGTATTTTGGTCAGTTCCAGCATTTCTTGCATAGACAATAAAACTCATTTCTCCATCACCAGCGCTTTTGGCCTGCGAAACAAATAATTTTATATTCATTGAATTATAATCATATCTTTTAAAGAATATTTAACGCTGCCAAATAACGAAAATATTAATAAAGGTGAAAACAACTTAATGATAAGGCAGGAAAAATTTCCTATATTACAGCGGCTACGCTGGTTAGGTCTTGTTGTCTGAATGGACGAAAACACTCCAGCTCTGAAAGTATTGGACGCTGTACCCGCTGGGGGAAGCAGGGGAAGAGGAAGACCTCCACTCCGTTGGAAGGACCAGGTGAAGAAGGATGTGGCTACGCTTGGAATATCCAATTGGCGCCACGTAGCGAAAAGAAGAATCGACTGGCGCGCTTTTGTTAACTGGGCTATAATCGCGTAAGCGGTGTCTACGCCAATTAAGAAGTATAATTTTATAAACTAAATCAATAATTGGATATCATAATGTTTAAAAATAGATACATAAGAGAAAGAAATAATTATAGATCAAATAACTTGTATAACATAAGTCTTTTTAGAAATGTGGAATCAACATTTAAAAACATTAATTTGTTTATATCTCAATAAGAATTTTTTAATGCATATCAGTTATGATCTCGGAATAAAAAGAGCGCATTCCTATTTGAAGTAATACTTACATTATTATTTTTTAGCAATATTTTCTTTCGAAGCATTTTTTGAACCAACATAACGCAAAGTTATGGAGTATTTAAAGTTAATATTTGTTTTAATAAGTGTATTTAACATCAAATTAAGTATAATAAATAAAAAACTATAAATAAGATCTGAATCGATATTAGAAATTTTTAATACGGAATCAAATAACGCTAATAGAAATATGATCATTGAATTTTATTGGGGTACTTGGCGCTCACACTCACATATGTGGTATAAAATCCACTCGATTATTTTGGTTATACGGCGTAAAGGAGCGTTTCCTACATCGATACGAGGAATGGTATGAATTGGCACTGCCCATTGTAATATGATTCTGATATCTCAGTCATTATTCGACCAATCTTAACCCAATACGGTTATAACATCATCTTGGCATCTTTATTTTACAGTTTCGAATTTGGTCTCCAATCGCGCCTACTTCCCATATAAACCAATTGAAAATACCAGTTAATTATTTTACTATACTGATAAATCCACATAATTCAAGCACGAATGAAGATATCGGAATAAACTTTATACAAATAATACTTCTTACCCAAAGGTTGTCGAAATTGTATCATAATGAATAATATAGTGCCCATATCCGATTTTTACCCAAATATCAGTGAAATATCTTAATGAAATTAAGATACAATTAAGGGATGTACGTATCACCTAAAACTAAGCGAGATAGATATAGGGTAATACACACCCACACACATGAAACCCGTCCGTCCGTTCGTGTGAGCTGTAACTTGAGCAAAAATTAAGATATCTTGATGAAACTTGGTATACGGGTTCCTCAGTACGGGTTCCCCCATATAACTAATATCCGGATTTTCAAACATCCGGTTGACTTTACTCCTTTTATAATATGTAGAAAAGATTTAAATAGATAACATCGGGACAATGCTATTTCTATCTCCCATATACTTAATATAAGTTTTCCAAACTTGCGATTGTATACATATCTCGGTCACTATGTAAGAAATACTATACTATAATCCTCATTTGTGCCTCAACATTCTATTACACCTGTAAAGTGCTGCAAGTGCTTTCTTTACCCTAGCTTTTAAATTTGGTTTCCATGAGAGCTTCCTGTCCAAAATTAGTCTCACGTAGCTTTCCTTATTTCCTATTACTTTTCTGGTATCATTTAATAATGGCGGCGAAGTTTTTGAAATATTGTGTTTCTGAGAGAACAATTCTAGGTCTATCTTGCTATCATTCATGTTTAGAAACATCGCCAGCTTTGACCATAACATGTACCCCCTACATTCTTAAATCCACAAACATTTTATTCATTGTTAAAATCCATAGACATAGAGAAAACGCGCCTCTTTGGGGTGTACCCCTTCGGACAGATCGTTACATCGTTGAAGCTCCCAGCATTGAAATTATTGACCTGCTCAAGAATATTTGTTCATTTGATTTCCCGAGAGGCTCAGAGACGCCCAAATCATTAGGCGCGGCCTGCATGGCATGTATAGGAAACCTACAGGCCAAAAGACTCTTCACTGAATACCGTCCAGCTGTGGTCTGACTTATGATGGTATCCAATGTTGTGGACCGACTGTGCTATTGTTTTCCTAAGTCTAGACGCTTCCTACGGCGGAACGATATTATTACGAAAACATTTCCACGAATTTCTTTTGGCTTTCCTTACTTCTTTTTTATACGACTTTAAGAGGTTTTAATAGTTATTCTAATCCTCTTATCCAGGGATGGGCATATTAGCCCTCAGTGGCATTTTGCCCGTGCGGGCACGAGTGCACATTTTGAGGGCTAGGTGAGGGGATCATCGCGGGCAAACATGAAGAGGGAAGTGAGAGCAATATTTAGAAATGAGAGCAAAGTATTTTCCCACACCATGTTTACAAATGAGAGCGCACGCATATGTGGGAAGTTGCACTGTGGGTAATAACTGTAAAATTTCCTAACTATTTTAAGTTTCTTTGTAACTACTATAAATTTATAAAATGTAAGACAAATAAAAAAAGTATAATAAATATTTTATTTTAGTAATAATTTTTTAATATGTCTTTATAACAGCATTTAATTTGGTTTATTTGCTATAATAAATTCTATGTTTGGTTTAATCTCATTAGCTGTAGCTACGCGCATTATTTTACCAAAATTTAAATCAGATAACCTTTTTCTTATTTTATATTTGTTTAATTTCATTATTGAAAAAAATTGTTCACAAACATAGATATTATATAATTTACACTGATTTCCCTCGCTGATGACATTTCGGCACATTTAAATTATAATAATTTCAGTTTCTCAACCACTGTCTTCAAACGCATATACATAAATGAATCTTATGCGCAATGAAACGATTCAGCTGATTGCTCTCTCACAATGCAGGGTTGCCAGGCTCCATATACTGTAGTAATTATAAAAATTGTCTTCAACATATTTGAAATTTTCTTAAACTAACTCCAAATCAGAATCGAATGCTCCTATTTATAAATATATAAACTAGTTTTACTAGTTTGATTTCAGTTTTGATATTTTATATTATGAAAAATTATAATTGAAAAGTTAGATGTGTGCAAAACTACATATGCGTATTGAGTAATGGCAACATTGTTCGAATGAACACGAGAACAAAACGCCTTCCGCTCGTAGCGGAGGGAGAATCGAAATACGGTGTTTCTGCCATTAGTGTTTGCATTCTATTTGTGTGCTTAGCGACTCTCAATCAATAATGCCATACCGCGCAAATATATTTTTATTTGGTGATATCTTATATTTTTTAAAATATGTGTTCCCTTTCTATAGCGCGTATTATTATTTTAATACATTTTCAGAGGCATTTTAGATTTTTAAAATTTAACAGAACAATTATAGAAAAAAACCTAAATTCTTTGAATATTTTGATGAAACAACCAATGTACGTGTACGTATAAAAGCCCACAACTTGAGAAAAGTTTTCTCAATTGTAGCTAAAAGGAATTTTTACAACTGGCATCACCACTATTAACTGTTCTATCTCATGTATAGTGGTGTGAACAAAATAGGAACAACCACAAGATGTTGTGAAATTTTAAAATGTGCTGTTTTCTTATTAAATAAAATTGGTTTTAGATACAAGTATAACTTATATATTTTTTCCAAACAGTGATTAGAATTTCCCACCATGCAAAAGTAAATAAAAACAAATTTTAATGCGAAACTCTAAACCCTGCAAATTATGTTTACCTCTTTTTGTTCACACAACTGTACAATTCCGATATGAAGTAAACTTCCGCTCTATAATTTTTGTACAATGTCATACGCTGAACACAATGGTTGCGACAGACGACAACCGACAGCTGTCAAATATTAAAATACACACGTTCTTATGGACACTGTTATTTAGACAGCTGCACGACTACACGACGGTAGGCCGACAGTTGTCGTTCTCGCTAAATTTAAAATTTTCCTATATTTGCCTGCGACAGTAAGACGACAGTAGAGTTGACAGTAGAATGGAAGATAGAGAGATGAGGAAGAGTGGTGATGCCACTAATATGTAAAATGTAAAATTATTCACTGCTCTTACAAACTTGACGTTATTTTACAAATAAAAGCATAAAATAGCTCTATTATATCATTTGTAATAACAATTGATAATTTAAAACAAAAATATATACCTAGTTACTTATTTTTTGCATAAAAAATTTCACTTTGAACAAAATATTAAAATTTCATTGAAGTGCAAGGTATTAGTATGGCCACAACGAAATTGTGTACATGCAAAATGGAGAGCTGTGTTGTCTTGTGTACATGCGTTCAGGTAGTAGGATGCACAACGCCGTTTTCAGTTCACTGTCATGATGCAATGTTGTGTCACAACCATTGTGTTCAGCGTATCAGTATTGCCGCAACCACTCTGCGATGAACATTAAGTTACGGAGGAATGTAATTGATTTTTTTGCAACTTTTCGCAACTTGTTATGCCCTTCTCTCCGTAAACTGATATTCCCCTCATCTAGCCCCCGTGCGCACCTTGCTAACTTTGCGGGCTAAAAATGTGCCCATCCCTGCTCTTATCCTTAGGATAATTTGGCAAAATAAATTGTTTCTTACAATCTTTCTGTAAGTTCTTAGGTACGGAAGATAATTCTTCCCTTACCACTTGTTAATGGACAAACCACTTCTAATGAGTGTTGGCAAGAGTTCATGAACTGTTTAACAAAGATGTCCATATTTTCGAACTTCCCGTGAACTATGAGATTGCGATATCGTGTTTTTCTAATAACACTGAATCTTTGCGTATAATGGGGATGAATCGGGTTTGAGAATAATACTTATAATATAAGTTTGATTGGAAGCCATTGACGATTTAGTCGAACAATGAATTCTGAATTCTCTCGCAACATTTTAAAAAATATACACCTTAAGTTATTTTCTTGCCTTAGAGTCTGAAATGTTTAGTTATACCCGGACTTAGCCCTTCCCTATCAAATATATTTTAAAATGTTTAGTATGCTATTAGTTTACTGAGTTATATCTCTCCGCACTCCATAAATTAGGTTAATGTGAAATGATAGTGAAAATGAAAACTTACGTTATAAAAACTATGAAAGAGGCGCATCTTGCCATCACCTAAGGACACCGTTGTTATGTCCATGTCGTAAATAGCCCACAAATGATCGGAATTACTTGCTTGAAAATCCAAAGTACATAATCGCTTCCTGGTAGGTATCTGGGGACAAAAACCCGTCATAAACTTGCACACCGGTTTCTAAACTTTTTCTGGAAGAAGTTTATTGTGTTTTATTCCAGAACGTTATGTTCATCAGTTTGCCTAAAGCATACAATTTGTATGGCAATTAATATTAATGGTGAAAATTTTAATACTATTACAGGGTTAGTCCGGAAAGTAATACAACTGAGTCGATTCAAAAAACTTTATTGCACGAATCGTTACAATTCTTTAAAAACTTTCAAAATAAGTTCCTTCTGCGTCATGGAATAGTCTTGAGAACCGAAGTGCATGCTGCGTGAATCCCCTCTGTCGTCTCAAAACGCTTGCCTTTCATCGGGCTTTTCAGGCAAGGAAACCAAAAAATCAAGGATCTATGAATCGTAACCTGTGATTGCGTTATTCAAAATTTGGGCGTCACTTTCACATATGTTCAAATTTTCTTGGTATACTTCCAGTCGATGCAATTTCTGGTCGTCAGTGAGCACTTTTGGGACTATCTTCGCGCACACCTTACGCATGTCCAAGTGCTCCGTCACAATGTCCTGAGTCACCGATTTTGATATATTTAACATCTGAGCAATCGAAGGAATACTTAGTCGACGGTATGAGTTTAAAACTTTGCGCACAAGAGTCACATTGTCGGTGTTTGTAGACGTCGGTGGGTTTCCCAGCACGGTCTTCATCAGGGATCTGTTCCCGGCCCTCCAAAAAGGCCTGGTGCCCCCGAAATACACCACTTCTTGCTAAAGCAACATCTGGGTAAGCTTGCTTGATAATATCAAATGTCTCTGTCGCAGATTTACGGAGTTTCACACAGAATTTAATCGCGTACCTCTGCTTTAACGAACGCTGTATTTTCGATTTGCACCACTAACAGAAACATGTCGCGCGAGAATGTACAGTACAGTCGCGGCGGAAGAAAATCAGTCCTATTACTTTCCGGACAAACCCTGTATTACTAAAAGTTGTGTTCCCGAGCGGTGCGATAGTTATTGGTAGCCTCCTCTTTTTCACTCAATATGTAAAATTTAGCCTCTTCGGTTGAGTTTGAATTTCATTTGAGGATGATTATAATATAATTTTCGTTGATGCGAAGTAAAATTGAATAATCAAACAGGAACTTCATTTTTTGTTTATAATATATTTTAAAGCTCAATTAGAACTTTTTAATATTCCCTCATTCCCTGATTAGGATCCTAAATTTTACTTAATTCTTAAGTACGAAATTTACTACTACAATACTATATACTTTAAAAACCCAGAATTTGGAAGATAAATTTTGGAAAGGCGCTTTCCAAATATTATGGGTTATATTTGAAATAGAAAACCGAATGGACAAAGTTTTGTGACTGCCAAGAATTGCACTCTAGAAAATTATTTTAAATCAAACAAATATAAACTTTGTTGTTCTATACAAAAATTTAATTAAATTTCTTTCGCATTTTAAAGATACTTAATGGTATATTATAAATAATTATATTTCATTCCGCTTGAAATATTTTAAACGACATTATAACTTTAAGATTACTTAGGACCTCAACATGCATGTTATCACACCGTTACTATTTTTACAAAGTTCGTGAGGAGTTACTTAAACTTTAAAAACTTTACAATTCTACTGTTTAACTATTATTAATTACAGATATATTTTAGAAAACAAATAATAATCCTTCGTTGCAAACGTTCTAACATAATTATGCGAAAATATTAATATTATATACAATTCGCTATTGCATAATAACAAACAAAAGAGTTTGTTCTTAGAAGGAATAATTTAATTTATTTTAAGAATGATTAACCACCCTCAAAGAATTTGTATATATATATTATATTAAAATAACTACATATATATACAAGCTTTCGATTAATTTTGGGAATTCTAATTTCTTAAAGTGAGTTTAATTTCTTTTTTAATTCATAATTTTAACTGAGTTGTATTAAGAATTTAATTTTAGAAACACTATAGATCTTCTTTAATGTTGTCTGTCTCTGTTGTTCTCTCAGCATCACCATTTTTTGTAGATGTAGCTTTTGATATTTTAGTGTTAATTGTCATTTGGTAGTTTGTTGTCGTTTTTGTTGAATCCCGTGCGAGTTGCCAACGTTTAAATTCGATCATTTGCATGATTCTCACGATAAGTTTTGGTTTTTCTTTCATAACATTAGACAGTTTAATAAACTCTTGTGAATACATAAATACAACTGGTATCGTGACATCATTAGTTCCATCTCCAGACATGGCGAACATTGGTTGCGTCTCCCCGGAAGATCCCGGTACATTATCACAAACAATTAATGCAAGGGCACCCGCTGCTTGGGCCAGACGCGCTTTACTAACAAATGTACAATCTCCTCTTTCGGCAATAAGGATTTTGCCGCTTATTTCAGCTTTGTTTGAGGGTTCCTCACAAGCCCGAAAAGGTGTTGCCATAACCAATTCACCTTCGACAAATCGATCTCCCATTAATTCGGGACTGAAATGTGATGGACCAGCCATTAACGCAGTCCAGTCATTTGATTTATCATTTGGCGCATATGCAACTGCCTGTGAAATGTAAATAATAAAGGGAAAATAAATAGTTTTCATTTCAACGATTACCTTAGTATGAACCCTCTTGGTTCATTTTTAGAAACGATTTATGGTAGTTAAATTTATTGGTTTTATTGGTTGGTATACAATTTCACATCCCGTTTTTGTTTCACATCGTAAAGTTTAAACTATCTTAATATGGTATTGTGCTCACCTGAAGTTGTGCCAGTTGATTCATATTTTGTATTTTGGTAAGTTCCAGCATTTCTTGCATAAACAGCAAACCCATTTCTCCATCATCAGGGCTTTTGGCCTACGAAGCAAATAATTTTATATTCATTGAATAAGTATCTATAATCACTAAATATAAACATATCTAATCATATATTTTAAAGAATATTTAACGCTGTTAAATAACGAAAATATTAATGTAGGTGAAAACAAATTAATGATAAGGCAGGTAACATTTACTATATAGCTTCTAGACAGCGCGTTCCCACATGACCCATATTAATATGAATATCAAATGACAATATATTATATTATATGTATCTGAGGGAAATTATTCGTAATCTATTATAAACTATATTATAATGCGATATCGATGTTCTAAGATAAGGACAGAAGAGAAAGAAATAATTATAAAGCAAATAACTTGTATAACATAAGGAACGAGGAATCAACATTTAAAGATATTAAATTCTTTATATCTCAGTAAGAATTTTTTAGTACGTATCAGTTATGATCTCGGAATGAAAAAAAACGCATTCCTATTCGAAGTAATACTTGCATTACTATTTTTTAGCAATATTTTCTTTCGAAGCATTATTTGAACAAGCTTAACGCAACCTTATGAAACAATTAAAGTTTATATTTGTTACAATAAGTGTACTTAACATCCTATTATATTAAATAAAAAACTATAAATAAGATCTGAATCGATATTAGAAATTTTTAAAACGGAATCAAATAACGCTAATAGAAATATGATCATTGAATTTTATTGGGGTATTTGGCGCTCCCACTCTCATATGTGGTATAAAATCCACTCGATTATTTTGGTTATACGGCGTAAAGGAGCGTTTCCTACATCGATACGGGGAATGGTATGAATTGGCACTGCCCATTGTAATATGATTCTGATATCTCAGTCATTATTCGACCAATCTTAACCCAATACGGTTATAACATCATCTTGGCATCTTTATTTTACAGTTTCGAATTTGGTCTCCCATCGCGCCTACTTCCCATATAAACCAATTGAAAATACCAGCTAATTATTTTACTATACTGATAAATCCATATAATTCAAGCAACAATGAAGATATCGGAATAAACTTTATACAAATAATACTTCTTACCCAAAGGTTGTCGAAATTGTATCATAATGAATAATATAGTGCCCATATCCGATTTTTACCCAAATATCAGTGAAATATCTTAATGAAATTAAGATACAATTAAGGGATGTACGTATCACCTAAAACTAAGCGAGATAGATATAGGGTAATACACACCCACACACATGAAACCCGTCCGTCCGTTCGTGTGAGCTGTAACTTGAGCAAAAATTAAGATATCTTGATGAAACTTGGTATACGGGTTCCTCAGTACGGGTTCCCCCATATAACTAATATCCGGATTTTCAAACATCCGGTTGACTTTACTCCTTTTATAATATGTAGAAAAGATTTAAATAGATAACATCGGGACAATGCTATTTCTATCTCCCATATACTTAATATAAGTTTTCTGAACTTGCGATTGTATACATATCTCGGTCACTATGTAAGAAATACTATACTAGAATCCCCATTTGGGTCCCTACATTCTATGCTTTCTTTGCTTTCTTTACCCTAGCTTCTAAATTTGGTTTCCATGAAACATTTTATTCATTGTTAAAATCCATAGAAACAGAGAAAACGGGCCTCTTTGTGTACCCCTTCGGACAGATCGTTACATCGTTGAAGGTCCCAGCTTTGAAATTATTGACTTGCTCAAGAGTATCTGTTTAATTGATTTCCCGAGAGGCTCTGAGACGCCCAAATCATTAAGCGCGGCCTGCATGGCCATAGACTGGATGTTGTTGAAAGCGCCTTTCTTCTATGTATAGGAAACCTACAAGGCTGTATACTTTTATCTCCAGAGATGCTACCACTAGGTTCAGCGTATGCTGCGAAACTGACATTTTTTCTGGTCTAAACACAGACTGCTTTTTATGTATAACTCTATCAGCCTGTCCAAATTTTTTAAGGGAAATGAGGAAAGATTAATTGGTCTAAAATCCTTTGGATTAGTGTATGAGTGATAGTGTACATTTTTGGATTGGTTGTTAACCAGGTTATTATGTAACTCTGGGACTACTGTAATTGTGCCAGGAATACCATATATCGTTGGTTCCCGGCGATTTAATGTATTTGAAATTATCTAACGCTCAATGTACATTAGTATCTGTTAGTGTATACTCTACCTGTGGTTTTCAGAGCTGCTTGGAAAGTGAGTATCTATTAGCAGGCCAAAAGACTCTTCACTGGATACCGTCCAGCTGTGGTCTGACTTATGATGGTATCCAATTTTGTGGACCGACTGTGCCATTGTTTTCCTAAGTCTAGACGCTTCCTACGCGGAACGATATTATTACGAAAATATTTCCACGATTTTTTTATGACTTTCCTTACTTCTTTTTTATATGACTTTAAGAGGTTTTAATAGTTATTCTAATATATACTTCTTTTTTATATGACTTTAAGAGGTTTTAATAGTTATTCTAATCCTCTTATCCTTAGGATAATTTGGCAAAATAAATTGTTTCTTACAATCTTTCTGTAAGTTCTTAAGTACGGAAGATAATTCTTCCCCTACCACTTGTTAATGGACAAACCACGTCTAATGTTTGATGGCAAGAGTTCGTGAACTGTTTAACAAAGGTGTCCAGATTTTCGAACTTCCCGTGAACTATGAGAATGCGATATCGTGAATCTTTACGTATAATGGGGATGAATCGGGTTTGAAAATATCACCTATAATATAAGTTTGATTGGAAGCCATTGACGATTTAGTCGAACAATGAATTCTGAATTCTCTCGCAACCTTAAGTTATTTTCTTGCCTTAGAGTCTGAAATCGTTGGTTACACCCGGACTTAGCCCTTCCTTATCAAATATATTTTAAAATCTTTAGTATGCTATTAGTTTACTGAGTTATACTTCTCCGCACTCCATAGATTAGGTTAATGTGAAATAATACTGAAAAAGAAAACTTACGTTATAAAAACTATGAAAGAGGCGCACCTTGCCATCACCCAAGGACACCATTGTTATGCCCATGTCGTAAATAGCTCGCAAATGATCGGCATCACTTGCTTGAAAATCCAAAGCACGTAATCGCTTCCCTGTAGGTACCCGGGGACAAGAACCCGTAATAAAATTGCGCAGTGGTTTCCGAACTTTTTCTGGAAAAAGCTTATTTGACTTCGGACAAGTTCGCATAAAATCCAGAACGTTATGTTCATCAGTTTGCCTAAAGCCTGCAATTTGTATGACAATTAATATTTATGATGGAAATTTTAATAGTATTATTACTGAAAGTTGTGTTCCCGAGCTGTGCGATAGTTAATGGTAGTAGATGTGCCTCTGTAGTGAAAACAAATTTATCGACATCAACTACTAAATCATGTGGTTCCGAAAATAACAAATACAGATATTTAAATGTTTCTGAGAGTACAAAAGAGTCCATGCGATCTTCATGTTTTCCAGTGCGAACGTCGTTTACAGCCGCATATCCACATGGAACCTTTGCATATTTCTGAAGTGTTTTTAAAGCTTTTTTGCCCACTTGGAGGTAATGATGATCACCAGTAGCTCGAAAAAGAAAATATGTTGATTCTATAAACTCGGGCCGAAGGTGGTGTTGTCCCCAGTGAATTTGAAAATCGACAGTGAAAGCTTCTGGTATGAATGTATGCATTTGCATTACTTGATAAAGCATTTCGTGTGTTTGAACAGCTGGTTTAATGTCGCCAGATAGAACTTGGAGACCAGGCCAAAAAGCAAGTAATGAATCCATGAAGTTGCGTGACTTTGCATGAGGCCTATGCATGAGTACATCCAAAAGCATAGGTCCTTCGCTAACATATTTCATTACTGCATTGTAATGACGGTTAAAGCGAGCCAAATATTTATCATCACCAAGTAGAACGTAAGATTTAAATAAGTATTCATAGTATGAATCAATACCGGCTCCTACACCTGAATCTCGACGTACCCAATCTCCCGAATGAATATTTAGGACGGTTCCCATTAGATCAGAGCCCCTGTGCCGTAGCTTCCAAAGCGCATCCATGGCTTTATGAGCACGTGCTTCAAATACAGGATCACCTGTGTAAAAAATGAGATAAAAAGGAGTAGAATAAATTTGTAAATTCTGAAATAGCCGAAAAAGTTGATAATTAATAAATTATTCTTGCAATAATAAAAACAAGGTATGGAAAATAAATAATGACGCTATAATCATATAGCATACATACATACCAGACAAACGTGATAAAGCCGCGAATTCTAATAAAATAGTTCCGGCGCATGCTGTACATGTTTCACGTGACTTTTTCAGCTGCTCATCTTTAATGCCATGGCGCAGATTGACTCGAGCATGTGGTATTCCTGTTGATGTATTAAAAGCTGGGAGTAAGCGATAACCTAGATCACGCGCCATTTCCAACATTTCCCCGCTGTACCATAGCATTATACCACGACTTTTTTGGATGTGCTCCGCCAAAACATGTGCCGAAAGTAAGCCACCCACCATGCGTATATTTGTTTCAAAAACGGAAACTATTATATCGCTATCGAATTGTACATCTTGAATTACTAACCGAACGGCTCGTTCGAATTCATCGAAATCTTCAAGTAATACCAATGTGTCAATGGAATCAACTAGAGTCATTGAAAAACTAAAAGAAAAAATAGAATTAAAATCATTGTTGTTGTAATACACCGTTATCTAAGGTCTTTTCGTGAAGTGTAGCTGGGGTTTAGTCATCGACCTTTGTCTAACAGGAGGTTTAGGGTTACAATAGGATCGACATAGAGGAAGAATATTAGATAAATTTGTTCATTGGGTTTTTCTGACAGAGTGTAGATATGAAAGCATTCTAGCAGCTGTGTGTCTATCCTTCAAAAGAAGAGACTTCCTGATGTAGTCTGGAATGTGGTGTCTTGGCATCATTGTAATGTCGACCTGATTGGAGCCGGCTAACAATATTGTATTCTTTGTCCTAGTGAAGAATTACAGACATTATATTATTGTGTCTACTCATATATAAGAATCCCTTCAGTATCTGGTTTTGCTTATTAACAATGAAATGGGGTACTAAAGAAAATCGTATGGTGGTAGTTAATTTACATATACTGATGATCAAAAGTCACCGTCTTATGCTCCTCGCAATGTTTAAAAGGCAAATAAAGCGAGAAAATATTAGTAACACACATTTAATTCTTCTTGCAACCTACAATTCAATTGAATATATTTGATCCCAAAATATATTATTTTATGATTTGCCTTATTTACAAAAACAACTATATTCTCTTTAAAGTTCATATTTCTTGTTAACAAAAGTTACCATCACTGCACTCGTCCTTGTCTTTAAGAAAAAATAGGAATCAAATAAAAATAATTTGGCCTCTGTAACTTCTACTATAACTATAATATGGTTATTTTCAAAATGATCTGCCACAATAAAGACTGCTTGTGAGAACTGTTTGTAAGAAAGGTTTAAAACGCCGCGTTTAAATAAAAAAAAAATTAGCCAAAAAAAGAAAAGAAACGAGCGAAAAATTATCTTGAATGCTGATAAACAGCGAAAAACTATTCGGAAGTGTTAATTAGTTAAACCGCCCCGAACAACAATTAACGATATTATAAATCGGTTCAAATGACCCAGATTTTGAGTATCAACCGAAAAGTGGAAGACTGCCTGCGCTATCAGAACGGGACAAACGGGAAATAGTAAAGGCAATAAAAAAAAGCCCAAAACTGTATCATTGAAGATAGCTGCAATGATGGATGAAGACGTTGGTACGACTTCTCACTCTCGCACTTTTTGTAGAGCACTACATAGTGCTGTTTACAATGGCAACGACCCCGAGCATTCAGCAGAAATTGTTCAATTGTGATCCCGATCTCAACCCGATCGAACATTTATGGGACCGTGTTTGAGATACGTGTCGTTTTGTGAGCTGCTAAAAGTGAGTTTTTCGCTTTTTGCGATGTCGAAATTTGTTGAGCACAGAATTTGCATTAAATTTTGTTTATGGAATCAATTTTCTGCTGCGGATACATTGAGGATAAAAAAAATGTTTATAAGTGGTATAGCCGTGAACGTGTCGAAGACGAAGAGCGTCCAGGGCGACCATCAACCTCAACCGACGAAGCTCACGTTCAACAAATCAAAGATTTGGTGTTGAAAAACCGTCGATTAACAATTAGAGACCTTGCTGATGAAGTTGGCATATCGAAAGGCTCAGCCAATACCATTTTGAAGGATGTTTTGGGCCTCAAGCGCGTCAAATCTCGACTGGTACCAAAAACATTGAATTTTTTGGAAAAATGCGTCGCGTTGAAGTGTGTGAAACGATGCTTTCCGACTACCAGGGTGTCATGAAATGCACTATAACTGGCGATGAGACTTGAATCTATGCTTACGACCCCGAAACAACCGATCAATCGAGCGAATATCGTGCCAAAAGAGAGCCGAGACCAAAAAAATCGCGCCAAAGTCGCTCAAAAATCAAGGTCATGTTGACTGTTTTCTTCGATTATCGTGGTGTTGTGCATTATGAATTCCTTCCAACCGGTCAAACAGTCAACAAGGAATATTATTTGAATGTTATGCGTCGTTTGCGTAACGCTATCCACCTAAAAAAGCTGGAATTGTGGAAAGACAATTCTTGGTTTTTACACCACGATAATGCACCATCCCATACTGCCCTCGTAATTCGTGATCATTTCGCCAAAAACTCAACCCATATCGTTCCGCAACCACCGTATTCACCTGATCTGGCGTCGTGCGACTTCTGGCTGTTCACCAAGCTCAAAAGACCGCTCCGGGGACACCGATTTTATACGATAGAGGAGATTCAAGCCGCAGCGAAGACGGAACTGAAGGCCATCCCGGAAAGTGACTACAACCAGTGTTTCGAAGATTGGAAAATCCGTTGGCATAAGTGCATTGCATCGGGAGGATATTACTTTGAAGGGGATGAAATTGATTTGGAAGAATAAATAAAGAATTTTCAAAATAAATACAATGTCATTTTTTGGGAACAGTAGTATATGGCGACTTTTGTGAATTATATTATAATTATTAATTTTTTTGTGTAATAAGAGAAGTAAAAATAATAATTAAATTAAATGTAATTTCAGCTGAGAATATGAACTTTTGTATTTTTAATATTTTATGGCCGTAGTCGCTCTTCAAACATTGTTTTTATTTTAAACTAGTTCAGCCATAAAAACTCTCCTTAGAGGGGAATATCCTTAAAAAAGGAAATGATGTTCAAAGAAATGGTTATATCGACTAAAAGGTCAATTATGATAAAGCGTTAGGCACATTTGACCAGGAAATAACCTTTTTATAGGAACAATTATCAGATGTTGTAGTTTAGCCTCTTGTAAAGGCCTTTACACCTCTTCAAAAGAGAGTAATACTAGGGAAAAAAATTACCAGAAAAATATTTTAAAGGCGTGGTAAAGCAGTTACACTCAGAGAGCATTAGATCTTTCATCAAGATTTTGCTTCAGCGCACTGACTTAAAAGCAATATTTTTGGTTTCATAGACAATTTCTTCAAGCCCTCCTCCCGTAGTACAAATCGGGGTGTGTAGGAGGAAACAAAAATCCAATGCTATTGGCTTGGTTGCCGCAGTTCCTTTCGCTGTAATATCCGCATTCATAATTCAAGGATGGAGATTGCTGAAGGACCGCTTGACTATCCCAGAGAATGAATTCACGAATTAATAATTTGTTAAAAATTTAAATGAAAACGTTTCGCCGAAATATTTAAAAGACAGTATTGTGAAAATATTTTAATCATATTTAAACAAATACGTATCGTTAAACTAATTAAAAATTAAGCGGATTAAGAAATCAACTAATATGATGGCGATGTTTTCACCAATAGTTTTTTTTTATGTGTACAAATATGCAAAATAACGTAACATCATTTTCCACCAATTTCTAGAAGAATGTAAATAACGTACAAATGGTAGAAAACGATGCAATTAATGAAACAGTTATTTTCAATTTGGTAATAACTTGGTTTCATGTTACAACAGAAGTTTAAAACTTTGTACACCTAATAATAATAGTTTTGATATATTTATGCCATATTAAAGTGAATAAAAATTTAAATATGCTAAAATAAATAAGTGAAGTTCATTACAGTGTTCAAGGTGTACGGACGTGTTTTTAATTCGCTCCGTGAATTCTGTGATTAAAACGCAAACAAACGAAAAATTAAAAAACAAAAAATGTATTAAATAAAAAATATACAAATAGCAAACAGTGCACACAAGTTGTTATAATTAAACATAAACAAATTGTGCACGAAACAAAAAGTAAATACAAAAAAAAGAAAAACAATCAAACAATCAAAAATGCATTCTTTAAATGTCTACTTTAGCTTTGTCGAACCAACAACAGCTACTCCTGGCAAAAACAAAATTAACGGCGATGACTCATCATCGCAGCGATCAGCTGAAAGAGCAAGTAAGCAAGCGCAGCCAGCAGAAGCAGCAGAGAACAGCAAATGAGCAACAACAAATGCGCTGACAGTAACCAGTATGCTGGTACCAGCAAGCACCCGGACAGCGAAGGAAAACAAAATGCAAGGTGAGAATGTACCAAGCAAAAAAGGGCCGTCTGTTCAGACTGGTATTGATCGCTATATTAACGCAAAAAGGAAACTAAGTCCAGTTAAATCAGCGGTCAATACCAAAAAATTTCAACCAGGCACGCCAAACGGTAAAAGGCCTGAAATTCTAAATGGCAACAGATTTGCCATACTAAGCAATGCTTCAGACGACGATGGGAAGGGTACTACCACAGTCGTTAATGCCAAACCACCCCCAATATATTTGCGCGAGCGTAGCAGTAATGCTCTCGTTGCTGAATTAAGCAAAATTGTAGGTACTAACAACTTTCATATAGTGCCTTTGAAAAAAGGCAATATAGATGAAACAAAAATTCAGTCCTACACTGAAAAAAGTTTTATGGATATAGTCAAATTTTTGTCAAATAAAAACAAGAATTATTATTCGTATCAACTGAAGAGCTCTAAGGGCCTAGTTGTTGTAATCAAGGGTATAGAGTCTGCCGTAGACTCTAGTGAAATCAAAGAAGCATTAGGAAAATGCGGTTTTGAAATTAAAACAGTTGTAAATATATTTAATAGAAACAAAGTACCACAGCCAATGTTTAAAATTGAATTGTTGCCGAATTCGAATCAACGATTTCTAAGACCCATCCTATATACAATCTGAAATATTTGCTGCATCGCAGAGTAACTGTGGAAGAACCACATAAAAGAAACGGTCCGGTACAATGTACTAACTGCCAAGAATATGGGCATACTAAATCATATTGCACTGTACGCAGTGTTTGTGTGGTATGTGGTGATTTACATCCCACTTCTAAATGCGCCCTTAATAAAGAAGAATTAAATAAAAAATGCAGCAATTGTGGAGGAAATCACACTGCTAACTACAGGGGTTGTTCTGTATATAAAGATTTGAAATCGAAGCTGTCACAGGGCATTCAAGCACGTCGTAACCAAATGTTACAAACACCCCGTAATGAAATTAAAGCAACCTCAGGAAAAATATCAAATCCTATTACTTCTAACAATAATAATATGCAAGGAAGCTATGCAAATGTATTGAAAGGCAACACTGTGCAAATGCAACTGCCGCAAAATCCTCCAAATGGAGGTATTGAAACTATGATTATAAATCTTACACAGTGTATGACACAATTTATGTCTATCATGCAAAACATGATCCAAGATTTAATAAAATCACAAAATCAAATGCTGCAAAATTTATTAAGTAAAAAATGAGCTTACTAAATATCTGTATATGGAATGTTAACGGTGTTAACCAACATAAATTAGAGATTATCAGATTTCGGTCTGAAAAGATTATAGATGTAATGCTTATTTCAGAAACTCATTTAAAAAATAAAAATAATTTCAATATACCGGGATTTAGACTATATGTTACAAATCATCCTGATGGAAAAGCGCATGGTGGCACGGCAGTACTGATTAGAAATCGTTTAAACCACTATGCTTTGGAATCTCATGCTACACCACAGTTACAAGCTACAACAATATCACGAAAAAATCGGGGTCGTGACTTAAACCTTACGGCTATATACTGTCCACCTCGTTTTAAAATTACAGAAATCGAATTTAAAGACTTTTTTGAAACACTAGGTCAAAGATTTCTAACAGATGGAGATTACAACGCAAAACACACGTACTTTGGCTCACGTCTTATTAACCCGAAAGGACGAAAGCTGTATCAAACTGTTACAAATAGGCACAATAACCTTGAAATAATATCTCCTGGTAAGCCGACATATTGGCCTAGTGATCGTAAGAAAATACCAGATTTAATTGATTTTGCCGTAATCAAAAATATAGATAAATCGCACATAACAGCTGATACTTGTACTGATTTATCTTCTGATCACTCTCCTGTACTAATAAAGTTGTGTGAACAACTCATTATCGTTAATCCAAAACTGGGTCTAACTTCTTATAAAACGAATTGGCTAAAATATAAAAAATACGTCAGTAGCCACATTAATATTGAGTACAAAATAAATACAGGAAGAGATATTGACGAAAGCATAAGAGAAGTTAATGATATAATAACCAGTGCCGCTGCCCTAGCAACACCAAACAAAAGCTATAAGCCGTTTGGTTACAGAAAAATCTCTAACAGAGAAATAGAAATGCTTGTACGTAAATTAAAAAAGCGCTTAAACGTGAGGAAGAATTGAACACCGAAATGTATATAAAGAAGCTGTGTGTCGAAATTCCCTTTGGAAAGCCCAAAAGTCCATGAAGCTACCAACTGACTCCAACATGCCTATACGAGACTTGGGTAGAAATTGGGCTCGAAGTGACGAGGAAAAGGCTAATTGCTTTGCAAATCACCTAGAAAATGTATTTCAACCCAATTTTCCGAAGAACAACTTTAAGCTGTCCATCTTACCCAACACAGCTAAAGAGTCGCTCGAGTCTGTTAAGACTTCACCTTCTGAAATTATTGGAATCATTAACCCATTTACGCCCGCTGTACTATAAAAACGACACCAATTCAACTCAAGCCTAAAAGTCTACTATTAAAGTTGAAACGAAAATATTTTTATTTTTAGATACCCTGTAGTATTATCTTCGATTTAGAGAAGATTATAGATAAATAGATGCAACAGCTGATGTCTAATTTTTAAATTTTCGATTATAGTTTTCACATCAGAAGTGGTCCAAAGAAAAGTCGCGATCTTTAATAGGATTTTTGCATTTGGTATTTAATTATTAGCGATTTCAAAGTGTATAAAGTAAAAACTTCTCAATTTAAAAACGCACCGAGTAAGTAGTTGTTATTTGCAGCATTGGTGATACAATTTTGTTAGGTGTCGTTTTTTTAGTACAATGGGCACATGTGATATGTAAAAGAAAATATATTTCCTTCTTAGGCTCTATTAAAAATGCTAAGATTTAAAAGTGCTAATAACTTTTTGGGGCTTGAAGAAGCCGTGGACGCTATAATGGAGGAGCAAGGTGACCACGAATATGATTTAATTATTTTGCCGGTAACCGACGAAGAAGAAGAGGGAGATGATTTGCAGACGTCAAAATTACCCAGGGATATTCCTGGGACGATTGAGATCATGTATCGCAACGAGGATTTTGGCGAGGTATCTGAATGGGAAGAGAGTGATGAAGAGCCATTGTGCAGCAAAAAAAGGCGTTATGGTCAATGTACCTCACAACGGAAGTGGAAAAAATGCCCACCATCTTACTTTGCTCGGTTAGCCAATAATGAATGCTCATCAAGAAAAGACTGCGTTATTGAACAGCTAAGAAACCTCTCACCGGTAGAGATTTTTGAAAAAATTTTTGATGAGGAGGTATTGCACATGATCAAGCATAATACGGTTTTGTATGCTGGCCAAAATAATAGGCATGACTTTGAATTAGACGATGATGACTTACGTAGATTCTTAGGGATCCTTATACTATCTGGATATCATAAACTACCACGTGAGCGCCAATATTGGAGTTATGATGAAGATCTTGGAGTTCCTGTTGTATCCAATTGTATGTCACGAAAACGATTTCTGGATATCAAGAGGAACTTGCACTTAGTTGATAATAGCCTTGCATCTATTTCCAATGATAAAATGTTCAAAATCAGGCCCCTGTGTGATATGTTGATTCAGAAGTTTTGTCAAAAAGGCATATTTCATGAGGACATTTCGATCGACGAATCAATGATGAAATATTATGGTCCCCATTCCGCCAAACAATTCATTAGAGGTAAGCCAATTAGATTTGGTTACAAAAACTGGGTGGCAGCAAGTTCTGATGGTTATTGTTATGCCTTTGATGTATATTGCGGAAAAACCCTTGTGAGCTCAAGAGAACCTCTTGGGCATAGAGTTGTCAAATCACTGCTGTTGAAAATGGCTGCTAAACCTGAGGAACATACAATTTATTTCGACAATTTTTTTACAAATTGCGATTTACTGCGAGGCTTAAAACAAACTGGGTATAAAGCAACTGGAACAATGCGTGAAAATAGAACTAAAAATTGTCCTTTACGTTCGGTGAAAGACTTAAGAAAGTCAAATAGAGGTGAATATGACTACAGGTTCGATACCAATAATGAACTATTGGTGGTAAGGTGGAAAGATAATAGTGTGTGCACAATAGGAACCAATTTTGATACAATTGAACCTATGGGTAAGGTAAAACGCTGGTGTTCGCAGAATAAGCAGAAAATGGATGTGAATATACCACACTTATTTCAAAACTACAATAAGGGCATGGGTGGTGTTGATGAAATGGACGGTTCTATTTCATTACACCGCGTTGGTATTCGTGGTAAAAAATGGTGGTGGGTTATCTTCACATACATGATTGATATGAGTATATCTAACGCATGGCGTCTACATGCTTTAGTGGGCACAAATAAGTTTGACCAATTAGATTTTAGGAGACATATTGCTCGAAGCTACCTGAAGTGTTGCAAAAAACACCAAAACCCGTCCATCCGGTTCTATTGTACCAGGTCCAAACAGGAATAATGGACATAACCCTGGGAAGCTACCCAAGCAGTTAAGGTGTGTTTTGTGTCATCAGCGTATAAAATGGCAATGTACTGGATGCCAAAAATCGTTATGCATTGACAAAGATTGTTTTAAGAATTATCACTCATAAGTGCCCGCTGTACTAAATAAAGTACACCCTCAAAAGTTAACTTTTCAACTTTCGTTAATTTTAAGTACTGAACTTGTTTAAAATGGTTGTACATTAATATAAACGAATATAATAAAATTGCAATGGTTTTGGTTTGGGCGTAAATGGGTTAAAGAACTTAATCCAAAAAAGTGACCGGGACATGATAATATTTCCCCAAAAATGCTAATTGAGTTACCAATTATTGCTGTAGAGGTGCTCTCTTTGCTCTTTAATGCAATTCTTAGTTTCGGATACTATCCAATTCCATGGAAAAAGTCGCAGATTATCTTGATAGATAAACCTGGGAAAGACTTAACGCAGCCGTCTTCATACAGACCAATCAGTCTTCTACCCTGTCTTTCAAAAGTATTTGAGAAAGTATTACTATTAAATATGTCTCCTTTCCTCCACGAAAATAATACAATACCAATGCATCCATAATTTATAGAGTAAGTAAATAGAATTACTAACGAAATAAGGAAAGCATTTGAGCACAGGGAGTACTGTTCAGCAATATTTATAGATGTAGCTCAGGCGTTTGATAAGGTGTGGCACGAAGGTCTTTTATACAAGATTAAAAAAATTCTACCTTTAGCGTTGTATAAAACATTGGAGTCTTATTTAAAAAATAGAAAATTTATGGTAAAAGTGGGAGATTTCATATCTGATGAACGACTGATAAGGGCTGGTGTACCCCAGGGCAGTGTTTTAGGCCCAACACTATACATCATATATACAGCAGATCTTCCAACAGCTAATAATATATTAACTTCAACTTTTGTGGACGATGCAGCTATAGTGAGCCGTAACAAATGCCACATTTTATCATCAAGAATATTAGCGGAGCATTTAAGTTCTGTCGAAGAATGGCTAGTGAACTGGCGTATAAATGTGAATGAACAGAAATGTAAACATGTTACATTTCGCTTAGACCAAAAATATGCCCTGCAGTAAAAATAAACAATATTTTAGTACCCCAAGCGAACGAAGTAATATATCTTGGTATTCAACTATATAGACGGCTCACGTGGAGAAAACATATCTCTAGTAAAATAAAATGTATGAAGATTAGAGCTGCAAATTTAAATTGGCTTTTAAATAAAAACTCCAAACTTAGCCTAGACAACAAAGTGCTCTTATATAATGCGGTCATAAAACCGATTTGGATGTATGGCATTCACCTGTGGGGTACGACCTGTGCAACTAATATTGATATATTACAAAGGTTCCAATCAAAAATGCTTAGAATAATCACGTGTTCGCCATGGTACATGCGAAACGAAAATAAAGAAAGAAGTAGAGGATAAAAGAATCAAATATATAACTAAATTCCGAAATCACCCAAACCCTTTGGCTAACGCTTTGGTACATTCCTTCGATCCAACATGACTGAAAAGAAGAGATATGCCTGCGTATTAAAGAGCGACGTATCACCAAAACAGCTCAATCACTTGCTTGAGTCTGTCTAGTTTTTAAATACATTTAAGATTTTATAACTTATTGTTAGGCTTTAAGAAAAAGCAGATCCAATAAATAAAATAAGGTTAAAAAAAAATAAATAAATAAATAAGCTAAATCAAAATACCGACAAATCAAAATGCCGGCATGTGAAAAATATTTAATAGTGTCTGTATATTTACATACATTGTAAACAGCAAAAGGGAACTCGCCCCCGTTTCTACCGAAGCACAGAAAAAAAATTATACTGATTAAGGGCTATGATCCTGAGCGTGTTCGCAGCCGCAGGGTCTCGAACGTACAACGCCACCTCGCATAAAATACACATAATATTTTTTTGTTTTGAATTACTCAACTAAAATTCAAAAATTTATATTTTTATATTTTGCGATTTAGGAACTATATTAACAATTTTTTGATTAAATGTAGTAGATCTTGTCGGCATTACGTTATACACCCCCAATTAGTGTGTAATTTTGCAAACTGGATACAATAATATCTATGTCGTTTGCTCAATATTTCGAAACCACTTTTGCCTTCATTTTTCGCTGTCCGCCTCATTTTTCGCTGTCCGCCTCATTTTTCGCAATTTTTTCGGAACTTACAAATTTTAAACGTATAATATTCTTTCTCTCAGTTTTCTACATAAATAGACAACAATAAGTGTTACCATATCCCAAACGATTGAAAACAATAAAAATAAATAAAAAAAAACTCAAATGCAGGAAAAAAAAAATTACCCTGACCGATCCAACACCGGGGTGTATCAGATTTCTTTCGAGTAAAGCTCCTTTTTGCGTTGGCCGCCTTCGACCACGCTTCAAAAAAAATAACCCTGGTCGGTCCAACACCGGGGTGTTCATAGTTCCTTTGTGTTGAACTACTTTCTGTTGTATAATAATATTTTTCAATATTTTTTAAATAATATGTGTTATATCTTCTTCTTTACTGGCGAAGGCACCGCTTACGCGATTATAGCCGAGTCAACAACAGCGCGCCAGTCGTTTCTTCTCTTCGCTACTTGGCGCCAATTGGATATTCCAAGCGAAGCCAGGTCCTTCTCCACTTGGTCCTTCCAACGGAGTGGAGGTCTTCCTCTTCCTCTGCTTCCCGCGGCGGGTACTGCGTCGAATACTTTCAGAGCTGGAGTGTTTTTATCCATCCGAACAACATGACCTAGCCAGCGTAGCCGCTGTCTTTTAATTCGCTGAACTATGTCAATGTCGTCGTATATCTCGTACAGCTCATCGTTCCATCGAATGCGATATTCGCCGTGGCCAACGCGCAAAGGACCATAAATCTTCCGCAGAACTTTTCTCTCGAAAACTCTTAAGGTCGACTCATCGGTTGTTGTCATCGTCCAAGCCTCTGCATCGTATAGCAGGACGGGAATTATGAGCGACTTATAGAGTTTGGCTTTTGTTCGTCGAGAAAGGAGTTTACTTTTCAATTGCCTACTCAGCCCGAAGTAGCACCTGTTGGCAAGAGTAATCCTGCGTTGGATTTCCAGGCTGACATTGTTGGTGGTGTTAATGCTGGTTCCTAAATAGCCGAAATTATCTACAACTTCAAAGTTATGACTGTCAACAGTGACGTGAGTGCCAAGTCGCGAGTGCGACGACTGTTTGTTTGATGACAGGAGATATTTCGTCTTGCCCTCGTTCACTGCCAGGCCCATTTCTTTTGCTTCCTTATCCAGTCTGGAGAAAGCAGAAATAACGGCGCGGGTGTTGAGGCCGATGATATCAATATCATCGGCATACGCCAGCAGTTGTACACTCTTATAGAAGATTGTACCTTCTCTGTTGAGTTCTGCAGCTCGAACTATTTTCTCCAGAAGCAGGTTGAAAAAGTCGCATTAGGGAGTCGCCTTGTCTGAAACCTCGTTTGGTATCGAACGGCTCGGAGAGGTCCTTCCCGATTCTGACGGAGCTTTTCGTGTTGCTCAGCGTCAGTTTACACAGCCGTATTAGTTTTGCGGGGATACCAAATTCAGACATCGCGGCATAGAGGCAGCTCCTTTTCGTGCTGTCGAAAGCAGCTTTGAAATCGACGAAGAGGTGGTGTGTGTCGATTCTCCTTTCACGGGTCTTTTCCAAGATTTGGCGCATGGTGAATATCTGGTCGGTGGTTGATTTTCCAGGTCTAAAGCCACACTGATAAGGTGCAATCAGTTTGTTGACGGTGGGCTTTAATCTTTCACACAATACGCTTGACAGAACCCTATATGCGATGTTGAGGAGGCTAATCCCACGGTAGTTGGCGCAGATTGTGGGGTCTCTTTTTTTTATGGATTGGGCATAGCACACTTAAATTCCAATCGTTGGGCATGCTTTCGTCCGACCATATTTTACAAAGAAGCTGATGCATGCTCCTTACCAGTTCTTCGCCGCCGTGTTTGAATAGCTCGGCTGGCAATCCGTCGGCCCCTGCCGCTTTGTTGTTCTTCAGGCGACCAATTGCTATTCGAACCTCTTCATGGTCGGGCAATGGAACGTCTGCTCCATCGTCATCGATTGGGGAATCGGGTTCGCCTTCTCCTGGCGTTGTACGTTCACTGCCATTCAGCAGGCTGGAGAAGTGTTCCCTCCATAATTTAAGTATGCTTTGGGCATCGGTGACTAGATCACCTTTGGGGGTTCTACAAGAGTATGCTCCGGTGTTGAAACCTTCTGTAAGCCGCCGCATCTTTTCGTAGAATTTTCGAGCATTACCCCTGTTGGCCAGCTTATCAAGCTCTTCGTACTCACGCATTTCGGCCTCTTTCTTTTTCTGTCTACAAATGCGTCTTGCTTCCCTCTTCAACTCTCGGTATCTATCCCATCCCGCACGTGTTGTGGTCGATCGTAATGTTGCGAGGTAGGCAGCCTGTTTTCTCTCCGCTGCGACACGGCACTGCTCGTCGTACCAGCTGTTCTTTTGCACTTTCCGAAAACCAATGGTTTCGGTTGCAGCTGTACGTAAGGAGTTTGAGATGCCGTCCCAGTTCCCTTATACCGAGTTGGTGACGAGTGCTCTCAGAGAGCAGGAGTGCAAGCCGAGTAGAAAATCGTTCGGCTGTCCGTTGTGATTGCAGCTTCTCGACGTCGAACCTTCCTTGTGTTTGTTGGCGTGCGTTTTTTGCTGCACAGAGGCGGGTGCGAATTTTGGCTGCAACAATATAGTGATCCGAGTCGATGTTAGGACCTCGGAGCGCACGCACATCTAAAACACTGGAGACGTGTCTTCCGTCTATCACAACATGATCGATCTGTTTGGTGGTTTTTCGATCCGGAGACAGCCAGGTAGCTTGATGTATCTTCTTATGCTGGAATCTAGTACTACAGATAACCATATTTCGAACCCCGGCGAAGTCGATCAGCCTCAACCCATTTGGGGATGTTTCCTCGTGGAGGCTGAATTTACCGACCGTAGTGCCAAAGATACCTTCTTTGCCCACCCTGGCGTTGAAGTCGCCAAGCACGATTTTGACATCGTGGCGGGGGCATCTCTCATAAGTGCGCTCCAAGCACTCATAAAAGGCATCTTTGGTCACATCGTCCTTCTCTTCCGTCGGTCCCTTAATGGGAAGGTGCCGCTGCCCAGCTGGTTAATGTCCTCGTGAAAATAAAGGCTGACATCACCGCCGTCCAAGAAATGCGATGGACGGAACAAGGACAGATACGAGTAGGTCCTTGTGGCATTTACTACAGTGGCCACATAAAGGAGCGCAAGTTTGGTGTTGGATTCGTGGTGGGAGAGAGACTCCGTCGCCTAGTACTATCATTCACTCCGGAGAATGAACGTCTAGCCACCATCCGCATGAAAGCGAGGTTCTTCAACATATCGCTGATTTGCGCCCACGCCCCGACGGAAGAGAAGGACGATGTGACCAAAGATGCCTTTTATGAGTGCTTGGAGCGCACTTATGAGAGATGCCCCCGCCACGATGTCAAAATCGTACTTGGCGACTTTAACACCAGGATGGGCAAAGAAGGTATCTTTAGCACTACGATTGGTAAATTCAGCCTCTACGAGGAAACATCCCCAAATGGATTGAGGCTGATCGACTTCGCCGGGGCCCGATATATGGTTATCTGGAGTACCAGATTCCAGCATAAGAAGATTCATCAAGCTACCTGGCTGTTTCCGGATCGAAAAGCCACCAACCAGATCGATAATGTTGTTATAGACGGAAGACCCGTCTCCAGTGTTTTAGATGTGCGTGCGCTCCGAGGTCCTAGCATCGACTCGGACCACTATATTGTTGCAGCCAAGATTCGCACCCGCCTCTGTGCAGCACAAAACGCTCGCCAACAAACACAAGGAAGGTTCGACGTCGAGAAGCTGCAATCACAACAGACAGCGGAACGATTTTCTACTCGGCTTGCACTCCTGCTCTCTGAGAGCACTCGTCAACAACTCGGTATAAAGGAACTGTGGGACGGCATTACAAACTCCTTACGTACAGCTGCAACCGAAACCATTGGTTTTCGGAAAGTGCAAAAGAACAGCTGGTACGACGAGCAGTGCCGTGTCGCAGCGGAGAGAAAACAGGCTGCCTACCTCGCAACGTTACGATCGACCACAACGCGTGCGGGATGGGATAGATACCGAGAGTTGAAGAGGGAAACGAGACGCATTTGCTTAAAATTCGACGAAAAAATGCGGCGGCATACAGAAGGTTTCAAGACCGGAGCATTATCTTGTAGAACCCCCAAAGGTGATTTAGTCAACGATGCCCAGGGCATACTTAAATTATGGAGGGAACACTTCTCCAGCCTGCTGAATGGCAGTGAACGTACAACGCCAGGAGAAGGCGGACCCGATTCCCCAATCGATGACGATGGAGCAGATGTTCCATTGCGCGACCATGAAGAAGTTCGAATAGCAATTACCCGCCTGAAGAACAACAAAGCGGCGGGGGCCGATGGATTGCCGGCCGAGCTATTCAAACACGGCGGCGAAGAACTGATAAGGAGCTTGCATCAGCTTCTTTGCAAAATATGATCGGACGAAAGCATACCCAACGATTGGAATTTAAGTGTGCTATGCCCAATCCATAAAAAAGGAGACCCCACAATCTGCGCCAACTACCGTGGGATAAGCCTCCTCAACATCGCGTACAAGGTTCTATCGAGCATATTGTGTGAAAGATTAAAGCCCACCGTCAACAAATTGATGGACCTTATCAGAGTGGCTTTAGACCTGGAAAATCAACAACCGACCAGATATTCACCATGCGCCAAATTTTGGAAAAGACCCGTAAAAGGAGAATCGACGCGCACCACCTATTCGTCGATTTCAAAGCTGCTTTCGACAGCACGAATAGGAGCTGCCTCTATGCCGCGATGTCTGAATTTGGTATTCCTGCAAAACTAATACGGCTGTGTAAACTAACGTTGGGCAGCACCAAAAGCTCCGTCAGGATCGGGAAGGACTTCTCCGAGCCGTTCGATACCAAACGAGGTTTCAGACAAGGCGACTCCCTATCGTGCGACTTCTTCAATCTGATGTTGAAGAAAATTATTCGAGCTGCAGAACTTAAACGAGCAGGTACAATCTTTTATAAGAGTGTACAGCTGCTGTTGTATGGTTTCTCCAGACTGAACAAGGAAGCAACGCAAATGGGTCTGGCAGTGAACGAGAGCAAGACGAAATATCTCCTGTCATCAAACAAACAGTTGTCGCTCTCGCGACTTGGCTCTCACGTCACTGTTGACAGTCAGTCAGTTCGTCTATTTAGGAACCAACATTAACACCACCAACAATGTCAGCCTGGAAATCCAACGCAGACTACTCTTGCCAACAGGTGCTACTTCGGACTGAGTAGGCAATTGAAAAGTAAAGTCTTCTCTCGACGAACAAAAGCCAAACTCTATAAGTCGCTCATAATTCCCGTCCTGCAATATGGTGCAGAGGCTTGGACGATGACAACAACCGATGAGTTGACGTTACGAGTTTTCGAGAGAAAGGTTCTGCGAAAGATTTATGGTCCTTTGCGCATTGGCCACGGCGAATATCGCATTCGATGGAACCATGAGCTGTACGAGATATACGACGACATTGACATAGTTCAGCGAATTAAAAGACAGCGGCTACGCTGGCTAGGTCATGTTGTCCGGATGGACGAAAACACCCAGCTCTGAAAGTATTCGACGCGACACCCGCCGCGGAAAGCAGAGGAAGAGGAAGATCTCCACTCTGTTGGAAGGACCAAGTGGAAAAGGATCTGGCTTCGCTTTGAATATCCAATTGGCGTCACGTAGCGAAGAGAAGAAACGACTGGCGCGCCGTTGTTGATTCGGCTATAATCGCGTAAGCGGTGTCTACGCCAGTAAAGAGGAAGATGTTCATTTTGAATCATTTATATATCTAAATATGAAACAGAAAATTTTTTTTATTATATTTTCAGGATACAAAGTATGGCACCACTGCTATTTGTCATAAATGTAAACACACAAATCTCATGGAAGTTTGAATGTGCAAAATAGTTTTTAAAATATATTTATTTTCTTAAAAAATACACAATTAGTGTAAATTTTTGATATTGTTGCGATTTTACTGCTTGCTAGTTTACTTTGCTAGGTTCGTACCGCTGGATTGACAAAATAAAACCAAACACTGTTCAATTCAATTCAGCAACTCTTTATTTCGCAATTTGTCTTCACTATAACAGTATACTCTTAGCACTGGATGGATATGTGGCGCTGCCACGTCTTATATAGCCATGCACTTCTCGCTGATGCCGAAGTGTCCTTCAACAATATTGCGTCTGGCAATTATAAGAACCTAATGCTATACGGCGCCAAATGCGGCTATTGTTTAGACAAGCAGACAGCCGCGGCGTTTATAATAAGGGATGCATACAGCAATACAAATACCAAACTTAATACTACTTTTGTAACACTGCCCTCCACTTAAGCCTAATCGTCCCGATTAGGCACAAGTCCTCTTGAACCAAATGGGGCGAGCCTTTCCAAATGTACTACTTTCATTTTACATCGTGCTTTTCCATTTCTTTGTATGCGGTATACCACGTCATTAAGTCGTTTCATCACCATATAGGGCCCTTCCCAGGCTGTCTGCAATTTCGGGGACAAGCCTTTCTTTCGAAGTGGATTGTACAACAGGACCAGATCACCTTCTTCAAAACCTTTTGAATTTGCCGCTTGATCAAACCGGTCCTTCATCGTATTGCTTATCAGATGCGTGTGCTGCCTTACCATTAGATGTAGTTCATTAATTTTTTCCTTTAAGGCAGAGCAATAATCTCCATCATTTCTTACAGCTGCAGGATTCGTTCCAAACTTAAGATCAGCAGGGAGTCGCAGATCAGATGCGAAAATAATCTTCGCTGGCGTGTAACCAGTTGTCTCGTGCTTCGCTGAACGATACGCCAGCAGGAACATCTGGATGCACTTGTCTCAATTCCGTTGATCTTTATCAACGATTTTCCGCAGATGTTCTTCGAGCGTTCGGTTGAATCTCTCTACCATCCCATCTGATTGTGGATGTAACGCTGTTGTCCGAGTCTTGTGGATGCCCAATAATGTACAGACCTCTTGGAAAATGGAAGATTCGAAATTCCTGCCTTGATCTGAGTGTAATTCGACGGGCACTCCGAACCTCGTTATCCAATTTTCTACAAATGCTTTGGCTACTGTCTTCGCTTCTTGGTTTGGTAAGGGATACACTTCTGGCCATTTACTGAAATAGTCCATGACAACCAGTAGATATTTGTTTCCGGCCGTACTGGTTGGGAACGGACCTGCAACATCCATTGCGACTCGTTCAAATGGTGATCCCACGTTGTACTGTTGCAGCCTACCGCGACTTTTGACTTTAGGAGCTTTAGCTGCCATGCACTTTACACAATTACTTATCCAATGCTAATGAATCTCGACAACCAATTCAGTAGAACCGTCTTTTAATCTTCTCTATAGTTTTTGTAATTCCAAGGTGTCCTCCACTAGGTCCATTGTGATATTCTTTCAATACTTTCGGGATCATGGACTTCGGTACTATGATCAGCAGACGAGACTGTTTGCCATCTTCGCTTTTCCAGGTACGATGAAGGTATCCATTAACGAAGTTTATGCTGTTCCATTGGGCCCAATATGCTTTTGCAGTTGGACTCTCGCTACTTATTTGTTCCTTTGGTGGTCGTACCCCATTTCCTTTGGCTATTATCAGCTTTGCAAGATCAGGGTCCTCCAGCTGATTGATTCTGATGCGGTGAGGAGTCCAATCATCTTCAGGTTCTATATTCAGTAATCGCACGTCGATTATACCTTCTTTTCCTTCTGATTTAGAGCAATGTTTACATTCCAGTGGACAAGGGCTACGTGATAATGCATCCGCATTTTTGTGGTGAATCCCCTTTCGGTGTTCTGTTTCGAAGTCGTAATTCTGTAATCTTTCAATCCATCGTGCAATTTGGCCTTCCGGATTCTTAAACTGTAATAACCATTTTAATGCTGCATGATCAGTCCTCAGCAAGAATCGTTGCCCATACAACTACTTGTGGAAATGTTTTACACATTCTACCACGGCTAGTAGTTCTTTTCGCGTCACACAGTAGTTTTTCTCTGGTTTCCCGAGCACTCTGCTGTAATACCCAATTACTCTTTCTTGCCCGTCGATGAGCTGAGACAGGACACCTCCAATTCCATAAGCGCTCGCATCTGTATCCAGGATGAATTTCTTTCCAGGTATTGGATAAGCTAGCATCGGCGCCGTACAAAGTAGTTCTTTAAGCTGCTCAAATGCTTTTTCTTGTTCCCACTGCCATACAAATGGGCGATTCTTCTTTGTTAAATCATGTAAACTTCTAGCCACGTTCGCAAATCCAGGTACAAAACGGCGGTAATACGTGCATAAGCCGAGAAAGCTGCGGAGTTCATGTATGTTGGTGGGTCGAGGCCAATCTTTAACTGCTTTTATTTTTCCCTCCTCGGTGTGAATCCCCTCAGTTGACACTTTATGTCTGAGATATGTGACCTGCTTCTTCCATAATGAACACTTTTTGGGATTCAAGCGTAATCCGGCTGACGCTATTCGCTGAAAGACTTCCTCTAGATTTTTTAGATGATCATCAAAACTTTTTCCCATGATGATAATGTCATCAAGATATACCAAACATGTCTTCCAGTTGAGTCCTTTTAACACATGTTTCATCAGTCGCTCGAACGTTGCAGGCGCATTACATAACCCAAATGGCATCACAGAGAATTCCCATAACCCGTCGCCCATACTGAAAGCGGTCTTTTGACGGTCACATTCATCAATCTCGACTTGCCAATATCCACTTTGTAGATCTAATGTAGAAAACCATTTCGCTCTAGACAAGGTGTCTAATGTATCGTCGATTCTCGGTAGAGGATAACTGTCTTTCTTTGTGACATCGTTTAACTTCCTATAATCTACGCAGAAACGGGTGCTACCATCTTTCTTTTTAACTAAGACGATAGGTGAAGTCCATGGACTTATTGAAGGTTCGATTACACCGTTTTTGTGCATGTCTTCAATAATTTTGTTAGCATCCTCACGTTTTGCTAGTGGAACCCTACGCGAAGTTTGTCGGATTGGTTTAGCGTCTCCGGTATTTATGCGATGTTTGACAATGCCGGTTCTTCCTGTGTTGTTTCCTTCGTTTGCAAATATGGATGCGTATTTTTCTAATAGTTTTTCTGCTTTTAATTTTTCATTTCCATGCAGTTCGTTCAGCAATTTGTTTAGGAGTGTAGGACTTATCTGCTGTGGCTCAATAGTAGGCTTCTGTTGTGACCGTTCGCATCGTGCTATTGCACTTATATTCAGGAACTGTCCAATTACTGCTCCTTTCTTCAGACTTATAGGCGTGTTGAATTCATTCACTACTCTGACCGGAATGTTAGCGTCTTCTCTAGTTTTCACAAGCGTTCTTCCTACCAATATGAGTGTATCTATTTTTTTGGTTCCACAATCCACAGTTCTTCAGTCCCACCTCCTCCATTCACCTTAGCCCATACAATCGCCTCAGATTTTGGTGGAATACTCTGATTATCATCAACAATCACCCTCTTACTTTCAACGTTGGGCACATATCCGGTGTTTATAGGCATCTCCATGTTCTGGCAAAACAGCATTTGCTTGTTTAAATCCAAAGTAACCCCGTGATCAATCATGAAATCTACTCCCATTATAATTTCATCCGTGATTTCTGCTACGATGAAGGTGTGATTAACTACCAGGGTACCAATCATCACTTCGCAAAACACTTTTCCCGCAACAGCTGCTTCCTCCCCGGTGGCCGTTCGAAGCTTGCAACCGACTAATGGTTCAACTGTTCCTCTTACCACGTCCGGTCGGATAATTGAATGTGTAGCACCAGTATCTAAAGTAAGCGTTGACAGACGTCCATTTACGATACCATTGATAGTAAGATTGTTGTCATGGCGACCTATTTGTGATATCGAGATGGCGGGGCAAATAGTTGTGGGAACCAGTTCACGCCCCTTTGAACTGTTCCGTTTTAGTTTAACGACTTGTGAGGTGTGGATACTCTGCCCTCGTTATCTGTTGATTGTTTCCGTTTTGATGGGTTTACTTCTATATTGCAATTTCGGGCAAAGTGACCCTCTTTTCCACAGTTGAAACATCTGCCTATTGTATTTACTCGCGGTGCAGCAATTGTCTTCAGAGTCTTCAATATTTCTTCCATCAGCGCCGGTTGTTCCATTTCAACTCTTTGTACTTTGTGTGCTGGTTTACTTAGTAGAGAAGCTGTTTCCTGTATGAGGGCGTGCGAAACCGTTTCAGCAAACGTTCTTTTTGGCAATGCATATGTGGCGCGTTTGGTGTCCACATCACGAATCCCATTTATGAAACTTTGAATTTTTACCCTCTCAATGTAATCCACAGGTGCATCTGCATTTGCCAGATGAGCCAGTCGTTCTATTTCAGTTGCGAACTCTTGCAAGGACTCGTTCATCTTCTGACCCCTATTTTGCAGTTCGATCTGGTATATTTGTTTCCGGTGCTCACTACCATATCGTCTTTCTATCGCACTCATCAATGCCTCATAGTTGTCTCGTTCACAATCTGGAATAGTCTGAAGGATTTCTGCCGCAGGTCCTTTCAATGATACAAACAAGGACGCTACTTTGTCCGCTGCATTCCAGTTATTGGCCATTGCTGTCTTTTCAAACTGAAGTTTGAAAATTTGAAATGGAATACTTCCATCGAATGTGGGTGCCTTCAATCTTGGATTATAATCCAAATAATTATTTGTTGATGGTGCAGGGCCATGCAGTTGCAGTTCTCGTATACGATTACTCAATTGAAGAACTTCTGATTTCAAATTTTCTTCGTCATTTTTTAACGTGCTTAATTCGTCTTCAAATTTTGAAAATTTCTCTTGCACTTGTGTATTATTTTCTGTAATCTGTTGTACCAAACGCTTTTCTAACTGCGTATTATTTTCAGTCATTTGTTGTGTAAGGCTAACTAACTGTGATGTATCTTCAGCTATTTGCGTCATTTGCTGTGCCAGACGATTTTCTGCTATTTGCTTAATAGCCACTAACAGCATGTTCATGTCTACACTTGATGATGTTCTTTGTTCTTCTACTTTTTCTTCTACCTTTGTAGAAGTTCCTGGCCCATCAAATTCGAACTCATCCACATTAATTCCATCCGCTTCCATTGCTTCACGTAATCGTGCCTGCAGATCCGCCTTTTGCCCGCTTATCGGCAAATTACGCTCCTCCAGTTCCTTTTTTAATTGCTGAATTCTCAATTCTCCGAATTTAACCATCTTGAATTTGGATTATTTGACAATCCCACTTCTGACACCAATTGTTGCGATTTTACTGCTTGCTAGTTTACTTTGCTAGGTTCGTACCGCTGGATTGACAAAATAAAACCAAACACTGTTTAATTCAATTCAGCAACTCTTTATTTCGCAGTTTGTCTTCACTATAACAGAATACTCTTAACACTGGATGGATATGTGGCGCTGCCACGTCTTATATAGCCACGCACTTCTCGCTGATGCCGAAGTGTCCTTCAACAATATTGCGTCTGGCAATTATAAGAACCTAATGCTATACGGCGCCAAATGCGGCTATTGTTTAGACAAGCAGACAGCCGCGGCGCCAAATGCAGCTATTGTTTAAGTAGACAAACGCGGCGCCCAATGTTTATAATAAGGGATGCATACAGCAATACAAATACCAAACTTAATACTACTTTTGTAACAATATATTTGAATGTGTACAGTGTAATTAAATATATATTTATTGAAAAAAGTGTGAAAAGTGGGTTGAACATAGTGAAATAACGAGTATTGTTTTTACAAATTTTTGAACTTTAAACAGAAATATCTCGAAACTATTAGTCTGAGAAGGGTATCTGTGCATGCATTTTTTAATCCTGAGGGCCTCCTCTATCCATCCCTATCATCAAATCGCGACGACAAAAGAATCGTAATATTGCCACTTTGTCATTAAGAACGAGGAACGATATTTACGCGTATCAAATTACAGGTTATTTTAAAACTCGACCGTGTTCTCCGTATGCAAAAAAAAGTTACCACATATGTATATCAAAAATTTCCAAAAAACATTACTATTGTTTCAAAACAAAACGTTTGATTCTGTTTTATTGTCTGTAACTGCATATTTTTAATTGGCTGCGATTTAGAATAGCATCGCCCAATTTCGGGGTTAAAATAGGTATGTATGGATTGAGGAGGTCGTCCAGATCAAGAATAGTTGCCGCTGACTTATGGCTTTTGAGATATTTGCATTTAAAGTTCAAAAAATCAATTATTTAAAATGCGTGTCTCCGATTTATAAAGCATTTTACACTTATATTTTTAACTTTTATATCCACTACTAACACTTCACTAATTCGTTCTAACCATTTATTTTATATTAAATAGTGCAAAAATAACTTTTATTTAACATTTGTTCAATTATTTTTGTTCACACAATAACAAAATTGTTGCATTCGGGGATGCTATTCTAAAATTTACCATTTTAATATTTTAAATAAGAAAGTGCAAGTACACAACACAAATATACTATTATTTTTTATCACTATTTACGAATATAGCTTATTTGGGTAAAATTTAGAATAGCATCCCCGGATTTCGGGGATAAAATGGGTATCACTGGAAAGGTGACGTTCTCCAGATCACGAAAATACATATATATACAGTGGTGGTCATATACTTAGCACACATCACTCTACCTAAATGCAAAGGATGTTTTCTTCGTAATGTTACAAAATTCAAAGGCGCCACTTTGTTTAGACATGATCAAGGCGCCAAGCTAATACCATGATCAGACCGAAAATTTAAAAGATTAGATTACATTTAAGCATTTCATAACCCAACAGTGTTCTCACTGCTGTTAGAAAGATCAAAAAACAGCTGTTATTGTCATTCAAGAATTCACATCGCTTAATATTTATCAAAAGAAAAGATTGTCATATAGTATTTTGAAATAGAAGCCGTTTTGTTTTTAATATTTTCCATATAATAGAAATAATGGATGCATTTTTTCATTTGTTAAGTCGATTTTCAGGTGAAATTAGATTCATTGCTTTAAAAAAAATTTGTTTGTTTACATTTTTTTCCCTTTGTAGTGTCTAAATCAGCTGTGATAATGTAACAGAATTCCAGTGCTGACAAGTAGATTGCGCAAAATCAGAGTCGCACAGACAGATTTAGCGTGGATCAGTTTCAAATAATTTCAATGAACATTCAATAAGGTAAGATTTATTTTAGTTAAATTCTCTGCATTTGCAAAATAAGAAAAGTTTTGCCATGGTTAGCTTTTTTTTTTGAAGCGCGGCGCGGAAAAATAAAATAATTAAAATAAAGCTTTTTTTATAACAAATATTAAAAAAAATTATATACAGAAACGTGGATAATATAAGTGAAAAAGTTATTCACAATATAGAAATAATCAATGTAAAAGTTGTCAATTTTTCAACTTTAAAAGCAAATATCTTTAAAACTATAAGTTAGCAGCAACCATATATACATACTTTCGTGATCTGGAGAGCGTCACCTTTCCAGTGATATTCGCGAAATCCGGGGATGCTATTCTAAATCCCAGCCGCTTATTTTAACGAAGTTATTAGAAAAATGTGTTAGAATAAGTGACCTATTTCTATTTAAATATTTTTTAATTTGATAAATAATTCAACTTACTTTCCCAAAATGTCATCCATATCGCCTCGGGAAGGCGTAACACCTCGATATCTACCTTTACAGGAAAGTGGCATTAATTCATCGGCAGGATAGGCATTGTCCATATATGCCCGGTATGCATGATAAAACATGTCTTTAGCTTCATTCCTTGTAAAATAGTGTTAATTGTAAGATAAATTTAATTTTTAGAATATTTTGCATACCTCAATTCTATGCGTTCCTTTCGGGACATATTTTGAGTTGGTATACTTTCACTAAAGGTCAAAGCAACAAAACTGGTCAAGGCTAATATACTAAGCCCAATCACATTGTAATTTAAACATATTGAAAGGTTTTTGATATTCATGTTGAATTTGAGATAGGACGACATCTTTAAATAAGAGCTGTGTAAATCAAATTTTGTTTTAGAAAAAATAACGTAATGTCGACAAAGAAGTAATTTTACATACATACATACATACATATATCAGTATGCTCTTATAATTAGTATTAATTCGAGTATTTTTGGTTACATTAAGATTGACGGTGAACGATAACACTCGGAACGTGCATATGTAAATAAGTAAATCAGGGGGATTAAGATTTTTAAAAAATGTTTTTCCTGCCATTAATAACCACGTCACAATGCTATAAAATTGTTTGAGTGTTATTTTTCAAAACATACGCGTAACTTACATTGTATAAATAGTTTAATCTGCTTGAAAAAGTTTTCTTTGAGCAACTTACTATCAAATGCATTTACAAAAATATGGAAAATAACATTTTATTACATGAAGAATGCGAGCCATAGGTTGCTAATAACGATGCTACTAAATAACAAATGTATTATTTTTTCCATAAAAATTTAAAAATGACGTCCTGAAGTTTAAATCGAAAGTCTTATATGCTAAGAAAGTTCTGCACGCGAACATTTATGTCCAATTACTCTGCTACATCACTACTTTTATTTACTTTTCACTTTCAGATATAGCTGGCAAATAATTTATTATAAGCGGTTAGCACAGCTGTCAATTAGCTTAGTGTTGCCATTTCAAGGTTTGTTTTATATATCTCAGATTATTTAAAGATGACATTGTACATATCGATTCCTCCAATCACTCGCTTATGGTTCGATTACGCCCTTTTCGTTCACTTCACGTATGGTTTGACTTTCATTCTGAAAACAGAGAAAGCCACACGACATTGCAGACAGTGAACTGTAAATGGCGTAGTGAATCCTACTACATGAACATTTGTAAGAAGATAGCTACATAACAATGGCTGACATGCACACAAAACAACACAGCTGTCCAATCTGTTTGTACACAATTTATTGTGTTCGAAGTGAAATTTTTTATGCAAAAAATAGGTAAATAGGTAAATATCTTGCTTAAATTATCAATTGTTATTACAAAAGATAACAGAGCTATTTTATGTTTTTATTTGTAAAATAACGTCAGGTTTGTTAGAGCTTTGAATAATTTTACATATTAGTGGCATCACTCCTCTCTACTGTCAACTCATCAGTCGTCGGGAAATTTAAAAATATTTTCATGTGCTCAACACATTGAGCGCGACACGACATGGCAGCACGACAGTGAACTGCAAAAGGTGTTGTGATTCCTTCTACATGAATATTTGTGAGAAGGCAGCAACATAACATATGTACACAATACAACACAGCTGTCCATTTTGCATGTACACAATTTCGTTGTGGCTATATAATACCTTGCACTTCAATGAAATTTTAATATTTTGCTCTAAGTGAAATTTTTATGCAAAAAATAAGTAAATATGTAATGTACAAAATTTAGGCACATCAAATTAGCGAGAGCGACAACTGAGAGCCTACAGTCATGTAGTCGTACAGCTGTCTAAAAAACTATGTCCATAAGAACGTGTGTATTTTAATATTTGACAGAAGTCGCTTGCAGTCTGTCGCGCTCTAAGTGTTCAGCACATCAATTTTTACTAAAGGAACGCAGGTTGGAAGATTGGTCTTACATCACCTGTATTAATAAAATATTTCTTACTTCTTCTTCTTAATTGGCGTAGACACCGCTTACGCGATTATAGCCGAGTTTACAACCACGCGCCAGTTGTATCTTCTTTTCGCTACGTGGCGCCAATTGGATATTCAAAGCGAAGCCATGTCCTTCTCCACTTGGTCCTTCCATCGGAGTGGAGGTCTTCCTCTTCCTCTGCTTCCCCCGGCGGGTACTGCGTCGAGTACTTTCAGAGCTGGAGTGTTTTCGTCCATCCGGACAACATGACCTAGCCAGCGTAGCCGCTGTCTATTAATTCGCTGAACTATGTCAATGTCGTCGAATATCTCGTACAGCTCATGGTTCCATCGAATGCGATATTCGCCGTGGCCAATGCGCAAAGGACCATAAATCTTTCGCAGAACCTTTCTCTCGAAACTCTTAAGGTCAACTCATCGGTTGTTGTCATCGTCCAAGCCTCTGCACCATATAGCAGGACGGGAATTATGAGCGACTTATAGAGTTTGGCTTTTGTTCGTCGAGAGAAGACTTTACTTTCGGCATCCGCCAGCAGTTGTACACTCTTATGGCAGATGGTACCTCCTCTATTTATTTCTGCAGCTCGAACTATTTTCTCCAGAAGCAGGTTGAAAAAGTCGCACGATAGGGAATCGCCTTGTCTGAAACCTCGTTTGGTATCGAAAGGCTCGGAGAGGTCCTTCCCGATTCTGACGGAGCTTTTGGTATTGCTCAATGTCAGCTTACACAGCCGAATTAGTTTTGCGGGGATAACAAACTCAGACATCGCGGCATAAAGGCAGCTCCTTTTCGTGCTGTCCAAAGCAGCTTTGAAATCGACGAATAGGTGGTGCGTGTCATTTCTCCTTTCACGGGTCTTTCCCAAGATTTGGCACTTGGTGAATATCTGGTCGGTTGTTGTTTTGCCAGGTCTAAAGCCACACTGATAAGGTCCAATCAGTTTGTTGACGGTGGGCTTTAATCTTTCACACAATACGCTTGATAGAACCTTATATGCGATAAACAAGGCTAATCCCACGGTAGTTAGCGCAGTTTGTGGGCTCTCCCTTTTTATGGATTGGGCATAGCACACTTAAATTCCAATCGTTGGGCATGCTTTCGTCCGACCATATTTTGCAAAGAAGCTGATGCAAGCTCCATATCAGTTCTTCACCGCCGTGTTTGAATAGCTCGGCCGGCAATCCATCGGCCACTGCCGCTTTGTTGTTCTTCAGGCGGGCAATTGCTATTCGAACTTCTTCATGGTCGCGTAATGGAACGTCTGCTCCATCGTTATCGATTGGGGAATAGGGTTCGCCTTCTCCTGGCGTTGTGCGTTCACTGTCATTCAGCAGGCTGGAGAAGTGTTCCCTCCATAATTTAAGTATGCCCTGGGCATCGGTGACTAAATCACCTTTGGGGGTTCTACAAGATAATGCTCCGGTCTTGAAACCTTCTGTATGCCGCCGCATTTTTTCGTCGAATTTTCAGCAAATGCGTCGCGTTTCCCTCTTCAACTCTCGGTATCTATCCCATCCCGCACGCGTTGTGGTCGATCGTAACGTTGCGAGGTAGGCAGCCTGTTTTCTCTCCGCTGCGACACGGCACTGCTCGTCGTACCAGCTGTTCTTTTGCACTTTCCGAAAACCAATGGTTTCGGTTGCAGCTGTACGTAAGGAGTTTGTAATGCCGTCCCACAGTTCCTTTATACCGAGTTGTTGACGAGTGCTCTCAGAGAGCAGGAGTGCAAGCCGAGTAGAAAATCGTTCCGCTGTCTGTTGTGATTGCAGCTTCTCGACGTCGAACCTTCCTTGTGTTTGTTGGCGAGCGTTTTGTGCTGCACAGAGGCGGGTGCGAATCTTGGCTGCAACAATATAGTGATCCGAGTCGATGTTAGGACCTCGGAGCGCACGCACATCTAAAACACTGGAGACGTGTCTTCCGTCTATCACAACATGATCGATCTGGTTGGTGGCTTTTCGATCCGGAAACAGCCAGGTAGCTTGATGAATCTTCTTATGCTGGAATCTGGTACTCCAGATAACCATATATCGGGCCCCGGCGATGTCGATCAGCCTCAATCCATTTGGGGATGTTTCCTCGTAGAGGCTGAATTTACCAATCGTAGTGCTAAAGATACCTTCTTTGCCCATCCTGGTGTTAAAGTTGCCAAGTACGATTTTGACATCGTGGCGGGGGCATCTCTCATAAGTGCGCTCCGAGCACTCATAAAAGGCATCTTTGGTCACATCGTCCTTCTCTTCCGTCGGGGCGTGGGCGCAAATCAGCGATATGTTGAAGAACCTCGCTTTCATGCGGATGGTGGCTAGACGTTCATTCTCCGGAGTGAATGATAGTACTAGGCGACGGAGTCTCTCTCCCACCACGAATCCAACACCAAACTTGCGCTCCTTTATGTGGCCACTGTAGTAAATGCCACAAGGACCTACTCGTATCTGTCCTTGTTCCGTCCATCGCATTTCTTGGACGGCGGTGATGTCAGCCTTTATTTTCACGAGGACATTAACCAGCTGGGCAGCGGCACCTTCCCATTAAGGGACCGGATATTCCAGGTGCATGCCCTCAAATCATAGTCCTTACTTAATTCGTTTGTCATGGTCGTCATCAAAAGGGTGGTCTCTCATCCGAGACTGTTGTTGAATTTTCATTGGGAGTGTTTTTTTACGTGGCGGGTCCCAAACCCAGCGCACTACCTTATACAGGAGCCGTTTCGCCTTCTCACTTTAGCCCGCCTTCAAACGGATGTTCTTAGGCTACCCAGAGGATACTTGATCAATGACCGGAAGTCGTGAGCTGCTTGAGTCATGTAAAAGAATCGTTTTTGGCCACTCCCAAGTGAATGGCGATCAGAGAACTTTCCTCACTTGCGTGAATTTCTACACATGACTCCTTCCTACAATCCATACACATATATGAAGACAGTTAAGATAGTTCTTAAAATTTTGTATAAATACGTGAAAACTCTAAGTAAAATCAGACAAAAATAGTTCACGTAGCATGAAACACTTCTCGTAGAATGAAAAAGTTCTCATCTTAAATAAGTGTTTATTTGATTTTACAAATCAAACAATTTGATTTTATAATTCAAACAGATTTAATGTAATTTTTAAGATTAGCCAGTTAATATAACTTTCACCTTTCATTTAAGAGGGGACCAATGATTGATTAGAAAAAATCAGAGCGATAAAGTAGTAATAAAATTAGAATGCACAGAAAAAAATTAAAATTTCTCCAAACCATTTGATTTAATCACTGATGCTAGTAATTTAGCAATCAGGACAGTACTCTCTCAAAATAAACAAACAGAATTATAGCACATACGAAAAATAACTGCTAGCCATAATTTGGTCACTTCAAAAGTTACGGGGTAGCAAATTTATAAGCTCAGTTATGCATACTTAGTACAGACAAGCATTGCATAAAAAACATAGCTTCAGTATAATTCGCACAGGGCATAGATTTGATAGTTTTTAATATTTGTGATATCACGCAAAATAAATATCAAATTGAACTGCATAATACCATCTTATGGAATTATTTAGGGGTGTTATCTTTTTTAGGATTCAGGAGTTTTCATTACTTTTCGTGAGTATTAATTTTTTAACTGAAAAATATATTACAAATTACGTTCATATCGAGGAGTCGTAAAGCAAATCGAAGCAAATTGTTGAGCGAATTTCGTCTTTTTACGGTCTGATAATTTGACATATTTCTAATATCATCCAATGCCAGAAGTGATAACGATTTTTGTTGTAATAAAAATTTGTTGCACCGACTTTTTGTGTCACGTTATTAACCATCTGTTGCTTCAATGTACAACGGATTTGTTTTTCACGCTATAGCAGAGAATTATCTGAGGTTAATGAATGATGTAAAACTAATGCTCTTGCAAAACCCTTGCACGGTGCAAGAATTGCATATATTTCCTCTTGGTGCTCCGGCACAACAACAAACACACGCAGAAAATTATTTGCAATGGCAGTAAAATATTTCAGACCAAAACCCATGTATATTTGCGTGCAATGTCACGCAAAAATATAATTACAACCCTGTTTTAGCTGTCATTTTACATAAAGACATATTACGTCCTTAAATTGTTGAGGAAGGTAAGTTTTAAATAGACTTTATGATTTTTATTTAAATTATAAAAATTTGTAACAGTTTATTTTGTTAAAAATGTATGCAGAATGTGCGCCAATTTACAATAGCCATGCATAATAGTCATTCACAATAAATTGACCGAGTCAGCCGTTCATATATCACTAGATTCTGCAATGGGTGCTCTCGTGCCCTTGTATATTTCGGTATAGTATTTTTGCAATCTGCAAACTTGGAAGAGCAAGCGAATACCCCTAATGTTTACCAGAACAGATTCAAACAAAGATACGATGTTTGAAGTATTAGATGAAATAAATAGTAAAAAAAATGTTGCTAAATGACTTTTATTTTTTACTAGCTGACCCCACAGCCGTTGTCCTGCGTGAAAATATGTGTTTTGAAATGAAAAGAAAGTTAAATTTATCATTTCATTTTTTTTCCAATGCAACACAGCTTGATAAACAACATTTTTTGGTTTCTGTTCTGGTGTACAGAAAAGATGGTTTTCCAACTCGTGAGCACGCCACGTATATCTGACCGTGTGAAAAACATACATAGCATTTCCAAATTTATGCCACACCCTATGCGAATATCCTTGTGTCCTGTCATCTCAAATGCAATTTTCACTGGAAACGGAATACGTTTAAACTGAAATGGCAAATCGATAGAACTCAAAGGAATTCGTAGAATCAAGCATTCTGCTCCTTGTATTCGATAGGTGCGTTACAATCAGTCAGGTTTCATTACACAGTTTCGGCGCATGAAGATTGCGAAACATACGAGTAATAACGATAGATCCAACTTTGAGACGCAAATGGTGCGGTGACATACCAAGCCTTTCCAAAGAATTTAGAAATTCCACTGGATAATTGATGTCTGCAAGTCTCCGGAATTTGACTTAGAAACTTCCAGTTTAAGTCAACAACATCGGTATTTTTGGCAGCTAACATTTCACATGCACTTAAGGAATCGTAGATACGATAATTTGGCCAATGTCCGAACATTCGTGATGAGTTCATATTTCGTGAACTGATAAACGGCAGATGGAATTGATATCAAACCACCGGAAGTATCAACCGGAATTGATCCATTTCCAATTTTTAGCGAAGACGATGTAAAATGTCTTCGGCAATTTCATTTTTGTTCGTATCGCATAATAGACGCGGATTTGAAGGCTGATATGTCGAAATGATTATCGCGGAAAGTGTGCGAACTTCATTTGCATTCCAGTGATTATCATTTTCCAGCAATTGTAATTGCTGGCTTGCTTCTCAAAAAATTGCACACACCGTACCATTCACAGTACGCAATGACTCAAATGAAGTTGAACGGCGAACATTTATCAATAGCAACCGAAGGTACAAACACACCTGGATGTCCATCTACTGGTTGGCCTTGCTTTCTGCGTAATTATTTCTTCAACGATGCGTTCCATATATAATATCAAGGTATTTCCAAATGTCCTCGCAAACGGATCTCTGACGGAAGTTGAGTAAAAACTCGTAAATGTTAATTTTGTTGCTGGCGGTGTTTCCACTGGCTGTACTGTATTCTCTGGGTTGAAGTACACACTTTGGCCTTCTTCAAATTAACTGTGAGACGAACAACAGCCGAAAAACGTTCATGAATTGCAGAAGTAAATGTCCTACAAAGCGCTTTATTGCAGTTTATGTATCAACCGTATCGTTCAAGTCCAATAACCCCCATGTTGCTTCCTATGGTGGCGTACTTTCAAACGTATTTTATCGATTACACCAAACTGAAATACTAAACACTGATATGAGTTTTGATTATGAATAAGACAATAATGGTGAATATAGTACGATCCATGTGTTGTCAAATTCGATATTCAATCATCTAAATTGAATGCTGAATGTTCTGCCATTGTCGTCTGGTGAGCGACGCCGATAGAGTAGATATCCCTCATTTCTAGTTTGTGTTTCCGAAAGAAACGTGGATACTGTTTCGTGCCTTTATTGTCAGACATACAAACCGAAGTGGGATTGTGGTGTCCGCAAGGTCCATGAACCATGTTGGTTTTCATCACTTCGTATAATACTGCACCTTTCTTCGCATCAGGAATTTCCGCGTGACTAAATGATTTCATCAATTTGATCTGGTGTAACCACCATCCACCATCCAAAGAAGAATGTGTGCGTGCGGTAAACTTCTCTTTTGCCACTCGCAGAGTACATCTAGCATCTAACAGCGCCATATATACATTGCTTCAAGATAAAGTCCATCGAAGCTGTTGCTTGAAAAGTCTTGCTGTGACATCGGGACGATCGCTGGCTGATTGACCGCGATTCATAATACCGCACGTATGTCATCGCATCCTGGGAGTACTCAGTCATGTGCCTTGGGCTGCTAATGTATGTTGATGCCAAAAAGAACACCGATTGATATTAGCGCGACCTCTTCGTGGCATCGTAATAAATTTCAATCTGTAATTAATCACTTTGGGTGCAACACACATAACGTTTTCACTGAATAATTTTCAAAAATTTTTGAAGCAAACGACAAATTTGAACGTTTCAAATAATTGAAAAACAAAACAAAAAAATTAAAAAAAAAATTGTATGGAAAAAATTAACTTTTTGGAATTTTCCAATTTTCCGACTATTCCTCACGAAAAGCATACAGGTTTTTTATTTTTAAACCTTCCTTGATCCGCAACAAACAACCTCTTAAAATTTCATCAATATTGGTTCAGCCGTTTTCTTAGCGTTACTAACGAACAAACATTAATTCGTTTGTATAAGAAAAAGAAAAGGGCTGTTTTTAGGGGTTTTCCGGCAATTATTCAAATTTTTTTCTCCGCAGAAACCATCCCTGAACCTCAACGAACATTTTAAAAAAATAGTTATCAAATTTGGTTCAGGCATATGAAAGTTATGAGCGTACATACATTTTGACGATTCATTTTTATTTATATACATAGATTAATAATTAAAAATTTATTATTAATACAGTAACGTTTCATTATTTATATTAATTAATATTATTATAATTGACTTATGTAAGAAAATTACTATTTATTTTAATAATTACTGATGTGAAGCATCTAGGCGCGGGTAAACATGATTGTCGCCGCGGCGATACAGGGCGGTCGCCACGCGTCTATATGTAGCATATATAGTATATATATATGTATATTTTTACGCTGCTTGCAAAAATCTGTGTCGATATGGATGCAAGCTCGTACATAAACATACATATGTACCCTGATTTGTTGGGAAGCTGTTACAGCGGCAAGGGAAACAGTGGCAATTGGCGATCGTTCGTTTGTGTTTTCAGCACAGCTCAGATTTTCTACCAACAACACAATGTTGTGACGCTTTGTCGTCGCGTCAGTTCTTCGACACATTGACTCTTCGACCAAACGTGAGCTTCAGCCATTGGTTGCCCGTGACAACGGAGATTTTACATAAGGCAATAAGTGCACACATTTACGTATAAAGTTGTGTGTAGACAAATTTACAAATATTATACGTATGGTCTGTCATATTTGCATACATATGTACGTTAATATGCGCGACCGCTTGGTCTTTTAATATGTCATCAAACATGTAATGCCCAGCAAATAAATATGTAAATACATATGGGGTATTCCATACCAAATCGACCACTTTTGAACCCAAACCCTTTAGATTTTGCTGAAACTTATCCATCCTTTTCTACCCTTTGAAAAACATTTTTGAGAATTTTTTCAAAATTTTTTGTCCAACTTTAAAAAAGTTATGAATTTTTCAAAAAAATGGCTCTTTTATTTTCAAATAGCCATAATTTTTGTAGAAATTGACTTTTGGGAACCTTTTTTTTAATTTTTGTTTTTGAATGAACTTTTCGAAAAAATCAATTAATTTGACAACCATTCCTGCTAATCCCGGAGCGGGTCGATTTTTTTATATTTTTTTTTATTTATTTAAAAAAAATTGTAAAATTTTCAAAAATGAAAAAAATGAAAGTTTTAGCAAAATCTAAAGGGGCCATATGTATATAACTTATTAAACTTACATTAATTAAAAATTTAGGTAATAATGCATGCATGACTTTATTACATACATATGTATGTATTTCCAAGGAATTAAGGAATTCATCATGAAATAGTTCAATTTGTACGTACATGCTTGTGTGCTCTGATATAAAATATGTAGAACATATATGTATGTACATACAGTGGCTCACATCTTATTTCGTGTGCTCTTTTATTTAAAAGAAAATGTGAAATATTGTCCTTACCTTATTTATTTTTAAAAAATCTTAAATGTACATTTAAAGCTAAGTTATTTTACATTACGAACACATATAAAAATATTATAAATAATTTATTCTTAAGTATAATATAGTATATACAACAAAAACAAAATACAAGGTAAATCAGCGTCACAGCTTATTTCGTGTGAAAATTATTACCGTTATTGGCGTCGGTATACCGTTTAATAAGAACAGGCAAATTTGATTTCAATGGTACATTAGGTAGTATTATTTGCGTAGTTTAATTTGAATACAACATAAAGGGTCGTCGTACGTCTATTAAAAAGCGCGAATTGGTGATTGCACATTACAAAAATGGAAAAACGCAGAAAAAATTTGCTGAAATTGTGTATTTAATCATTTCGACCGTTCAAAAAATAATCCAACGCTTTGTTCGTAAAAATAGAGTAGTTGACTAAGGTCGTAATGCTCCAAATAAAGTTTTCACAGACGCCAAAGAAAGGTGGATTATAAGAAAAATTAAAAAAAAAAAAAACCAACTATAATGCTCTTGACAAAAAAGGTTGAGATAGTGCTTGGTAAGTCATGCAATCCTGAAACAATAAGAAGGATTCTACGCAAAGCTGATTTCCATGGTAGGACAGCTCGAAACAAACCGTTTGTTAGTGAGCGTAACAAAAAGGCCAGGTTGCAGTTTGCTGAAAAGTAGAGTTCGTAAAACCATCAAAATACGCTCTTGCTCTGATAAGTAATATTCCGCAAGAGAACATCATTTCAAATACTCAGGAGCGCAAGCTTAACTAACATTCTCATCACAAAAAACTCCTCACGTATTTGGCTCACTCATATATTAGCATGAGCGAGCATTTTTAAAAGATAACTATTTGCCTAACGCATCATCTTTATTTTTATCGCTCTGAGTGTTCAAGTGATGCGAAAAATAAATCTCATCTTTTTTACTTGTCATTAGTATTGTCTCTTATTTAAAGAAAAAAAGCAAAAGCATATACATATGTATTTACAAATAAAGAATAGACACTCAAATTTTTATTTAGTTATGTTCCGTATTTGTACATTATATGTACGTGCATAAGTAAGTACTTATTTATAAAAACAAACAAAACATGTATATATTTTAATAGAAAAAGAACACAAATAATTCAATAAATAAAGTTGATAATTTTTTGATGAAAAATTACCTAAAGAAAAATTCATATTATTAAAAAGTTCTTCATTTAACCTTATCAAAAGCAAATTATTGATATTTTGTGCGTTGAGCCTGGAACGATGCTTAATTAAAATTAACGAAAGAGCACTAAAGGCACGTTCCACTGAAGTCTGCATTGATCCTAATAAAGTACTAGCGAAGATATTGTTCGGCATAGTTTCCAATTTCGTTTCGCAAAGCAGCCAATCCCTGTAGAAATCACCCATTATATAATCTTCTGTTTGCAAACTTCTTGTACATTCAGCAATGGGCTTAAACGCAGCAACAAAATTTTGTACGAAATCCCAATCACAATTTATTTGACAGTTAACTTCATGAATATTTACAAATTCTTCCAAGTTCAACAGAGAATTTAACATATCGAATCTTTTTTCGAAGAAAACGTGCTCGAGCTGTGAACACGTGTTATAACCTCTCTGCGACAACAAAAATAAATTCGACACTCCGAAAGTTTTTTTTCAACTCTGTGTACAGTTGATTTTTTTCACATTTTCCAATAAATTCATCCAGGTAAATATGTTTATAATATTAGTTGAGCCTTTAGCCTTCGACACACAAAAGAAATTTTGCACGAATTTACATTGTGTTCATTATCCACCGCCATTTTGCAAATATGAGCGTTTGGGGAATCTCGGGCCACTTATTACGGGGAATGTTGGGCCACATAGTTTTTTACATTTGACATGCTAACTTCATATATTTGACGTGTATAAGTGATTTTTCGTGCAGAATTTCAACAACACAATATTTTTTCAACATTTCCTGATAGTTTCGTGCTCCGAAAAATTTTTTTTAGTCATTATGCCGCGGTACTATCCCAAACAAGAAGAAATTGTTGATTTCGACAACATTTGGAATCGGTGAAAATACATCACAACAGCGTTCGACAATCTGCGACGGTACACAAAATTCCGAGGACCAACCTGATGCGTTATATTGCAGCATTTGATGGTGCGAGCATCGACGTTACTACTGCCAATGCCGATGTAATGAAGAATTTGCTGGCTGACGCGACGATGGGCACAAAAACAGTGAGTTCTGCTGGTTTCTTTCTTTTTCTTTCATCGAATAATAAATAATTTTTTTTTTATTTCAGATCTTCAACATCGAACAAGAGAAGGCGCTGATAAGCTACATTCTCCAGGCCAGCGACATCAACTATGGAAATAGTTTGATGGAGCTTCGTAAGCTCGCGTATGAATTTGCTCGGAAAGTTGGCGCGTCGTATCCGGATCCATGGAACGACAATCAACAGGCGAGTAAGGATTGGCAGTTGGCGTTCATGAAGCGCCACAAAAATTTGTCACTGCGAACACCAGAGCAAGTAAGCCAGAGCCGTGCGAAGCGATTCAACAAAGAGAATGTCGATGCATTCTTTGCCAACCTTTCATCCGTTCTCGGTAAGACGCCGTTTGAACCTCACCGAATATGGAACATGGATGAAACCGGGTGCCCGACCGTGCCAACCAGACCTGTCAAAACCATCGCGCGCAAAGGACAAAAGCAGGTCGGCTCATCAACATCTGCCGAAAAAGTCACCAATGTGTCTTTGGCTTTGGCCGTCAGCGCTAGTGGCCAGTCTATACCGCCATTCTTCCTCTTTCCCCGAGTCAACATGAAAGAGTTTTTATGACTCATGCGAGTCATGGCGCTGTTGGTGTTGCGAACGGTTCTGGTTACATGAACTCTGACGTATTCTCTCAATTCATGCGTCATTTCATCAAGCACACCGGTGCTAATGCCGATTCGCCAACCATGTTGCTGCTGGACAACCACGGTTCGCATTTATCGATCGAGGCGACAGATTTGGCGTTGGATCATGGCATCACGTTGCTGTCTTTTCCGCCGAAATGCACGCACAAAATGCAGCCGCTAGATGTTGCGGTATTTGCACCATTTAAAGGCATGATGACCGTGAAGCATGATGCATGGAAAAAGTCCAACATTGGTGTCACTTTCGATCTGCAACATGTGCCGCTCCTTGTCGATCAGTGCCTCGATGTTATGTTAACGCCGAAAACCATCAAATCCGGCTTCCGAACAACTGGCATCTACCCGTTCAACCCGCAAATTTTCACTGAAGTTGACTTTGTCGCTTCGGAACTGAGCGGCGAAAATTTGTTCGGTGACGAAGAGAAAGACGCCGACAATCAACGTCGAGTTCTTGCCTCTGGTGATGCCATTGTGACTGCTGCAAATGAGGAGGTGTCAACGTCGGAGGCTTCGACAAGTGCCCCAGCTTCAACAAGTGGTGCTGCATCATCGTCGTTGTCTCTTGTTTCGGCTCCACAGCTCCGTGATGCATTGAAATCGGTTGGCCCGTTGAAATTGGGCACACCTGCGCCGAAATCAAAACGTGGCCGCAAGACAATGGAGTCAACGATTTTGACATCGCCTGAGGTTGTCGCAGATCTGCGTGACAAGGCTGAAAAAAGCGGCAAAAATTGACGAAGGCAGCCGATGAACCAGCAGCCAAGAAGCAAAAAGGCCGTGGCAAATCGAAGACGCCACGGAAGAGAAGCCCGTCTCCGACCGAAACCGACATCGAAGAGGACTTCGATTTTTGCACGATTTGCAAGAAAAAGATGTCGAAGCTCGAGAATCGTCAAAACACGGCCCATTGCATCGTTTGTGATCGAGGAGTTCACTTGAAATGTGCCGGACCGAACCCGAACACTTACACCTGCATCCACTGCGAGTCGGAATAATTTTTTTCGCCAATTCCTATTTTTCTTATTATTTATGAATCTCTCTTTCATTTCCATTGATAAATAAACGTTTTTCATCGGTAACAATCATGTTTTAATCGATTTACAGACTGACCCGACATTCCCCACCTTTTTTCAAAATCGCAAAATCAGGTTTTTTGCGCCAATGGCTATAACTTTTAAATTTTTGTAGAATTTTATCAAACCAATGTTATCAAAAGGAAGGTTACGACTCGCACTACAAATCCATGCTTTGGAATTTTCACAAAAAATAACTTTTATGTGGTTTCACTTTCTTGAAGTAACTCTGAAGTTTTCACAACGTTCGCTCCATTATCGGTAGTAGAAGAAAAATTTGTGCCGCGTTTATACCAAATTTATGGAAACTTTTTAAGATTTCTTCCTTTAGAAACAGTGCAGTGTGTCTTTTTTTCAATTTCACCATCCCAATAGTAAAAATTTTTATTTGAAAATTATCAATAACTTGAACGTTAATTCCCAATATACTTTTTTCCATTCGTGAAGCAATGTCCAACTTTATGCAAATCATTTTGTTTCGTAGGAAATCAGATAGTTTGATTTTCATTTGTTCGGCACACGTGCCAAGTCTTTCAATTATATTCCTTGAGTTTACTGTTATATTAAATTCGTGTTCATAAGGCTCTATAATTTTTTTAAAATACTGTTCATCATCAAAAAGCCTAAATGGTATGGCTTTAACAGTAATCAGCCCCACACAGCACTTAAAAAAATGACTTTGATTCAATTTTATTTTTACTTTTCTCAATGTTTCCGATGACTCAATTTGTACAAAATTATGTTTGTGAACTAAAGTGTAATGTCTTTTTATGTTGTGCAAAACTTGACCTTTAAATTGTTTTTTGCATAAAAGGCACATCGATTGATTTGTTTCACTGTCGTATGATACGTACTTTGTTTTGTCATTTTTTGAAAACCTGCCCATTTTTAACTTATAAAATTTTAAGCTAACAAAACTGCAAAGCGTCTTAATCCAAAATGACAATTGAAAAAACGACGAGTATGGAAAAACCCTTGACAAAAAAAAACAATCATTGTATAGAGAAATTCTCTTAGAGAACAGTATTTTTGCATCGTCTTCTTGACTAAAATTATTTACCTACTCACAATACAACTTAAATTAACGGTTAATATTTACACCAACAACAATTAAACTTTAACATAAATTTATAAATATACATACTCTCTAAGAGAATAAGAATTTGCTCAAGCAGCGATACAAAATACTGATTGCTGAAACCTGATGCTGCACCTAGTCAAAAACGCTTCTCCCTTCCTTTCTTTTCCTTCCTTATCGGCAAAATGTGTGCACAGTGGAGAACGTAGGAAAAACGCAGAAATCAGTCATCTTTGTTTGTTTTCATTTGAACAATGTTGCCATTGCTCAATACGCATATGTAGTTTTGTACACATCTATGTTTTCAATTACAATTTTTTACAATATAAAATATCAAAACTGAAAACAAACTATTAAAAATAGTTTATATACTTATAAATAATAGCATTCGACTCTGCGGGGTTGTCACTTTTTTATTCTCATACAAATATCAGAAATTTTTGAATTTATGATTTTTAGCTTTTGCCATCGTCGCGAAAAGACGCTTGTAGGTAAAGGCATGCTCGGAGAGATGTAATGGTGTTTGTTTTTATGAATGAAGCAAGTTTGCACACGTTCTTATGGACACAGTTATTTTGACAGCTGCACGACTACACGACTGCAAGCCGACAGTTGTCGCTCTCGCTAACTTCAATATATTTTTATATTTGCCAACGACAGTAGGACGACAGTAAAGAAATGAGGTAGAGTGGTGATGCCACTAATATGTAAAATATAAAATTATTCAAATCTCTAACAAACCTGACGTTATTTTACAAATAAAAGCATAAAATAGCTATATTATATCATTTGTAATAACAATTGATAATAAAAAAAAATATTTACCTATTTACCTATTTTTTGCATAAAAAATTTCACTTTGAACACAATAAATTGTGTACAAACAGATTGGACAGCTGTGTTGTCTTGGGTACATGCCGGCCATTGTTATGTTTTTTCCTCCGCCAGTTTCAGACTCTTAGAAGAGAATCTCAGGTCGGCTAATTGTTTGGCGACTGCTACCACCATGAGATCGTCCGCATAAGCTACAAGTTTCACGTCTGTTGGTTGCTGCCTTCTTAGTACCTCGTCATACATAAGGTTCTATAATAGTGGGCCTAACACTGAGCCTTGGGGTACTCCACTCGTGATAGAGTAGCTCTTGGAGCCTTCATCTGTATCAAAGATCAGCTTTATGTTTTTAAAATAACTGGTTATTATGTTTATGAGGTATTCAGGGGCCCATATTTCATCCAGGGCTTTGATTATGTCTGCCCATTTCGCCGAGTTGAACGCATTTTTGACATCCGGGGTAATCAGCGCACAGTGCTTTTTTGTGTCACCTTTCCATCTTTGGCACTTACTGCACATTTGGAATATCGACGACTTCTCGTAGTGCGTCAATAGTGGATCTCTTTTATATGAAGCCGTATTGTCTCTCTGATAATCCGTCGGCTTTTTGGATTGCTAGTTCCAAGCGGTTTCTTACAATGTTTTCGTAGACTTTCCCAATCGTGTCGAGCATGCAAAGAGATCAATATGATGAAGGTTCTTCTGTTGGCTTTTTTGGCTTTGGGGGTAGAACCAGGCACTGTATCTTCCACGGATCGGGGAACACCTCTTCTAATATACACGCATTGTACATGTTAACAAATAAACTGGGTCTAAGAGTTATGGCTTCTTTAAGGGCTATATTTGGTATACCATCTATTCCAGGCGCTTTAGAGTTTTTAATTTTTTTCGCAATAGCCAATAGTTCGTCTTCTGTGACTGATAGGGGTGGCTCCTTAGCTTCGTTTCGCTAATATAAGAAATGGAAGCATGTGTCGGAAATAACGCTTTGACAACATTTTTCATAAACGATGCGTTCTTAGGTTGCTGCGACTTATTTTTGAATTTCGATATACCAAGTTTGTATGCTGATACCCAGGGGTCTATGTTCGCTTCTTCACATAGCCTTTCGAAACAGGAGCTCTTACTACGGATAATGGCTGACTTCAGGAGTTTTTTGGCATTTAAATGCTTCTCCGAGGCGGATTTCGTTTTCCCCTCCCTGGTTTCTCTGTGCGCGACGTCTAGCTGAGTGATAGAGCTTCCTCAACTTGGCAATTTCGTCGCATCACCAGTATACCGGCTTTCGATTGTTATTGTATCTCGTCCTGCGCATAGTTGCGTCGCATGCTGCAACTAGTTCCTTCTGCACAGCGGATACTAAGACGCTCTCAAAGACGTCAGTACCAAATTCCTTTTCACGACAACTATGTTTTCGAGAGGTATTTCTTCGAGACAGTCCCCTTTCTTGGGAAAACGAAACATTAAATTCTCTAATTGTTGCGCTAGGACGAGCATAGCAGCTTGCAATATATATACCTTGTATCTTTGCCCATGTAAAGCCGTTATGGGCTTCTTTGGAGCGGGATGAGAAAGCATGTCCTTTGCAGGCCCATATTGTTGCCATGCCACTTTTATCTTTACTCCAGGAGCTTTCCGAACGCTGTCTATATGGCTCGCTTAGTAAGGCGACATCTATGTTCTCTTTTTGAACTGTTTGTTTTAGCAGATCTTGTGCTGCAGCACAGTGATTAAGGTTAGCTGTAATAACCTCATTTTTTCATTGTTTTCATCATTTGTACATGCTTCGGACATGCCATACTTAAGACGGAGTGCTCTCCTTTGCAAAGCATACAGCTCGGGGTATTTTTGCACATCTTTGCTATGAGCCCTGCAGCTCCGCAGCGTGTACAGAGGGCAGACCAGTCAGTCTGACTGACACATATGTGTGCTATATGACCCAGTTCGAAACACCTAAAATATCGGGTAATGGGTGAGTATTCTCGGAGACGACAGATAGACCACCCTATCTTCACTTTGCCCAATTTTGGTGCAACTTTAGTGTCCTGAGCGCGCAGACAAATAAGATCTATTTGAGTGCCACTTCGGGTTTTTCTCATACTTTTGACGCTTGATTTCTCCAGGTCTTGGAACCCACACTCATTTTTTAGTGCCTCGCAGATTTCTTCCACTGTTGTAAATTCGTATAACTCCTTACACACTATCGTAACGTTATGGGTTTTTGGCTGTATCAGCGCCATTTCACCCACCGCTCCCTATAAGACATTTGAAATGATTCGGCTCTCTTGTCTGCCTGATTTTTCAACTCGATGAGTAGGTCTCCTTTCATCGTCTTCCGTATGTAGTTCACGTTTGAACCCAACTCTTCAACACCGCTGTCGCTTTTTATCTTCCGAAGAATGTCAGTATAAGACGCACCCTCTATTTTGGTTATTATGATGGCGTCCGGTTTCGTTCAAATTTTCTTCTGAATCAGTTTCTTCTTTTTCACAACGTTAACCCATTTTTTACCTGCGCTATGTTGACCCGTAATATTTTCCTGTATTACTTTCGTGGGCTCACTGGTCATTTGTTGCACCTTCTCAGTAGCTTTTTTCGTGGGGGGGAGGTCTCCCGATGCTTCACGCAGCCGCTTTGGGGTATTCATCTCTTTAAAAATAAGAAATAGCTGGATTGCTCTCTCAACCATAATTTTTTTCTCCGGTTTCTCGGCTTTTTTTATATAGGCTCATTATGATACCCAGTAAATCGCGGATAACTTGATTCACGTGCCTTTGACCAGCCATCATATTTTTCAACTCTTTAATTTTACAACCCAGCTTGTTGAAATGGTCGGAAATTTCATTATTTAGTGAATTCTCTTCACTTATGTTTGCTCGGTCAGCAGTTTCATCACTAATTGTTGATCCAGTAGCAGTGAATTCTCGGGTGTACGCCCCATACTATTCTCAGAGACCATACCTCAGTGAGAAAGTAGTCTGGGTACACCTGTCAATCAGTATGTTCAATCCCTACCGCTAAAACTTTACTTATATTTTCAATGGTTGACAACGCCTAACCTAAAAGCAAAACGAAAAAAGGGAGATTAAAAAAAATATATATGTGCACGTTTTGGTGTAATTTGCTGTTAGCAGAGGAAAAAGAAAAAACAAAACTAAAAAATTTGCAAATTTGCTACGAAAAAGGACAGGTATGTGCAGATAAATTTTTGTTTAAAACAAATTGTACTTAGCTATTTTTCTAGGCTTATTATCTACTTGAATCCTCCGGATTTCCGATAAGTGCCAAGACAAAATTTAGTGTGCTGTCACTGTGAAAGCTGGGATTATTCCGCGAATAATCCAAGAGCGTAAAAAAACACTTTCACTTCACTCAATGCTATCATGTATGCTGTAGCAAAATGTGTTAAAAGTTGAGCCCGTGGTAAAAATCTTTATTTGTTTTCATTTGAACAATGTTGCCATTGCTCAATACGCATATATAGTTTTGTACACATGTAAGTTTTCAATTAAAATTGTTCATATTATAAAATATCAAAACTGAAAACAAACAATTAAAAATAGTTTATATATTTATAAATAATAGCATTCGACTCTGATTTTGAGTTGTTTTAAGAAACGGCATCCTACGGCAAAAAGAAAAGGGAGTAGGGTTTTTCGCTGTTCACTTACATTGCGCGCCCATAAGATAGGTCGTATCAGCTGACACGGGCCACAGGTCTACGTTTTTGGCTGTTTGCGCCATGACAAATATTATAAATCGACAACAGCTAAGTTGCCACTTTTCTCACTTCTTTCTGTGAATAAACATCAGAAAGTTGTTCAATTTCTAATTTTTAACTTTTGCCATCGTCGCGAAAAGACGCTTGTTGGCAAAGGCATGCTCGGGGAGATGTAATGGTGTTTGCTGTTATGAATGAAGCGAGTTTGCCTGTTAAAAGTGCGCTTGCGTTCATGAATGAAAATGTTGTTGTTGTGTGTTTTTCTACAAATTTGGGCATCGACTATTTAGCTGCCATATTGACTTTTAACGCAGCTGATGCTATTTGAGACAATTGTTGTTTTTGTAGAAAAATTATTGTAATTTTTGCGGGTAACATATCTACATGTGTACACATATCTGTATGCATGTTTGTATATGCATTATTTGTGTGCCAATGTCATGCGAGCATATTTACATATGAGCAGCGCGCACATGTTATTATTGATAAGTGAATTTGTGAAAGCGAACATAAACACATATGGTCATGATACATGTGAATATATAGTAAGGTTTGAATGATAAAATATACGATTTATATAAGTTAGCAACATTAAAGTTAACTGCGATAATGCTGGATAAGCAATTCACAAATCAACATCCGGCACGCGCAGTAGGAATTAATGCTGACCAACGGTAAGGCAACAATTGCAACCAACATCCGGCACAAGTAAATGCTATAATGCTAGCATAAGTAATTTTTAAGTTATAAATAAGTGATAATCATTGTAAATTTAGTCGTAACTGAACATTTGATAATAAAAGGTCATTTTTGACCAAAAACCAAATTTTTTTTAAGCCGTTTTCATTTAACCGGCAATAATTTATACATTATATTTATAGTTTATTATATACGTATGTACATATATAAGAAGTATACACATAAGCATGAATATATATCAAACACAAGAAATAATTAAAAAATAGGCCTTATTTTCACATTAACTACGAATATTGCTTTGAAAAAGTTAAGTAATTCAAATGTTTCAATTGCACCTGTATTTATAAATATGTATGCACAAAAGGAATTCATGTGAATACACATGTTTGCATATAAACGTATAAACATACAAGCAAAAGAACTAAAATTATGATTTACAGGTATACTTCAAAGCAATAATGCTTTGAAATTGCTGCTGGATGACTTAAGACAGCAGTACAAAATTGAACGTTTTGGAATTTTTTTTGGCGTAATCAGGTCAAAAGGCGGTCTTCCCGATCTCCCTGACAGGCAGGAGTCGAATAGTAGGCTGCGTTCCTATATACTTGGTCACAACGAAGGAGCGATCACAGATAAAGGAAATGTTGAAGTCGACAACACACCAGATTAAGAAGGGAATTACTTATCTTTAACCGGTAATGTATTGATGTTAACAATGCAATTATGTACTTGCATACAAACTAAGTTTTTGCATACTAACCACTGCTTCTTATCCTAATTATAATAATAATAATAACTAACAATTTGGTCCATTTATTTATACGCATGTACATATGTATGTTTATTATATTTTTGCAGGTAATATTTTTCAACGTGAGTCAGTTGATCTAAATTTCACTGACCCATATGATGACTTGGAGATTCTCAACAACGACAGATTGAGAATTTGGCAGGGTACATCTGCTACAAACTCAATAAAGACAACCTTGAAATTTGTGCCAATTCAGAAAATTGTTCGTCTTATACTTGGGGGGATCATCTTTCTGAAGGAGGACTCTCAAAACCAACAGATATGTTGATGGAGCATATGAGAGCCTTGCAAGCAGTATTTGACGACGTAAATGGTACTGATTTGCAAATTAGATTTAAGTAATTTTGTAAACTGTGGCTGGAAAGTGAAATAATTTTTTTTCAGAGCTAGAATGTATTTTAGGATTCGTTGCTTAAATAAAAATTTAATAGTATGTATAGCAAAAAAAGAAAATTAAATAAGACAATAAATTGATACTTGGTTAAAAAATATCCAATCTTTTTATTTACATAAATGTATTATATATGGTTGAAACAAACACAGCTAAGAGACAAAATTAAATAATGCAATGAAATTTCAATTAAATGAATATGTAGTTAAATGTTCACTATAAAATATTCACTTATGTTGATGTTAACTTTTGATGATATTCATGTATTTGTATGCCTGCAATACAAAATTGCTTCTTATTGCAAAGAAAAACAAACAACTGAAAATCAGCTGATTGTACGTTGGTCAACCGTGACGTAGATGCGCAGAACGAACAAAATTTGAACTCGTCATTGCGCAATCTTTGTTTATATCACTCTTGATAGATGCTGTATTTATTAGATGTCTTGATAATGTGACGTCTAATACTTTTGTAACATACTTCAGTTATCATCTACCAATTGTCACAGTGATACTGTCAGAGGCAACTTCGAATGTAACTATTACGGAAGTCACCGATGAAAATAATTGAGTTGACATGATTTTAAACAAATATTTGGAAAAAAATTTGAATATAAAGAAAATAAATGTTTATAAAATAAAGTATCTGTCATAATTTTCTGGAAAAAATTCATAATGTTGAATTCTTTCACTGTGTACCATATTTAGTTCCTGTCATAATCTGTACTTTTTAGCCTATTACTTGCATAAAACAATTTCGATGTTTCACATCTGCCAGCTGTCAACTACCAGCTCACTACTTTTTATTTTCATGGGGATTTTTTTTTTGGAATTTTAGAGAGAAAAATTTGTGGGAACACTTTTGAAGTGCCTCAACAGACGTTATAGCTTAGTATCCAGCTCTCAAGAAATGTAACAACTTCATATAAAAAAACGCTTAAAAAATGGTTAAGAAAATTTCCTGCAGTAAATTTTCTTGTGCTGGTATGCAGCTCTAAAGAAATCTAGTATTAATTTTTAATACATTTTTTCAATAAAATGCGAATGTTTTGCGAAGAAACACGAAATCAACAATTGTTTCTTGAAGGAAATTCAAAGTAATTGTTAAATTCATCCTAAATGAGTTAAAGTCATTATTATGAAGTATATTTCATTTTGAAATGTTGTATAAAACTTACCAATCATCAACAACATTCCTTAAATCGCAAGGAAAATATTTATGTTACTACATTCATACATACATACGTATTACGCTTAAAGTTTATTTTCTTTGTTTATTCTCTCTTGCTCTTCTTATGTGGATCATTCACAATGCGTAACCAGCTGTGAAAACTACTTGAAGAAATAATGTATTTTTTTCTTGAGCAATTACTTGACAGCTGGATACCAACCTTGTTAGAGAAAAGGGAGCCATGAAATGTCACACAGTATATTTGTGCACAAGTTATTATTAAATATATTAGTTATGATTAACTAAATGTATAACAACTAATAAGGAATATGTTAGTAGAAATGATATTGTAAAACTGATAATATATAGAAAATCGCAAACTTTAATTTGTGAACATCTTGAAAACTATAAGCCTCCTGCGGCTATATGTGTATACATATATTCTTAATCAGGAGGACATCGTCTCTCCGCACCTACCCATTTTATCTGGGGCTGCTGTATTAAAGGCCAACAAATTTTAGCTAGCGCGGGAGCTCATTAAAGAAATGTGTAGGACAGAAACAATAAAATGTGAAATTTGTTTACAACAAAAGTTTGAAAGACTACAAAACAAACATCCTATAGGAAAGATTTCAATTCCAACTAAAGTAGGGGAATACATACAAATAGGAAATTTTCATACAACAATAATAATACAGATAAGAAACAAAAATATTATAAATGATATTAAAAATGTGTTCGGGCAACGTAGCGAAGGCAATGTATAACAGACTTCAAATTACACATGAAGTGATGCCAATGCACCACTCAACAACGAAAGTTCAAGTAGAACCATTATAGAAACATACAAGTAACAAAAGAATCATATGGTCGTCAACGGCTGAGATCACCTGATCGAAATAGTTGATTTTTCGGCACAGAGATTTAAATAAAAGGAATTAAAAGAAGTAAAGAGGTTGCAGTATAGGCGCGTTAGCAATATTTTTTGGGTTTTAGGTTCCACAAGAGACCTATTTTCACACATATAAAATATACAATACTAAACAAAACTCTTTGTAATAATTTAAACAAAAATAGATAGATTCTTCAAATACTTTTAATAAAATAGAAAATATTTACCAATATTTTGATACAATAAATAAAATTTTTATCAAAACTAGGTAAATTTAATCTTTATGAATTTTAATAATCAAAATATATTTGAAAATTTAACAAAAACGTAATACCCAACGATTACCCTCCTCCCGCCCAACCGACGCGAGGGGCGCAATCCGCGAATGTTTTAGTAGTAGAATATTAAGGAAACCCTAACGAACTGCCTGGGCTTTTGCCCTGAGTCTTCCCTCATTCTATTGAATTCTAAATTTAATTTCTGTCATTCTATGAGCATTCGCATGTGTATGTATGGGTGAAAATGAAAGGATTTGTTACTTGTAGGTTTATGCAAAGTACTCGACGCAGTACCCGCCGCGGAAGAGGAAGACCTCCACCCCGTTGGAAGGACCAAGCGGAGAAGAACCTGGCTTCGCTTGGAATATCCAATTGGCGCCACGTATCGAAGAAAAGAAACGACTGTTGTTGACTCGGCTGTTGTCGACTCGGCTATAATCGCGTAAGCGGTGTCTACTCCAGTAAAGAAGAAGAAGTAGAAGAAGAATAGGTTTATACAATGGTAGAATGGGAGGATAGAGTCATGTGTAGAAGTTCACGCAAGTGAGGAAAGTTCTCTGAGCGCCATTCACTTGGGAGTGGCCAGAAATGATTCTTTTACATATGACTCAAGCAGCTCACGACTTCCGGCCTTTGACCAAGTATCCTCTGGGTAACCTAAGAATATCCGTTTGAAGGCGAGCTAAAGTGAGAAGGCGAAACATCCCCTGCATAAGGTTGTGTGCTTGGTTTGGGACCCGCCACGTAAAAAACACCCCCACTGAAAAATATACAACAGCCCCGGATGAGAGACCCCCCTTTTGATGACGACCATGGCAAACGAAATAAGGACTACGAATTGAGGGCATGCACCTGGAATGTTCGGTCCCTTAATTGGGAAGGTGCCGCTGCCCAGCTGGTTGATGTCCTCGTGATAATAAAGGCTGACATCACCGTCGTCCAAGAAATGCGATGGACGGGACAAGGACAAAAACAAGTAGGTGCTTGTGGCATTTACTACAGTGGCCATATAAAGGAGCGCAAGTTTGGTGTGGGATTGGTGGTGGGAGAGAGATTCCGTCGCCGAGTACTATCATTCACTCCTGTGAATGAACGTCTAGCCACAATCCGCATCAAAGCGGGGTTCTTCAACATATCGCTGATTTGCGCCCACGCCCCGACGGAAGAGAAGGACGATGTGACCAAAGATGCCTTTTATGAGTGCTTGGAGCGCACTTATGAGAGATGCCCCCGCCACGATGTCAAAATGGGCAAAGAAGGTATCTTTGGAACTACGGTCGGTAAATTCAGCCTCCACGAGGAAACATCCCCAAATGGGTTGTGGCTGATCGACCTCGCCGGGACCCGAAATAGGGATATCTGTAGTACTAGATTCCAGCATAAAAATATTCATCAAGCTACCTGGCTGTCTCTGGATCGAAAAACCACCAACCAGATCGATCATGTTGTGATAGATGGAAAACACGTCTCCAGTGTTCTAGACGTGCGTACGCTCCGAGGTCCTAACATCGACTCGGATCACTATATTGTTGCAGCCAAGATTCGCACCCGCCTCTGTGCAGCAAAAAACGCACGTCAACAAACACAAGGAAGGTTCGACGTCGATAAGCTGCAATCACAACAGACAGCCGAACGATTTTCTACTCGGCTTGCACTCCTGCTCTCTGAGAGCACTCGTCAACAACTCGGTATAAGGGCATTTCAAACTCCTTACGTACAGCTGCAACCGAAACCATTGGTTTTCGGAAAGTGCAAAAGAACAGCTGGTACGACGAGGATTGCCGTGTCGCAGCGGAGAGAAAACAGGCTGCCTACCTCGCAACGTTACGATCGACCACAACACGTGCGGGATGGGATAGATACCGAGAGTTGAAGAGGGAAGCGAGACGCATTTGCTGACAGAAAAAGAAAGAGTCCGAAAAGCGTGAGTATGAAGAGCTTGATAAGCTGGCCGACAGGGGTAATGCTCGAAAATTCTACGAAAAAATGCGGCGGTTTACAGAAGGTTTCAGGACCGGAGCATACTCTTGTAGAACCCCCAAAGGTGATCTAGTCACCGATGCCCAGAACATACTTAAATTGAGGAGGGAACCCTTCTCCAGCCTGCTGAATGGCAGCGAACGCACAACGCCAGGAGAAGACGAACCCGATTCCCCAATCAATGACGATGGAGCAGACGTTCCATTGCCCGACCATGAAGAATAGCAATTACCCGCCTGAAGAACAACAAAGCGGCGGGGGCCGACGGATTGCCGGCCGAGCTATTCAAATACGGCGGCGAAGGACTGGTAAGGAGCATGCATCAGCTTCTTTGTAAAATATGATCGGACGAAAGCATGCCCAACGATTGGAATTTAAGTGTGCTATGCCCAATCCATAAAAAAGGAGACCCCACAATCTGCGCCAACTACCGTGGGATTAGCCTTGTTAATCGCATATAAGGTTCTATCGAGCGTATTGTGTGAAGGATTAAAGCCCACCGTCAACAAACTGATTGGACCTTATCAGTGTGGCTTTAGACCTGCAAAATCAACAACCGACCAGATATTCACCATGCGCCAAATCTTGGAAAAGGCCCGTGAAAGGAGAATCGACACACACCACCTCTTCGCCGATTTCAAAACTGCTTTCGACAGCACGAAAAGGAGCTGCCTCTATGCCGCGATGTCTGAATTTGGTATCCCCGCAAAGCTAATACGGCTGTGTAAACTGACGCTGAGCAACACTCAAAGCTCTATCAGGATCGGGAAGGACCTCTCCGAGCCGTTCGATACCAAACGAGGTTTCAGACAAGGCGACTCCCTATCGTGCGACTTTTTCAATCTGCTGCTGGAGAAAATTATTCGAGCTGCAGAACTGAATCGATCAGGTACAATCTTTTATAAGAGTATACAGCTACTAGCGTATGCCGATGATATTGATATCATCGGCCTCAACACCCGCGCCGTTAGTTCTGCTTTCTCCAGACTTAACAAGGAAGCAACGCAAATGGGTCTGGCAGTGAACGAGGGCAAGACGAAATATCTCCTGTCATCAAACAAACAGTCGTCGCACTCGCGACTTGGCTCTTACGTCACTGTTGACAGTCATAACTTTGAAGTTGTAGATAATTTCGTTTATTTAGGAACCAGCGTAAACACCACCAACAATGTCAGCCTGGAAATCCAACGCAGGATTACTCTTGCCAACAGGTGCTACTTCGGACTGAGTAGGCGATTGAAAAGTAAAGTCCTCTCTCGACGAACAAAAACCAAACTCTATAAGTCGCTCATAATTCCCGTCTTGCTATACGGTGCAAAGGCTTGGACGATGACAACAACCGATGAGTCGACCTTAAGAGTTTTCGAGAGAAAGGTTCTGCCAAAGATTTATGGTCCTTTACGCATTGGCCACGGCGAATATCGCATTCGATGGAACGATGAGCTGTACGAGATATGCGACGACATTGACATAGTTCAGCGAATTAAAAGACAGCGGCTACGCTGGCTAGGTCATGTTGTCCGGATGGATGAAAACACTCCAGCTCTGAAAGTATTCGACGCAGTACCCGCCGAGGGAAGCAGAGGAAGAGGAAGACCTCCACTCCGTTGGAAGGACCAAGTGGAGAAGGACCTGGCTTCGCTTGGAATATCCAATTGGCGCCACGTAGCGAAGAGAAGAAACGAGTGGCGCGCTGTTGTTGACTCGGCTATAATCGCGTAAGCGGAGCCTACGCCAGTAAAGAAGAAGAAGAAGAAGTAACTTAATACGAATAAAGTAAAAAAAGCAAAGTGGACCATATTCACGAAGTCACTAAAAGTAAAACAAACCTACAAATATATTAAGAAGAAAAAGTCAAAATGGAAAAAATTTTATATTGGAATACAGATGATTACATTTTGGAAACTTATGAGCTATTTAAGCTTTTCAATCGTTCGTGTTCCAATCTGACTTTTCCATTTCTACTTCCATTTCTTTCTCCAACCGTAATTTCTGCAATTGAAAATTGTTTTCCTCTCTCTCTTTTTCAAATTCCAATTTTTTCGTTTTTAGTTCCAACGTCTTATTTTGGATTTCGAAAAGCAATGAAAATGGATTTGAACTGCTATGAGATCTTTTCATATTTCTTCTTGGTGTAGATGTGCTTGCAAAATTATCGGACGGACTAACTACTTCATCTGCAAACCGATACATAATAACGGACGGACTGGATAACGGACTCGAAGAACTTGTGTCGGGGTCTATCTCTGGGGTAATATATTCTATATATGTATCGTCCAGCGCTGCCACCAACTCTGTTGATTGATAAATCGCTGGTGGCTGAACACTTATGCGACGTCCAAATATCACGTCAAGGTCTCCATAAAAAGGACATATTCTTTTTATTATTCTTCCACACTATGACGATCACCACTTTCAAGTAAGCCTGCACCAGTCTGGCATTTCCACTTAAGCGCAGATAAAAAAGTCGTTTTCAAATGCCTTATTTTAGTCCTCATTATGTCCCACTTAATATTCATTAAATTTGGAGCTTTTTCGCCAATTTTGTTGTAAAACCTTTGGGCTGTTGGTTTCTAAAAGCAGATCGCAAATTATAAAATGATGAAATGACAAAAAATATATCAATATTACCTCAAAACGGTCCGGATTCTCTTTTATTGCGTCCACTATATTTATCAAAAGGTCTTTCGTTTGGCTTTCAGACCAACGAAATGTGCCGTTTAGCCTTAATCTTTTTTTCTATTAAATAATCAATTGAATATTAATAATACAAGCCAATAATTAATTGTTATGAATTTACTTACTTAAAACACCAAATAGACGCTTCCAGCTGATTGCGAATTGCGCAAAATAAAATGCATGTAAAAATTAACGATATTTATTATTATTATGTTTTACGATATTGCGAATTTGCGATGCTGCCATACGTTAACTACGTTAAATGAGTACCACTATTATTATAATTATATATTACGTATATTGCTGTATTTTAGGTGACGATATACTATATATTTTATTATATTTAAAATTTGAGTTTTCGTGCTGTACTGTATACTTTACACTTCATTACGTAATATTATTATATAATATTACTAATACATGTATATAATATTACTTTTTAACTTAATAAATTTAAAAAAGAAAATATTCATATGCATGGATCGAGGAATTTTTGCGAAAAAGATGAATTTCCGCGCATTGCCTTATCATCACATGACAGCGCTCCATTTCGTCGTAATTTTTCGTAAAAAAAATTGAAGTTCAAAAGAGTGTAAAATGTAATTTTTAAAATAAAGATTTTTTATGTAAAAAAACCTGCTCAAAGTGTAAAATGTGGATTTATTTAAAAGTTTATAGTGTAATTTAATTAATTTGAAGTGAAAAATGTGAATAAATTGTGTTTAATGTGGTGAAATAGCTTCTTGAAATGTTCGAATTTTGCGAATTTTTGAACTTTAAGGTCGAACATCTCGTAAAGCAAGCGTTCGAGAAATCTAATATAAGTACTATAACAGACATATGTACAAACCAGGAGATATTAGGTTGTTAAAAAAGTCTTGCGGTGTTTTCGCTAGTTGATGCTGAAATCGCGTAGTTCTAGTTTTATTCGTCGCATCGGGTCATGCTATACCTTTTTGGAAAGCTCATTTCACGTGCTAACACGTGTTTGATTGATTGTCGTTTCTTTTAAGTCATTCGTGAGTTACAGCGTCGCAAACATGGAGCAAAATAAAGAGAAATGTATGTATTTATTTATTAATATAATATTTTTGTACCATGTAGCCAATTAATGACTCCTTTTCCCCCGTTCTAACAATTATGAGAAATATGTAACTACATTTAATATCCGAATGAAAAAGAGGCTATTCTTGTAACCAAAATATAGACTTTAAAAACACAATAAATACTTACAAGTTATATAGCACAACATTCACAAAACTTTTTAAGCTCAATATTGAAATTCGTGACAGTGGCACCAGACCATGAGGATTTAATAGAAATAAAAACAGGCTTAAATCATTTAATAGGAAACAATAACAACCAGAGAAAGTTTTATTCTTAATTTAAAATTAATATTAGAAAAACTAGATCCGAAATCAGTTGCTGAAAAAATTATAATCCATTCGGACGAAGTAGCCGCTCATCAGATGTTGTCATCGTCCATGCACCATATAACCAGACAGGGATGATGCTTATTCAAAGTATACATTTGATGAGCCGTTCCCACGCCAGTCGGGTCTACGAAACCGGAACGGACCCGGATTTTTATTCGGCCGAGGACTGTCAACTCAGCAGAATTCTGCCGCCACAACAACAACAACAGGGATGATGAGTGATTTGTAGAATTTGGTCTTTGTTCGTCGAGAGAGGACTTTACTTTTCGATTGCCTACTCTGTCCGTAGTAGATCCTGTTGTCAAAAGTTATTCTGGATTAAATTTCGAGGATGACGTTGTTGTTGGTGTTAATGCTGCTTCCAAGATAGAAAAAATTATAAACGATTTCGATGTTATGACTGTTAACATTGAAGAGGGAGCTACACCGCGAATTCAACGATTGTTTTTTGATCGTCTTGCCCTCGTTCACTATCAGATATTTTTGCTTCGCAAAGTGCAGAGAAAGCAGAACTAAGGCCGCGGATATACGCCAGCAGTTGTACACTCTTATATAAGATTGTACCTTCTCGATTAAGTTCTGCAGCTGGAATTATTCTCTTCAGCAGTAGCTTAAAGAAGTCACACTATAAGGATTCGCCTTTTCTTAAACCTCGTTTGGTAACAAACGGCTCGGATAGTTCTTCCCGATCCTGCCAGAGCTTTTGGTATTGCTCAAAGTCAGATTGCACAGCGTTATTACTTTTGCTTTAAAATCGACGAAGAGGTGGTGTGTGTCGATCCTCTTTATTGTTGTTTATTTTCCTGGCCTGAAACCACACGGATAAGGTTCAATCAGTTTAATCTTTCACACAGTACGTTCGATAGAACTTTATATGCGTTGTTGGGGAGGCTTATCCCACAATAATTGGGCCAGATTGTGGGGGTCTCCCTTTTTGTGGATAGGACAGAGCACACTTAAATTCCAATCGTCGGGCATGCTTTCGGCTGACCATATTGTACAAAGAAGTTGATCCATATTTTTTATTAGTTCTTCGTCGCCGCTTTGTTGTTCTTCAAACGACTATTTGCCATTCGAACTTTTAATAGTCGGACAAGGGCAGGCAGTCTGATTTCTCTTCACTGCGACACGGCCCTCCTCATCGTACCAGCTGTTCTTTTGCATTTTCCGAAAACCAATGATTTCGTTTGCAGCTGTATGTAACGAATTTGAAATGCAGTCCCATAATTCCCTTATAAAGAGTTGCTGATGAGTGCTCTCAGAAAGCTGGAGAGCAAGTCGAGTAGAAAATCGTTCGATAGTCTGTTGTGATTGCCGCTTCTTGACGTCTAACCTTATTTGTGTTTGTTGACGTGCGGATTTTGCTTCACTGCGTATGTCCGCTGCAACAAGACCCGAGTCAATGTTAAGATCTCGGACCGTGAAAATTGTTAGAGAATGACTGAAGCAGAGGCCAAGCGCAAGTCTTTGTATACAATAATGCTTGGTGATTAATCAAACGGGAATTCGATATGATATACAGTGGCGAGCAAATGTGGATACATGTTTGCCACTTTTGCACTCTTTTATCTATAAAAACTTTAATATTTATTCAAATGCTCTCAAACTTTGAAGTTTTAGTCTTCATTCTATTGTTTTTAGATCAGCTTATTTAAAAATAGCAAAAATAATTGCAACAACAAAAATTTTAGCAAAAGCTTAGCTTACTCGTAACTGCATTTATCCAGTTATGCTCGTGTTTTTTATTTTTCAATTGCAGTTTAAAGTGGAGCTGTAATTTGTTTTTGCATTTTATGTCTATTTAGCTCATTCGTCCTTGACCTCTTTGAAGGTGATTTAATTAGTTAAAAGGTAATTTTAGTGCTTATAAACGCATTTTTACATCGAATAGATCGACGCTAGTGAAAATGAAGAAAATATCATCAGATATAGAAAACCGTATAGTCGTTTTGACTGGAAGTGGTAATTCATCACGAGCCATTGTCAAAGAATTGAACATTTGCCACTGTACAGTCCTTTTAGCGCAAAAAAGACGAAATATCATGCCTGCGCCGAACGCTGGTAGCCCTAAAAAATTGCTTACAGAGGGCGACGCACGTGCTATGGAGCGGCTTATAAGACAGAAAGAATTTAATACGTCTAAGAAAGCTGCTTTTGGAATCAACAAGGCCCTAAGTGAGTGGCCAGCTCGCAGAGCACTTCGGCGAATCGGGCTTATTGCATCAATAAAACAAAAAACAACCTGATTTGTCAGATAAAAATATAAAGGCTCGTCTGAAGTTCTGTAAGGAACGAAAAAACTGGAGCGTTGAAGACTGGAAACGCGTTATATGGTAAGATGAGACCAAAATCAATCGTCTTCAGTCAGACGGAAAAGAGTATTACTGGCACCGTGAAAATGAAACTCTTCAGAAGCACCACGTGAAACAGACCGTGAAACATGGCGGAGGTAGCATAATAGTTTTGGGCTGTTTCACTTGGTGGCATATTGGCCCTTTAGTGAAAATAGAAGGAATATTGAAGAAGGAAGCCTATCTTGATATTCTTCAAGGTAACCTTCCGGAATTCATAGATTTGAGCGCATACTCAGAATAGGAGGTTAATAGGAATTTCGGAGACCCGAAACACACCGCCAAGATCGTTAATAATTGGTTATCCGAGCAAAAGTTCAAAGTGTTACCATGGCCAGCACAAAGCCCCGACCTTAACCCAATCGAAAATTTATGGGAAATTTTGAAAAGGCGCTTGGCAGCAGAGATCTGCAATTGGTACCAATAAAATTAGTCCACTTAAGTCACGAGCCATAAAAATTGGTCCAAATGAGTACTCATAATAATATAAAAAATGACTAATAGCGGGATTCTGTAACTAGTCTCTATTTGAGACATTTTGAGGTAAAATCCCAATTTGTGACTAAGTACTATTCACTAAACAGTCTCTAGCGTTAGTCTCAAAATATTGCCTCAAATTTGAGACCTGGTGGTTAGCAGGTTACAAAACTAAAAAGAGCTCTTGTCTGCCATTTTGAATATACTGAATAGAGATCATCATATATATTAATCGATTGTCGTTTTTTATATTTTGTAAGCAACTCAAACACGAAAAAAGTTAAAAATAAATACATTTTACATAAATTTCGTAAATATTATGAAACAAAGACAACATATATTTTTATTTTTGTTGTTTATTATGTTTTTTGACTATGTTATAGAAAATTTAATATTTGTTATCGACATATTTATTTTCATTCAAGTGTAAAAAATCTCTGAATAATGAAATATAATAGATTTTGTGACTGTCACTTACAGAATAGCAAAGTCGTCTCAAGTCTCAAAAATTGTCTCTAACTTAAAATTTCAAATTTAGAGACTTGAGACAGTATCACAGTACAGAATCGCACGGTAAGACTCGTTCCCACCAAGAGAAAAAAAAACCTCAAAGTATTTCTACACATATGAGTGACAACAATTTCTGACAATAATACACAAATAATTTAACTTGACTTACTTTTTTGAAGTAAAGAATAAAAATAATTTAAATAATTTAAAGAATAAAAGTCTAAATTTTGTATCGTGCGCTGAGAAACTGTTTCGTTATTGTCTGTTTTGTAAGTGTTTTAGTGTTAATGGTTTTTTGTAAAGGTAAATATACTGATATTTATATATTATAATTTATTTTAAGTTGATCTAACACAATGAAGTCTACCGAATACTTAGTGGGGAAAATAGCTATGGGTATTTATAAGCTCAGTAAAAAACGGAAAGGCAAAAGTGCTATTTGGGATATGTTTGCTGAAATAGTTAAAGATGACGGAAGTACATTACTTGACATGGTATGTTGTCGTAATTGTAAAAAAGTGTATAAATTCCATGGCATGCAGAGTTCCAATCTCATTAGACTTAAATGTTTTACCTCACATATAACTGAACTGCCCAGACAGAAAGTGAGTGAAGAAGATAAAAAATTAGCTTTAGAAGCTTGCGCTGATTGGGTAGTTGAAGACTGTCATCCGTTTTCTTCCATGGAAGGCTCCGATATTTTCCTTGGAATGAGGTCCATGGATTATTCGCAAACTACAGGTCTTAATATTAAGAGAAAGATGCAGGGTATATTTGTAGAGTTCGCCGTTAATAGTTTAGACAGCATTATTTTTGCCACAGACAGAGGAAGTAATGTAAAAAAGGCATTAGAAAATAACTAAAGGCTTAACTGTTCAAGTCATCTTTTCTCAAACGTATTAGAATCCAGTGTTGAATCTACAGATGAGCTTAAAGACATAATATTATCTTGTAAGAAGCTTGCAAAATATTTTAAGAAATTGGGTATGCAACACATGCTACAAACATCGTTGAAAACTCACTGCCCAACCCGATGGAATTCACATTTTTATATGTTCAAATCGATTGCAGATATTTGGTTGAAAATCAATGAAATTGCGTGAATTACTGCAGAAATGAACAGACTTTCTAATTTAAATATGTCAGTAATTCAAAACTTAATTAAAATTTGCAAGGATTTTGAAATAATTTTCAAAAAACTACAGGGATGTTCGAATTCTTCGTTGTGCTATGAATTAAACCGAATAAAAGAAATTTGCAAGTTCGATGAAAATGATATTCAGGCAATTTCTGTGTTAAAATTAAAGAAGGTTTTGGAAGGTATAGAAGGAACTTGGATTCTAAATTTTAATGTATGGCACAAAGTGGCTTATTATTTTTATCCTCCAGCGTTGCGCCTCCAAGCAAGCCAGTTAAACGAAATTGAAAAGTTTTGCACTGCTGAAATAGCAGATGTGAATGGGTTACGGATTTTTCTATACCGGAAGAGACAGCGTCATCTTTCATGAGTTTATCAGCTGAAAAATCTTCTTCAAATAACAGAGAGAGTTTCTTCTTTCTTCTAAATCTGTTGACATGTACGAATACTTCTTTAACAGAAGTTGAAAATGTGTCAGATGAACAACGTCGCTATTCTAGAGAAAATGTGGAATTTTTCGAGAATTTTGATGTTATGCAGTGGTGGAAAAATAATAGCAAACGATATCCGAGGTTGTCTAAATTAGCACTTAAAGTTCTTGCCATTCCTGCTAGCAGTGCAGCATCAGAGCGAGTGTTTTCGCTTGTAGGTAATATTATTACAGAAAAGCGCAACAGAATAGCTCCAAAGACAGTAGACAGCATTCTTTTCCTAAATTCAATTTACAACGAAAAGTTATCATTTTTTTTATAAAGTTTTGTTAGCTTATTTGCTTTTATATGTAGCTTTGAATGAGTATTTAGTCCTTTTTGCATTAATTTTAATATATACATTTATGAATATTATTAACTTATGTTAGTTTTAAAACATGGATGATCTCATATTGTTATTTTCAAATAAAAACTACTAAAAAAATAAAATCGAGCTGTTGGTTTCTTAGTAGTAACTTTTAAAATCATACGAAAAATCTTCATTGTTGCGTATAAAACTGTATGAAAACATTATAAATAAGCAGTGAAATAAATTAATAAAAAATAAAAACACAACAAAGCTAAACTGAAAATACTCAAGTCACTTATGTCATTCAAAAATACTATTGCTGTTTCTTGGTGCTTTGAACCATTTTACTTTGACGTGGTTGAATTATTGATGCATGAGAGAATGAGCACAATATCGGGTCGTATGAAAAGAAACTTATAGCAGAAACAGTCAAAAACGCTACTCCCTTTCTTATACGACCTATTTTATGGGCGCGCAATGTAAGTGGACAGTGAAAAACGTTACTCCCTTCTCTTTTTGACGTAGATGCAGCTGATTGCTCTCTCACAACGCAGGGTTGCCAATATCGATATTCTGCAGTAATTATCAACTTTTATAATTCAATCTGTTTAATATGTTTGAAATTTTCTTAAAATAACTCAAAATCAGAGTCGAATGCTATTATTTATAAGTATATAAACTATTTTTAATAGTTTGTTTTCAGTTTTGATATTTTATATTGTAAAAAATTGTAATTGAAAACATAGATGTGTACAAAACTACATATGCGTATTGAGCAATGGCAACATTGTTCAAATGAAAACAAACAAAGATGGCTGATTTCTGCGTTTTTCCTACGTTCTCCACTGTGCACACATTTTGCCGATAAGGAAGGAAAAGGAAGGAAGGGAGTAGCGTTTTTGACTGTTTCTGCTATTACTCATTATTCATACTTTCGCTATGTGTGTTTTGCGTAAATGTGTTTTTGAGCATATTTGTGTATGTTGAATTTTGATTTATATTCACAAAAATTCTTTTTTGTGTTATTCAACCAATAACTTAAAAAAGGAAATAATTGCAGATCTCTACTCGGCAGTACATGAAAGAGCTCCAACAAACATGATGGGGCTTTGGGAACCTTTGAAGTCAAAATGGAGAAATATTCCTAAGGACACTTGAAAAACTAGTAAAAAGTATGCCAATGCGAGTCAAAAGTGTAATTTGCAACAAAGGATTATGAACAACATACTAAATTTTTGTTGTAAAGAAATATATTTAATCACGAGCACAACTGGATAAATAGCGTTGAAATAAAATTTTTTTTTGAATTGGCTTTTTGTTTTTGTTTTTGTTCACGAAATTTTTTTAAATTTTTAAAGAAATAAATGAAGAGCAAACCCTGAAAATTTTAAAGCATTTCATTAAAAATTAACGGTTTTATTAATAAAAGAGTGCAAAAGTGGCAAACATGTACCCGCATCTGCTCGCTACTCTACCTTTTTTTAATTGACTTTAATTTTTAGCACTATATGGTAATAAGCTATATGATAATAAGAAAATATCAGTTCTAATAAAAACAAATGTCTATAAATTATACTTTATAAACAATCTTAATTATATAAATTTTATAATATTGTCATAGAGTTTTGTTTATTTGTGTTTATTAAATATAAATCAAACGCTGTCGTTAAAAATCCTTTATATTTGGTGTTTAAGATGTGGCAACGCTCGTTTTTTGTAATTGTAAGTCCCTTATTACACGCAGCAACTTTTGTTGCGGCAACTCTTGGTTTATAGGCGAGGGGGCGACGAGGAGAGGAGAATCGCGCCGAGTTTCCAGTGTTCAGCAACTCGCTTTGTGTTCTTATTCGTAACAGTTCGCTGCGACGTTATTCGGCATTCGTGTTCTTTCTTTCGTAGTACATAGTTGCATCTGCGTATATATTTTTGAAATTAATATTTTGAATATATTTAAAAAATTTAATTTCATCTTTTGGTAAGTAAATTGCAAGTGTGTATACAAATATACATAATATAATATAAATATTTTAGAAAATGGAGTATGACGAAAAAATCTAATTAATTAAAGATATTGTGAAATGTATGGAGGAAGCCATACAAATTGATTCAGACGATAGTGAAAAGGGTGATATATGTGAAGATATGTTATATAATCTTTGTTTTAATTTTGAATTATAAATAAAATGTATTTCTTAATTGACAGAACTGATTAATATATGTGATAGTGTGGCCAAATACCTATAAGGAAAAAGAAACGACAATGGGTTAAAGTAAAGTAAAAGAGAATGAGAAAAAACTCGCACAGAGTTGCGCAACACAAGTTGCTCGTGTGAAGGTGATGGGCGACAGCTAAAGAGAATCGCCCGAGAATTAGCAACAAAAGTTGCTTCATGTAATAATAGACTAAGCAATCTAACATTTTCAACGATGAGTATGCTAAGTGATTTTGAAACTAATAAATTTAGCTAAAAAATAACAATTTAAAAGTGAAATGTGAACTTGTTACGTATATTTAGAGTGTATATTAAAAAAAATAAGTGTTAGCAACATTATTTTTGCATATGGTTATGAGCGACGACTGCAAGACTGCGATAGTGAGACAAAAGTCGTGCTGTCGTCTAAATAACTTTTCTGATAAGAACAAGTTTATTTTAATTTTTGACAGATCTATGTGTTCCATCCATAAGGTTGGTACGCAGCTCTCAAGTAATTGCTCAAGAACAAAAATACATTATTTCTGAAGTAATTTTGACAGCTGGTTACGCATTGTGAATGATCCACATTAGAAGAGCAAGAGAGAATAAACAAAGTAAACAAACTTTGTGCGTATGCATGTATGTATGTATGTGTATGGTAACACAAATATTTTCATTGAGATTTAAGGAATGTTGTTGATGATTGGTTGGTTTTATACAACATTTCAAAATGGAATATACTTTATAATAATGATTTCAACTAATTTAGGATGAATTTGACGATTACTTCGAATTTCCCTCAAGAAACAATAGTTGATTTGATGTTTCTTCGCAAAACCAGGTTTGCCATATTCACATTTTATTGAAAAAAAGTATTAAAAATTAGTACTAGATTTCTTGAGAGCTGCGTACTAGCACAAGTAACTTTATCGCAGGAACGTTTCTGGACCGTTTCTTAAGCGTTTTTTTATATGAAGTTTTTACGTTTCTTGAGAGCTGCGTACTAAGCTATAAGTCTAGTTAAGGCATAAACCATCATGTGCTGAACACATAGAGAGCTACAGACTTCAAGTGACATCTGTCAAATATTAAAATACACACGTTCTTACGGGCACAATTATTCAGACAGCTGCACGACTAATGCTATGTTCGGACCGACAGCGAAAACATGTTTTCGTGGGAAAAAGTGGTTTTCGCACGAAAACTTGTGTTTTCGTCCATGTAAAATCTGTCAAACGAAAATACAGTTTTCGCTGAAAACTGCTTGAAAACTTACATTCCACTCATTATAATCGGTGCCTGCTCTAGTTTAATCGATTTTTTTGGAAGACATATTTTGCCGGCCCTAAATTGTCACATGATATATGTTTACATTCCATATACAAATGCAGCTGCTCACTGTTAAGGGGATTCTCTTGTTCTTGCAAAACCCTTGCACGGTGCACCAATTGCAGAATTTTCTTCTTGGTGCAACGGCACAACAAACACACCCAAAAATTTATTTGCAATGGCTGTAAAATAGTCAGACCAAAACCCATGGGCCGGCAAAATATGTCTTCCAAAAAAATCGATTAAACTAGAGCAGGCACCGATTATTATGAGTGGAATGTAAGTTTTCAAGCAGTTTTCAGCGAAAACTGTATTTTCGTTTGACAGATTTTACATGGACGAAAACACAAGTTTTCGTGCGAAAACCACTTTTTCCCACGAAAATATGTTTTCGCTGTCGGTCCGAACATAGCATAAGCAACTGTGACCACATGAACGTGTGTATTTTAATAAATTGGTTAAACTATCGATAGTGAGACGAAAATTAAACTCTCTATACATTCGATATTGTTATCGACTGTTGCACAGCCAATATCTGCCAATAAGTTTACATTATTTGGACATTTGGAAAACAAGAATTATGTTATTAAATATTATTACAAACCAAAATTTTATATTTGTTATTAGAGTTTATCAAAAGTGTATTCCTAATGTACACAGTCTAAAACTTCACATATTTTCATACCAAAAAATTGGCTATAGTAAATATTTGAATGGACGGTTTATTCATAACTATTTTGCATCAGATAAAAATGTATCTAAACAAATGACTAAAATTAAAATCCATAGTGATCCTGTGATAGTAAAAAATACCTTCGACCCCCTCGCACTTAATGAAACAGAAACATCAACTTTTAAATATAAATCGCTGTTATATGATGAAAACAAAGATGAAATAATAGCAGAGCTTAATGCTTGTAAGGATTCAACCCAAGTTAGTATTTTTGAAGAAATGATTTACCAAAAAATAATGTATTAAAATTTTTACAGCTATTGCAGTTCATAAAAGAATACCATGAGGTATTTAAACGTAACCATATTGTACAGTCAATATTGGTTCTGAAAGATATTTTACAAGATCGTAAGGATTGCTTAGTTACAGAAGAATTATTAAAAGTAATTTTAAGGGCTTTGGAACCCCACGTAAATGCAATAAATATTACAGAACAAAGTTGTTGTTATCTTTGCCTCCGAAAATTTGGTGTTCCTAATACTAATTTGGTTATGCAGCAGTTGCTCCTGGGTGCACTAAAGAAGGTCTTTATTTCGTCACCAGATAAACCAATTGCGTTAGCTGCATTATCTCGATTAGCTGTTGGTATTAACACTGGCGATGATTTTCATGTTCCTACAGTTTGTAGTCCCTTTATTCCACATATAATGTCCCATATTGAACATTGTGATAATGAAGAAGACTTGCGTCTCCTTTCAATATGCATAATAAACCTACAACCATTGATTACGACAGATATTTTGGAAACATTTAAAATAAAATTAGATCTTTTAATAAGAAATGGTGTTATTAACGTAAAAACTCCTCGAACGACAATAAAACTACTACATTTATTAAATATTTCAATATGGTCACAAAAAAATGGTCAAATTATACGACAGCTTTTATTATTATTATATCCAAATTTTTCAAATCTTAATATAACGGATCTTAAAACCATAAGTAGAGTTTTTAGTTACCATTTAGAACCATCAGCTCTAATTGACCCATTTAGCAAATTGATGAAAAATTTACTTCAAAGGCACCAAACAGTCGATGTTCTCGCCGCCTATTTACCATTTACAGAACCTCGTTGGCGAGATCCAACAATTGAAATTTTTAAAAATTTGCTTTTTACTTCTGAAAAAAGCGTAACTACGTATCCAGCCACCGAGTATTTTCAAATAATGCGTGCTTTAAAAATATCAGATTCGAAAATATGTGATGCATATTGGGCTAATATTTTGAAATCCTTAAATTCGAATGATGAAGAGAAAACACACCTTCGGTTTCTAAGACACTGTCATCGTTATATGCATTTTAATAATAATTTGGGAGGAACATACCGCTTCATTCCTCTCGAACGGAGACTCTCTCAATTGGCTATGGAATTGATAGAAAATGATGTATCTGGACGACTACCATCAAAGTTTGCGCGTTTAGCAGCTTTTGTATTAGCATATGGTCATACACCTTTTGGATGGAAAAAGTTTCCTAATGTTGTACTTTCCAAGATTATATCCATGTCTAGTCAATTCAGTACTATAGATTGTTTTCTTCTTAGTCGTGGAGTTCATATTGCTTTGGAATTGCGGTAAGCTGTTTTCGAAATATGGACTAAATCATATAACAGTAACGATACAATCAAATATTTTAGATTTCGTAATACGATTCCATCGTTATTGGGTATGCAACTAGCTACTATAGATAGCGTATTAACCGATTGCATTGGGCGCCATTTGGAGAGCAAGTACTTGTCCATTTTTGATTTAAACACCATAGTGCGAACACTTGGATACAGAAAATGTTTGTGTTTTTAAGTAACGTATCTATAGAAATGCACATAAATTTTTTCTATATTTTCTCTATTTAGCTTTGAAGAATAAAACAATTTATCAAGAAGCCTTAAGCAGGTATAATCAACTTGATTATAGCGAACTTAATTCACGTTTAATTCGGGAAATGGCTTACAATTTCAATATATCAAACTGCATTGTACCTATTGCTATGGAAGCAATGTTCACATATATTGAAACAAATCAGAAATACGTAATTGGCGAAACTGTGGAGAAAGTTTTAAATTGTGCTTATAATTTAGGTTATGTGCCACAATCTGAAGCTGTACTTAATAACGCTGCATTTATTTTAAAACGGTACGTACCACTACTAAATAACTAAGGGAGGGCTAAGTCCGGATGTAACAAGACACTTTATATTCTCGCAATTTGCTATGATCAAAGAGGTTTAAATATTTTCAGGGTGAAATTTTTAGATGTTTTATTCGACTGAATTGTTAGTGTAAACTATAGATTCATTACTCCGTATCGTTATATGTCCGACTTATTTCCAAAAAAGTTTTTTACGTTTGCGTACTTCGTGTTTTACCTTATTGAAATGGAGCTCGCACGGACTCATTTTCAATACTCTAGAGCAGTGGTCGGCAAAGTTATATACTCAAACGATTTATCTTATGTATAAAAATAAAACGCCTTTTTTGTATGTCCGAGCATTACGCCCGAACCACTGCATGGAAAGACGTGAAAATTTCCACAGGTATTCCTTTAGTCCTGGAGATGGTCTTAACGGCGTCCTTTTTTGCAAAATCACCCTCGATTTCGCAATTTATGTCTACATTTATAACTCAAGAACGGTTGAACCGATTTGGCTGAAAATTGGTGATGAGGTAGAGAATAGAAAATAGAATATTAATTGAGGTTCTGCACCGCGACCTAGGGTGTATTGTTCCCTCTCCTATATCACATGACCTCCCAGAGCCCCAGCAGCCTGAACAGTTCCAGTAGTTTGCCGGGCGCTAGTGAGGTGATGTGATCCTTGCTGATATAAACGGAATCCAGGGTCTTAAGCCTTTTTCCACAGATTGAAGTGCAATCTAGGATTAGGTGTGCTGGTGTTTCCTGTTCTAGGTCGCAGAACCGGCAGTTAGCACAGGAGACCATGCCCAAGTTGGACAGGTGCTTCCTGAGCTTACAGTGCCCTGTGTAGTCTGCGACGAGGAGACGGAATTTCTCACGGGGGAGGTTAACTAATTTTTTAAACCTGGAGAGGTTATACCCACCTAGGAGCAGCTTGGCGTGGCGCATGCTTGCTGCCTGCCGCCAGTGCCACTCTCTCTCCTCTGTGCGGAGCAGCTCCTTAAAGAGTGTGGGGTCCTACTGCTATGTACGGCTCTGGTCCCAACATCTTGGGCGCTGCCGCCGTGCGGGCCAGTTCGTCGGCCTTCTCATTCCCTTCTACTCCCTTGTGCCCTGGTACCCAAATTAGGTGCACCCGGTTGCACAAGGACAACGTCCGGTGTGTTTTACGTGGGTACCTGCTGACGACAGCCTTACTCCACGGCGCTCAAAAGCACAGCGGATCAAATCAATGCGTTGATCGGCGACCTGTGAATGCTAAGCATTTTCCGTACCAATTGGCAGTGTGGAATGGACACACTAACCACCTTGGTAGGGTTCGAGGCCCATCTAAAACCTCTGCCGTGCTTTGGGTCCGGCACCCGGTTGCAATGCAACTCCACATTCAACTGACAAGGTCAGTTCTTCCCGCGATTTGGGTTTCAACCACAACCACCACGATACTCCCCGAGATGCCAGTCCGCATGAGCAGGTTGGAGTTACCTCCAAGGGCTCCTGCTCCCCGTGGTACCAGAATTAAGTCTCCGGTCAGACCTCGTAGCCGAAACTACTACCAGTTGAGCTTCCATACTGCTCTGGACTGGTGGCCAGGGGTTGGACCCCATACACACATCACTTACACACACCAATCATACAAAAAAAAAAAACTAAAACTCTAATTTCCAGCTAACCGCCTTCGCCGCTTAAATATTTCACGCGCAAACAGCCCTAACTGTTCGGTATTCCGACTAGTGGAGATCACACCACTAACATCTAATCGTCCATCAGTCCAGCTAATCCCCATACCACCCAGATCCCTAATGTCCGAATACATCGGGCACTCCGCAATTAAATGCGACCAACTCTCTGACCCCGCCCCACAAAAACACCCCGACGTATCCGAAAGGTGCCTCTGATGCAAAAATGCATTCAGAGGCCCATGCCCCGTAAGCAGGAAACCCAGACTCAGACAAAATCTGAAGTATGGGTTATCCTCAACGAACCCAACGTCCCGAATGTACTCGTACGTCACTCGGCCGTTAGGACTATTGTCCCAACGTTCTTGCCACCTACACCTAACCCTATCATCTAGAAGCCTCTTGCTCCCTATATATCCCTTCCTCTCCACATCATCGTCGGAAATCCAATCGTTCCGCAGAAATGACACACTCAAACCCCTTCTTAACCTGAATGCAACAGCACGCTGTATGACAATCAGGTCAAGAGGGGTGCACCTAATAGCACCTGCATCGCATCCGTTGAGACGATGCGACATACAGGCAAGCAAGCAAGCATCATACAACGCTGTATTGAGAGGAGTTTTTGAGACCCCAAGACAGTCGTGGCTGCATCCCACCATACAGGGGCTCCATATGTGGCACAGGCCACAAACAAGCCACGATATATGGTGCGGACAGCACGACGTCCGAGACCCCAATCGCTCCTCAAAATACGTCGTATTTTGCCTACGGTTGCCTGCAGTCGCTCCTTCACTTTCACCAATGCGGTGCATTGACGCAACTGGCAGCTTTGTGGCCTTCCTGACCGCACCTCCGACAGACATCAGACGTAGCCCTACACTCACGCACCCTGTGGTCAAATCCCATACAGCGGAAGCATCCGGCGACAGGGCTATCCGGTCGCACCCTGAAGGAGAACCACTTTATATAGCACCGACCTGCCTCCAAAAGGGCGGACATCAATTTGTCCGTACCCTCAAGGACGACATTGGTGCTACCGTCAGCGGCCACCTTCCAGGGACGACTGACCATCCTCACGTCAGCCCTCTGGGATGCCGGGCTGAAGTCCTGGAGGTTCAGCCGGAGTAATTCCTCCATGAATACCTCATGGGGGATCTCCGTATGGACCCCCTGAACCACCACCCGACGACCCAACCTCCGGTTGACAGAGACGTCCAACCCCACCTCCCCGAATTTTTTGTTATTCGCCACCCTCTCCCGTTCTAGAACGGAGGGAGTGCGAATAACCGCCCCACCACCCTTGATCGGTCTGACCTCGTGGATCCTCACACCAAGTGAGGGACCCACCTCCTTCACCACTTTATTAATAACCTCTTTCGAGGAGGTTTCAGGAACCTTACTCCTGACAACGACCGACCAAGTCTCCACAGGCTTCAGCGCCACCGGTGCAATAGCTTCCAGCACAGGTGCTGGAGGAGCAGGCATCGGTGCCGACGGAGCCGGCATTGACCTGCTCGGCGTCGAGGAGTGACCCCCGCAACCTCCCTTAAGGGCATCAACTTGACCGCGAAGATGGGCATTCTCGGTAATGACCGTCATCAAGAGCGCCCCATTCTTTGAGGCAAGCTCCAGCAGCCCCTTCGCAGTCCCCACATCGAAATTCTTCGATTCGAACACCAGCTCGTTGAGCTCCCCCGTAATCCGTTTGGCAGCCGCCACATGGCTGTCTGCCCCACCCCCCACAACAACTGCTCTCCGTGAGAACTCGCGCTTTTTTCGGCCTTTTTGGCACGCCCGGCACCCGTTTCTTTGCCAACCGTCCTAGACGGTTGGGCAACCGTTTTCCCTGTGGAGGCCACACTGGGCCTCCCACCACGACTTCCGCTCCCTCCCTCGCTTTCCCCTTCACGACACGGCGACCCCGTACGCCCAGCCGCTTTGACAACGGTAGCCACATTGGCACTCCCGCCACAACTACCGCTCCCTCCCACGTTTCCCCCTACGTTACGCGGCGACCCCGCACCCGTAACCGCCTTCCCAGCGGAGGCCACATTGGCACTCCCGCCACCACTCACGCTCCCTCCCTCGCTTTCCAACTCCTTACGCGGCGACCCCAAACGCGCCTTACTCCGCGGTGGAGATCTTACACCCGTCGCTCCCGCCGCTTCCCCCTCGCCACCCGACGTGGAATCATCCACGACTGTTGAAGCGGCGGGTTCTCCGCTTCCAGCGAGGGCCTTCGTCCTCCTCTTCCGTCCAGGAGGCATCTCGCTTCCCGACTCACCGTACAGTCGAACTGATCCGCTGGCGTACCACTAGCGCAGAAGGCTCGCGGACAAAAAGATTTTGGAGCAGCTGCACTCCAGGTGTTTGCGTCTGAACGCGCTGAAAAATGCGACCCACGCAAAGGCCCGCTCAATAACAATGACCACCCAAGCGGTCGATTATAGCGTGCTCGCGGTGGCACAGCCCACGACCCCAACCTGCAGTTGGATTAAGGCCACTCAATTGGCCGCCGGCCGGACAAAGTCCCCGAAACGGTCCGGAGTCGACCGATGTGGCGCTGAGCCGAATCGCACCGTGGGCTAAACGGCTGTCAACAGCCTTTCCAGCGTGGAATCATTCCACTCCTTCTAGCTGCCTAGAGTTACTTTGAAATTCTTCTTGAGATTTATTTTCTTCGTTGTGTCGTCCCTTGGGAGGAGGGCCAGCGGGGTGCTTTCCGCTAGAGCGTCCATCTGTCTAGAGGACATTATCTTCCCTCTTTCACAGCCTTCTGCTGACATTAGCAGTATTGTGTGCTTTGCTGCTAGCTTGATCACCTGATGCAGCGGTGTAAGCTCTAGTATGACTTCCAGTGCCACCGTGGGGCATGTGCGCATTGCCCCTGAAGCACAGACACATGCAAGTCTTTGCAGCTTTGACAGTCTCTGAATCACAGAGGACTGCGCTGCTTTGGTGGCCCAGGCAACCGCTCCATAGGTCCATAGGTGACTATGGGCCTTACTACCACGGTATACAGCCATCTAGTGGTATTTGGCTTGCATCCCCATATCTGCCGGCCAGGCGTCTGCAAATCATAAGCGCTCTAGTTTCATGGACAGCGTTAAGTCCAAATGCTTGCTCCATCTCAGCATTGAGTCTAAGGTGAGGCAAAAGAATTTGACCTCCTTAGATATTTCTACCTCTGTGCCTCCAATTGTTCGGGACCTCAGGCCCGGAAGAGATCTCCGCTTAGTGAATGGGATCACGGTGGTTTTTGCCGGATTGATGTTTAGCCCTACCGTGTTGCACCATCCTTTCGCCAAGTTTAAACCCCTTTGAACAATGTCACAGAGGGTGTTCTCAAATTTACCTCTCGCCATTATGCCAATGTCGTCCGCGTACCCTCAACAGCGGATTCCATTACTTGTGAGCAACTCGAGTAGTTCGTCTACTATCAGGCTCCAAAGCAGAGGGAACAGTACTCCACCCTGTGGGCAGCCCCTCGTGGTGCTAAGACGAATCTTTCTGTTTCCCACTGTTGTTTCTGCAACCCTAGAGCGCAGAAGGGCTTCTAACGGGGGGTTAACGTTTCTTCTCTCGAGCGCATTGATCACGCTAGTGTGAGACGCATTATCAAAAGCACCCTCAATATCAAAGAAGTCGCAGATCGCAACCTCGCCGTTATCCAGCGAATCCTGCAGCTCGGACGTGAGTTGGTACAGAGCAGTGTTTGTGGATCTACCCGCTCTGTACGCGTGTTGTCCGGCATGTAGGGGTGCGATCTTCAGCGCTTCCGATCTGATATGGTTGTCTATTACTTTTTCCATCCCCTTCAGCATAAAGGATGTGGGACTTATAGGCCGGAACGATTTGGCTAGCGAGTAGTCTCTCCTCCCTATCTTGGGGATGAAAATTACTTTAGCGATTCTCCATGGCTCAGGGATATACGACATCGCCAGGCTGTCTCTCATCAGCCCTAGCAGGTGTAGTAGGAGGATGACTATACCTAGCTGCAAGAGGGCCGGGAAGACGCCGTCCACTCCCGGTGACTTGTAGCTTGAAAAGGAGGCCAGTGCTCACCTGACTGAGTCTGCAGTGAACATGTTCCTTGCCTCCGGGGTTAAGGAGACGCTATCACAGAATTTCTTGAAGCTGTTTGACTTGGCAAGCCTAATCTCCTTGTTGTAGGCTGTTAGGTGCCATTTGTAGTCCTCCCAGCTGCCTGTGCGCTTGGCTTTGTTGAACAGCCTACGCACCCTAAGTCTAAGGGCTGAGAGTTTACTGGACCACCAGGGGCAGCTTTGTTTGCTGGTGGTCGTTTTCAGTGGACACGCAGGCACATTGAGAGGCGTCCACAATGGACTGGTTTATGGCACTCAGTTTGCTCTCCAGTCCAACTGTGGTCGATCTAACATCCGCCTGCCCCACTTCACTTATATTTCTAGTTAGAGTCTCTCTGAAAATACCCCAGTTCGTATTCCTAGGGGTACGAGTCGGAGGTCGGTCCCCGACTACCACCCTTAGAACAAAACGAATGATCCTGTGATCTGACAGTGAGGGCTCTTTTGACACCCGCCACTGTGAGATCAGCCCGATCATGTTGTCATTGCTCAGGGTAATGTCTAGGACCTCCCTGCGAACACTAGTTACGAAGGTTGGCTCACAACCTGCTGTGGCTGTCTCTCCCGGAAAGTATGCGGATGCGAGGACGAAGTCCGATCCTTCCTTGTCCTTCACCTGCACCGCCACTAGGTCTTGCGTTAGAAACTGAAATACAGAAAAAGTCTATATCGGCTCTAACGACTATACAAGAACGGGGTCTCTCGCTAGAGAGATCCCAGATTACCTTGCTCCTTCTCGAGTTGAGGCCTCTTACCTCTCCTCTGAACACCCAAAGTTCCTGGATTAGAAGGATGCCCAGGTTATCCGAAATGAACCTCTTCGCGATGACCGCTGAGGCCGCCGCTGCGTGATGTAGGTTCACCTGGGCCACTTCTATGCCGGTTCTGGAGCTTATAGTATGGGTTCGATGAGAGACAGGTTCTCGTCCTCGATCTCCTCATCGACCTGCATCTCCAGCCCTTCCAGAAGCTCTTGGGTGGATGGCATGCCTTCCTGCTCATTAGAGGGCTCGTTGCTTCCATCTACATCCGCGGCGGTGGTTGCAACCTGTCCAGCCGAGATGGGTTCGTTGGGGGACTCGTCTTGCCCTCCCGAAACGCTGCTACGGTCATCCCCGTCGTGGTTCCTTGGCTTGCAGACGTAGCCTTGGGCCTCCATGGCCTCTCAATAATCTTGCCGAAGCGGAAATTCAGCCTGAATCCCTTCTGCCTGATGTACTTGTACGATTCGTCGTCCATCGTGATGTTGAGGCTCCACCCAGAACCCTCAACACTGCTTGCTACGACCTTCCACGCCGAGGTACTTAAACCTTCGTTCTGGTTCCTCACCAGACTGAGCGCGAAGTCGTAGCCCTTGTTTGCACTTCTTGGGAAGAACGACAACATGCTATGCAGCTGCGGTATTTCTTCGCCTCTCCTTACACACAGGGCCGGACCCTTCCAACCCTCTATCCTTGGCGAGATCTCCTTCAGCCAGGTGGCCGACTTTTCATCCTGGCAGTCGACCAGCAGCATGCCGCCCTTAAAGAAAATGCCGTTAAAGGCGCCGGTGAAGCCGACGCCGATAGATAGGGCATTTACAAGGCAGTCCTGGAGAGCCGTCAGCTGTTCGGACTCTAAGGCCTCCGCCGGGTAGTTGCGGGGCAATACTGCCATCCGGATGCTGCTCACGGCCTCCGAATATTTGCGGCCTGCGGTTTTCACCGGCTGCTGGTTGGGGTTGGAGCGCTTTTCACTGGCCTCCTGTGGTTTATCCTCCCGTAATCTCTTGCGCCTTGGTGGCTCCTGAGGTGTTATTTGGCCACTCTTTGTTTTCTCCATGCGATCGGGTGCTTCTTGGGGTGCCGGCCTTACCTCGCTCCGTGCCTCCGACGCGGCTGCTTGAGCTCGGCGACGCCTCCGATTTCTGCGTCTTGTTGCAGCCGATCCACCATTGGCACCTGTGCGTCGTGCACTATTGGGAGAGGGGTTGTTCCCACTGCTCCTACTCAGAGCCCGCTTTTCAGCTGACTCCGGTAACATGCCGTCTTCCAGAAATCTCCCTGGATTAGGAGGTGGTAGCTCCGCCAGCCCCCAGGAGAGATTCTATGCAGCATCACCCCTGTTGGCTGGGAGATGCCGGGCTGTGCTGCGGTTTAAGCCCCTGCACCACGACAAGGTGCCTACCATTCGCAGAGGTGGTGATGAGAGAACTTGGAATCTCGGAATGGGCATAGGCTACTTTCCATCGTTTTATGTTAAAAGCCAAAATAATTCATAAGCAAAATAAATATATTTCAAAACAAGCATGTATTCAAAATTCATGTAAGAATCATTTGAACATTTTTTGTACTTCAAAAATGCGAAATAAAATCACACAGCTACTGGCAGTGTACAATGATTTTTGTTTACATACACACGTATACATACTATATGAATTATAGTGATAGTTGTAACTGAACAAGAAAAGATTGAAACATAATTTGAGATGAATTCATAATAGCTGACAAATACTTCTGTGTTTTCTTACGTGTAGTACCTAGGTTTTAGCAGTCGATTTTGCAATTACATTCGATGAATGTTGAACAAAACATTACCATATGATTAGATACATATAGGACGTGAGAAGCGGAATTAACTAATCAGCCCGATTTTTTTTATAAATAGATACGTTCGTGACGGATACAAATTGATTTTTTTATGTTTATTTATTGGGTGTCTAAAAAACAAGCAAAAATTTCATAAAGATTGTAGAAAAGTCGCTATAGCGCTATGAAAGCTTTTTTTTTTTTTTGACAAAATGCCGGGGGTTTGAACAAAAAGTATCGAAAAACTTCAACCAAATTCGGTAAGTGACGTTCCACGGATGTTTTTATGTATGAAAATTAGTAAAATCGGACTACAGCCACGTTTACTTCCCATTTAATACAATTTTGAATTCCATTTGAAACTTTGTCTTTCCATTATACAAATCAAGAATGATTTATTATATCAGGATAAAACTTTGCACGAATTATGCACGCAATTATGACTAAAAATTGCGTAAATCGAAGCGTAAGCGTATGTTTGTATGTATCCGGAATGACATCACGTAATCTTTAGTTTAACATTTTTTCACTTATTGTTTAGTTGAATTCACTTCACAATCTTTCATTCTGATTTTATTTGATATTTGGGTCAAACCACGTCAATTTATCCATGAAAATTTCGAAAAATGTCCGATTTTGAAAATTAGTAGTTCATTAGGAAGGGGACCAGACGCATAAGGTGACATTTGAACTTAAACTGCGCGCGTCGAAGGATTTGGAGAATTATTTTTTTTTAGGTTGGTAGTACTGTCAGTCACATTTATGTCAAATTTCATGTCAAAATATTAGTGTTTGAGATACGTGTCGTCGTCGTCGCGGTATAGTGAGTTCCAAGCCGGCTGTGAACGTGTCGAAGACGAAGAGCGTCCATCAACCTCAACCGATGAAGCTCACGTTCAACAAATCAAAGATTTGGTGTTGAAAAACCGTCGATTAACAATTAGAGACCTTGCTGATGAAGTTGGCATATCGAAAGGCTCAGCCAATACCATTTTGAAGGATGTTTTGGGCCTCAAGCGCGTCAAATCTCGACTGGTACCGGAAACATTTAATTTTTTGGAAAAAAGGCGTCGCGTTGATGTGTGTGAAACGATGCTTTCCGACTACCAGGGTGTCATGAAATGCATTATAACTGGCGATGAGATTTGGATCTATGCTTACGACCCCGAAACAACCAATCAATCGAGCGAATATCGTGCCAAAAAAATCGCGCCAAAGTCGCTAAAATTCTCTTTTTTTTTTTGTTAAAGTTATTGAATGTTGAAATATAGAGAACGATAAAATTGTAAAATTATTTCCTCATAAACTACTGAAGATAAATCGATGAAATTTTGTGAAGTCAAAGAAAAATCTTCATGCTATATTATAAATATTTTTTCATGATCCATTTGTTTAAATAATAATATTTTACATAATTTTTTGTTAAACAATTGAAATTTGAAAAAGTATGTAACAAAAAATATTCACCTTTAATAATCTGCAAAAAAATTTTGTTCATTCATACCATTCCAAAGATATTGAATTTTTTGTCCCCCTTCCGCTCTTAAAACGTATGGAGCATCGATCGTTGCGCAGTACGCTCATAAGCTTCCGGCATCTGTGCCGAAAGAAAAGCATAAGCGAAACGATCACAAGTTCGTTAATCAAAAATAACGCAAGAAATATTATTGAAACAACCGTTTTAATATTAAATTTGATAGAAAAATACTGTCTATAATAATACTGTCAGAATAAAGAATTTCATTCTCGTTTCCTCATTTCTCATTCACTACTTATTTCATTCATTATGTTAAGGGGTTAGGTGGGTTTGAAAATTTCAAAAAATCGATTTTTTTTGTTTGCTTTATTAAATTCAACAATGCCTCTAGAATATTGTGCTAAATTTTAAAATTTATCTGAGTAATAAGTTCGGAGATACAGCCTTTAGAACTTGTGCGCTCGAGGCTAGATGCGCTAAGTGCCCCGTCTTTAAACGTGTTTTTCTCGAAACTGTGTTCTTGAAGTCGGTGGACACGGTTTCTCGAAAAGTTATTGACCGATTTAGATCTTATTGTGTACACGTTTTTAAAATAACATTACTTAATTATTGAACGAAGGATTTTTTCTTGTTTCACTACAACTTATTTTCTTGACCAATAAATGGCGAAAATTTTACCAAAAATGAGATTTTTTTGTTCAAAGTTTGAGAAAAAAAGGAAGATTTTAATATTTTTTTATTTCCTACGTTCAAAAACGAGATTTAGATATGTACTAACGGAATATGCTTAGTTTTTTAATTCTATATGAACCAATAATAAGTTATGCTGTCCACGGTGAGAGCACTTTTTTGTGAGACACGCAGGGAAATGAGGTCTCAACGGCCGAATTTTCAACATTTTTGTATCGAAATTTCAGGATATATTGTTCGAATATGTACCTTTTATACAACATATTATATTTTTTCAAATATATGATTGGTTATATTAAAAAAAAATCGTAAAAATACTTTTTTTTGTACCTCTGAAACCCACCTAACCCCTTAAATGTTATCAACTAACAACTGTGAAAACTACACTTTTGTTACAAACTCAAATAAAAAACTCAACATCTTATGGTGATTTGCACTTAACTAAAAATATTGATCAATAATTTGTAAATTTCAACTCGTGGATTTTTACACCGCCCTAACGTTTAAGTTCTTGTTCATAAATAGAGTTTTACTGTATTGTATAGTTTACAATAATATAATTCAATGAATACCTTAGTAACAGCATCTCATGGCTTTCTGGTATACATACATATGTATAGTATATATGTTGCCTTTTGCTTTTGATTCGTAAAAATTTAAATTTATGGCACATATGTATGCTAAAATGTAACTCGTCATATTTTTCTAACTATAAGGAATATCATTATAATATTTTATCAGATGAGGGGTAACTTTTAAACAACCTTGTATCAAAAGCTCAATATCGAAAAAATGGCATATACGATAATTTTGCAAAAGATGGATGATATTTGTATTTACATGCAAAGGTGATCCTTAATAGGATAATAAAATGACTACTGAAAAATTAAATAAGTTGGATCATTGGTACATATGTACATATTTACTTATGTTAATTTAACGATTTCGAATTTTAATGCTTTGTAGAGACTTCGAAAATATGAGTGGCTTGTCGATTGTGCAAGCATGTCTGGCGCTATGCTACTATAAATCGATGCCTGAAGATCTTATTGACAAAGTGTTTTGTGTTAAATTTATTCAAAGAATAGAAGAGGAGATTCACGTGTGTTACTCTAAGGTATTGTCTTTATATTTTTTAAATTAACATAAATTTATATAATTGTTCCTGAAATGTTTATTTTTAAAACTTTGTAAAATATTTCAGGCGACTTATCCCGAACGAGTACTTAACTTAATAATGCAGTTAAATCGGACAGTGTGCCTGGATTACCCAGAGGCAAATGTACCATGGTTTCAACAAAATTACTTAGAAGCTCAACTCAGTAGAAGTAAGTTCAGATTTTTTCAATAAATATCCTAATAGTACCATGCGCTTTATTGTTTAAGATTCAAGAAGGATAATATAAGAAAACAAATTAGAATTTGGTGCTCATTTAAGCCTGTTATTAATTTTACACTGGGGCTGCTTTCAGTTAATACTATTTTCTTGCAAAATTTTGTACATACGTATATAAATTTTTGTGTTGCAAATATTTTCTAGATATGGTTAATTATCTTTCAAAAATTCGCCGTTATCATCTTCACACTTTTGTGTTGTTGAAACTTTTATTCCACTCTGAAATGAGTTGGGTTTTAAATGCTCACGATGCCTCATGTTTTGATTTTTTCGATTAGCAGTAGTAGTAACAGTTTTCAGGTTGTGAATTTTTATTCTCGAACGTTTCTTGCCGAAATTCGCGCTGATTCATGGTTTAGACTTTCATTCTGAGTCATGTGAAAATTTCATTAATTCTTTCTTGGCGTAGACACCGCTTACGCGATTATAGCCGAGTTAACAACAGCGCGCCAGCCGTTTCTACTTTTAGCAAGGTGGCGCCAATTGGAGATTCTAAACGAATACAAGTTCCTCTCCACCTGGTCTTTCCAACGAAATGGAGATCTTCCTCTGCTTCTCCCGGCAGGTACTGAGTCAAATACTTTCAGAGCTGGAGTGTTTTCATCCATACGTACGACATGACCTGGAGAGCGCAGCTGCTTTCGCTTAATTCGCTGAACTATGCCAATGTCGTCGTACATCTCATACAGCTCATCGTTCCTCGAATGCGATATTCGCCGTGGCCAACGGGCAAAATACCATACATCTTTCGCTGAACGTCGACTCATCAGTTGTTGTCATCGTCCATGCCTCTGCACCATATAGTAGGACGGGAATAATGAGTGACTTATAGAGTTTGGTTTTTGTTCGTCGAGAGAGGACTTTACTTCTAAATTGCCTACTCAGTCAAAAGTAGCACCTGTTGTCAAGAGTTATTGGTTATTGATTTCAAAGCTGATATTGTTGTTGCTGTTAACGCTGGTTCCAAGATAGATTATCTACAACTTCGAAGTTATGACTGCCAACAGTGACCTGGGAGCCTAGTCGCGAGTGCGACGACTGTTTGTTTGATGACAGGACCATTGCTTTGCTTTCTTATTTAATCTAGAGAAAGCAGAACTAACTGCGCGGGTGTTGAGGCCAATGATATAAACATTATCGACGTACTCCAACAGCTGATGGAGCTTTTGGTATTGCTCAACGTCAGTTCACACAGTCGTATGAATTTTGCGGGAATACCAAATTCACACATCGCGGCATAAAGGATTATCTTTTCACGGTTCTTTTCCAAGATTTGGCGCATGGTCGGTTGTTGATTTTCCAGGTTTAAAGCCACACTGATAAAGTCCAATCAATTCGTTGACGGTGAGCTTTAATCCTTCACGCAATATGCTCGATAGAACCGTATATGCGATGTTTAAGAGACTTATCGCACGTTAGTTGGCGCAGATTGCGGGGTCTCCTTTTTTGTGGATTGGGTAGAGCACACTTAACCTCCAATCGTTGGGCATGCTTTCGTCCGACCATATTTTACAAAGAAGCTGATACATGCTCCCTATCAGTTTTTACCCACCGTGTTTGAATAGCTCGGCCGGCAATCCCTCGGCCCTCGTTGTGTTGTTCTTCAGATGGGTAATTGCTATTCGAACTTCTTCATAGTTGGGTAATGGAACGTCTGCTCCATCGTAATCGATTGGGGAATCAGGTTCGCCTTCTCCTAGCGTCATGCTTTCACTGCTGTCTGCAAAAATGTTTCTCGATTCCCTCTTCAACTCTCGGTATCAATCCCATCCCGCACGTGTTTTGGTCGATCGTAACTTTGCGAGGTAGGCAGTCTGTTTTCTGTCCGCTGCGATACGGCACTCCTCGTCGTACCATATGTTCTTTTGCCTTTTCCGAACCAATGGTTTCCGTTGCAGCTATACGTAAGGAGCTTGAAATGCTGTCCCACACTTTCCATTAATACAATTATGATCAGCGAACCATTATAAAATTTGTTTTTGCTAGATCATAATTATATCGAATGTGAATGTATACATTGTGGTTTTTGTAGCGATAATCTAAAACCTGTTTGGAGGAAAAGGTTAATTCGTTAAAGTCAGGTAGGTTTAGAAAACGAGCGGGTTTGCCGGGATCCGACCATGTGGAATTGGGTGTTAAATTTGTAGGTAGGAATTCATGTCAATCTGGTTCCGCTATGGGCGGCGGTTTGACTAAATGGACGGTGTTTATCAAGAAGAAGTCGCCCTATAAGGTAGTGAGCCTTTTGTTCACCCTACGGTTGCTTGTAAGATTATCTAATCCAGATAGACGTATGTCTTAATATATCAAATTGATGTGTATAATCACAAGAATTTAATTCCGTATACGTTCATCGGTCAGTGTAAGTATTTTGGGTAAAAATATAGCTATGTTTTTAGTATCTATGGCTCTTGGCATTTTGAAGAGATTAGTTGCAGATGGGGAGGAAATAGGTACGCTCACAAATTGCCTTTAATCGAAATCACATGAAGCTAAAAATTAAGATACAAAACTGTATTTTGGTAACGTAGTATAGAGGTGGTAAAAGCCTTAAAAGGAAAGGAAAAGGGGTGAAATCGGATAATAACCAAGTCCTTCCCTAATTTAACGCTTTATCGTTAAACGTAATGCTACATTGTGAAAATGGGCGAAACCGACATACCTCCCATATATCGTATTTGTACCCTGCACGGGGTGTATAAAGTTTGCCACGATGTTTGTAATACCCAAAAGGAAACGTATAACCTATAAAATATATATCTATAAATTATGAGCGTGATAAGCTGAGTCGATTTAACCATAGTCTGTTCATCCGTAATAAAAAATAAATTATTGCCCGTATCACTAGCTTATTGGTCAGGATTAAAAGGAGCATAGAAACCTTCAGGTTCCATCAAGAATCTTCATGACAGAACAAGACGATTAGTCCGGAATGTAATGATCTCAAAGAATTGAAGCTTTCTCTCGCTGCGTCCTACTACCATAGATCTAAGCGACCATATTGGTGCGAAGATTATGACCGATTGACTGTCGTTCGGTTGTGCCAGCGGCTATACTTTGTAATTATTATGTAATGTATTTTATTTCTCAATGTATTTTCTCAATTCTGCAATATCATACAATTCTGATTTTCTATAAATGGTATACCGCCCCAACCAGTACATTTTAAATTGGCATATCTTTTGTTCTTGGGTTACTTGGCATTAACATTAGAGTAGAAAAGCGCAATTATTATCAAGTATTTTATTGACATCATCTGTAGATATGTAAAAGTTTCTATGATATTTTGAAAAATAAAAGGTGGTAGGTAATAAACTAAAAAATAATTTAAAGCAAAAAGCAAGTTTCAAGAGATGCATTTTAGCAAAAGTAAGTGAAGATTTGTTCTTGGATATACTACAGTTTGGTGCCGATGTAATGCAAGCAATGGAGAATTCTATTCAGAATTTAAGAATTCAAAGTACTGCCGAAGGTGTTTCAGCAGTGAGCAGAATGTGGCAAATAGAATCTACGCCACAAACTATTCAGGTCGCACCACCTGAAGCCGCGTCTGGCGTTGAAAGAAAATATCAACGTCGAGCAAAAATGCTCAAAAGCACGATGGATGAAATACGAAGAAATGCATTGGATTCTCTCGAGTAAATGAGAGAATTCAAAACCAAGCTTCAAATACAATTTGAAAATGTTGAAGAATCATATTTTGAAACTCAAAATATCAAATTAGTTGAAACAACTGAAGAATCTATTGAGGAACAAATAGATGTATTTCGTCAAGAATACAAAATCATCATCGAAAGGATAACGGAGAAATTAAATAATTATAATTCACCACAAACAATGTATTCCAATATAAAACTGCAGGAAATTAAAATTCCGATGTTTTACGGTGAAATGAAACAATGGTCGTCATTCCACGATCTTTTTAAAAGTTTGGTGCATGATTCGAAGCACTTTACAGAAGTGGAAAAGATGTTCCGATTGAAGACATCATTAGGTGGAGAAGCTGGTAGATTAATTCAACATCTACCAGTAACAGCAACAAATTATGAAGCAGCTTGGCAAATTCTCAAGGAAAGGTATGAGAATAGAAGGCTACAATTTACAGCACAAGTAGACAGACTACTTGATCAACCGACAGCAAATGGAGAAAGTGCACAAAGCATGAAGCAGCTGTTAGATACCACCAAAGAATGCATTTATGCATTAAAAGGGCTAAATCTAAATTTAAATGACGAACAAGCCATCATAGCTCGGATAGTGGTTCGAAGACTAGACAAAGAAAGTCTACGCTTATATGAGCAAAACGTAAAAAAAAGTAGGGATATACAAAGCCTAGATGACGTCTTCAGTTTTCTGAAACGACAGAAAACCAACTAAATGGAACAATCAAAAGCAGCCACAGCGAACACCTACATTTTATACAGCGGCACAAAATAATTGTGTATACTGCAAGGTTCCTGGGCATCAAATTGGTGAACGCAGAAAGTTTTAGACATTGACTACGATGAATCGAAGAAGATTCATAACAAACAACAAGTTATGCTACATTTGCCTTGATCACGTATATAAAGGAAAATGTAATAATAAAAAGAAGTGCAATAAGTGTGAAAGAAATCATCATAATTTATTGCACTTCAATGAATTCCAAAAAGGAAAAGGAGGAAGTGAAGAAAATGTCACAAAAACATCTTCCACAATGATGACGAAACATTCGGAAATGGCGATACTCCTAGCAACAGCACAGATAAGGGTGAAGGCAGCAAATGGAGAGTATGTGACATTGCGAGCTCTAATCGATCAAGGATCCCAAAAAACTACTATTTCCGAAGAAGCATCTCAAATACTTCATTTACCAAGAAGAAGAGAAGTAACTGAACTACAAGGTTTAGGAAATACCACAGTGGGAGTGTCCAAATTTAAAATCAACATTAAAATCAAGCCGAGATTCCTAAGCAACGAGGCGTACAATGTCGAAGCACTAATTTTGCCGAAATTAGCGAGTGCTCAACCAGACAAAACGTTTAAATGGGATGTAAAACAATTAAAAAACTACACTTTAGCTGATCCCAATTTCAAGAAATCAGATCGAATCGATATTGTCATTGGAAGTGACATATATGCCGACATACTAGAAGAAGGTATATTTAAAAAGGATCGAATACTAGGTCAAGCTACGAAATTGGGCTGGATATTGTCGGGAGTTTTACAACAACCGAGAAAAAACAATACAATTTTAGCAGCGGTTACTACAACATTAGAGAAGTTTTGGGAAGTAGAAGACACTACAACTCCAGCAGATACAGCAGACGATGATGAATGCCTAAGAATTTTTGAAAAAACAACAGTAAGAAATGGAAATAATCGATTTGTCGTCAATCTACCTTTTAAACAAGAAAAAGAATTGGGCGATTCTCGCAAACAAGCTATGGCGAGGTTTCTTAATCTTGAGAAAAGGTTCGCTACAAATAAAGAGTTAAAACAACAATATGTGCAATTTATGGAAGAATATTCAGAAATGGGCCACATGAAAAAAGCAAGTGAAAATAAATGCGGAAAATACTATTTGCCACATCAAGCAGTGATTCGAGAAGACAGTAGAACGACTAAACTACGAGTAGTTTTCGATGCGTCTGCAAAAACTACAAATGGAAGTAGTTTAAATGACATCCTCTTCATAGGACCGAGACTTCAAAGAGATATATTTGATATTATAATCAAATGGAGACTTTGGCAATATGTATTAACTAGTGATATTGAAAAGATGTTTCGACAAATTAAATTAACAGATAGTGATCAAGATTACCAACGTATATTGTGGAGAGAAACAAAAGGAGAGCCGATAGAAGAATACAAACTACAAACAGTTACATATGGGACAGCATCAGCTCCTTTTTTGGTAACGAGAACTTTACAAGAAATTGCCAAACTATGCGAGCCCCACAACTATTTGCTTTCAAACATCATTAAAAACGACTTCTACATGGACGATTTAATGACAGGAGCAGATTTAATAGATGAATGTAAGGTCATTCAGTATGAAATATCGAAACAACTACAAAAATATGGATTTCACTTAAGGAAGTGGATTTCAAACAACAGTGAAATCATAGCAACAATTCCGGTAAATAACGCGAATGAAGTAATAAAAATAGCAGAAGACGAAACAATAAAGACATTGGGTATTCAATGGGATCCTACCAAAGACATGTTTGGATTTAATACGAATCTTTCAACGCAAAAGCTGGTTACAAAAAGACAAGCATTGTCTGATTTAGCGCGAATTTTCGACCCAATGGGATGGCTTTCACCAACAACCGTTATAGCAAAGTTATTTATACAGAAACTTTGGTTGATGAAACTCAACTGGGACGAGTTACTTGACGAGAATTTAACAAAAGAATGGCAAGAGTTTATGCAGCATATACCAGAGATAAAACGAATAAAAATTCCTAGATGGTTTGAAACTAAAAACAACTTTAAATTTGAACTACATGGATTCGCAGATGCTTCAGAGAAAGCTTATGCAGCAGTTGTATATGCTAAAGTTAGATCAGTTATAACAATTGTTGCTGGTAAAACTAAAGTGAATCCAATTAAAAATAAGAAAACGTTACCAAAACTGGAACTATAACGTTAGCATGGATAAATAATTGCCAAAGTAAAGACAGATTTATTAGAACACGAATAGAAGAAATCAAATTACTTGTTTCCAATGCGAAATGGCAACACGTTGGAACAAAGGACAATCCAGCTGATGTAGCAACCAGAGGGGTACTGGCGAACAAACTAATAGAACATGATCTATGGTGGAAGGGACCAAAATGGTTGCGAGAAGAGGAACATCATTGGCCAATAAAGAAGATTATTCAAATCGATGCAACGTATGTGACAACCTCAGAGGAATTACATTTCTTGGATAAGGTAATACTTAAATATTCTAGTTTAAGCAAATTAATAAGGGTAGTAGCTTATATTTTGCGATTTGTAAAAAGAACAAGAGGAAAAAATTCCCTGAATACTTAGTTAAATCTGAAATGATGGAAGCTGAAGAAATGTTAATAAGATATCAGCAAAAATTACAATTTAGAGAGGAAATTCAGAGTTTAGAAATAAAAAAAGAAATTAATCATAAAAGTAGCATTGCAAGCTTAAATCCAATTTTGGATAATAAGGGAATCCTTCGTGTAGGAGGTAGATTGGGTAATTCAAATCTTCAATTTAATCAAAAGCCCCCAATAATATTAAATAAGTCACATTTGTCATCATTGATAATTGAAAATATTCATAAAATAACTTTACATGGAGGAAACAAGTTGATGGAATCAATGATTAGAAGGAATTACTGGATTGTTGGATTGAAGAATTCTATAAAAAAGACAATTCGAACTTGTAGTAGATGCGTACGTTACCGCAAAAAAGTAGCAAAACAATTAATGGGAAATCTTCCAGAATTCCGAGTATCTATGTCAATTCCATTTACACACGTTGGTATAGACTATGCAGGACCGATTCGTATGAAATGTTCAAAAGGAAGAGGACAAAAAACATTTAAAGGATATATAGCTGTATTTGTTTGTATGGCAACAAAAGCTATTCATTTAGAAGCAGTAAGTGATTTAACAACCGAAGCGTTCCTAGCTGCTTTGAAAAGATTTTTTGCTAGAAGAGGTAAAAGTCAACATATATATTCGGACAATGGAACAAATTTTGTCGGAGCTTGTAGAAGATTAGACCGAGATTTTAAAATGACAATCAAAAATAATTCAGCCGTAGCTCCCATATTAGAAGCAGATAAAATTCAATGGCATTTCGGGCCCCCGGCAGCTCCTCACTTCGGAGGAATTTGGGAGGCAGGAGTGAAGTCGGTGAAATATCATTTAAAAAGAGTGATAGGCGAAAGTAAATTGACATTTGAAGAAATGATTACTTTGCTATCATAGATTGAAGCAGTACTGAATTCACGACCTTTATGTGCGATAGATAGTGAAAGCGATATAGACGTTTTAACGCCTGGCCATTTTTTAATAGGATATCCAATAATAGATTGTCCTGAAGCAATTAATGATAACCAAATAGGTTCATTAGATAGATGGAAATTAATACAAAAACTTAAAAAAGACTTTTGGAAACGATGGGAAAGCGAATATGTTGTAATGTTGCAACAACGCATGAAGTGGAAAACCAAACAAGCTAATCTCGTACAAGGACAAATAGTTATTATTAAAGATGAAGAAACTCATCCAGCCAAATGGCCATTAGGAAAAATTATTGAAACTCATCCGGGAAAGGATGGAAATATAAGAGTTGTAACTCTAAAATTACAAAATGGCATACTTAAACGGCCCGTTCACAAATTATGCCCACTGGAGGTAACAAACAGCAGTAGAGCAGAGGAAGCAAATCATGTGACAAGTTTGCTGACTTCGAGAATAACAAAAAATACTGCAACCTCAGAACGACCGAGTAAATCAAGCAAATTGATGATGTGGTTCTTAACGATACTCATGCTAGCAACACAAACTAAGTCATTATACATTAATGATACATCTAAATTAGGAGCTTCAGTGACTAAACTAAAAAATAATACAGTAATATATTTGGAACCGATTAGTAAAATTTACTTAAGATTTCAAAATGGAATTTAATAGTCTATTACGAATTAGGTACTTATTATGATCGGATGCATAAAATACAAGAATTTATTAACAGACTTGAAAATCAATGCAAAATATTGACCTATTACGAAGATGCCTGCATAATGATTACTGCAACTTTAAATGACAAATATAATATTCTTAAAGCAAATAATGAATTGTTTATGAAAAAACAAAATAGAAAAAAGCGTGCACCATTCGAATTCGTTGGTTCAATTTACCATATATTATTCGGAATTATGGATGCTGATGAGCGAGAAAATATGGAATCAAATATTAGAAATATTTTCGACAACCAAAAAGATATAGCAAAATTGTTTAAAAGGCAGACATCGGTAGTTGATTCTACCATAAATGTATTAAAAAAGACAACAGATGAAGTTAACCGTAATTTTGAGAAAATGAATCAACAACTTAATAAATTTTATAACGAACTAATAAAAGATCAAAATGCTGAACGAATGACCTTGATGTTTCAAATATTAACCATTTCAATAGGAATAGTTATGGACGAATGTGAAGAAATCCAAACTTCAATAATTAATCTTCTAATTGACATAAATCATGGTCGCATAAATCCAAAACTATTAAAGCCTTCGCAACTTAATAAAGAAATTGAATTTATTAGAAACAAACTACCACACAAATTAATACTACTTGGAAGACAATCGGGTAACGAATTAAAATAAATTTATAAATCGATGACTGCTAAAGGTTTAATTGTTGATTCACGGCTAGTCATAAACCTAGAAATTCCCTTAATATCGTATGAACCGTCAAACGTATATAAATTAAATCCACTTCCAATAAATTACAAAGGGAATATGGTTATTCCAGAAATAAAGGCAGAATATTTAATATACAAGTTTGATTTGAATCAATATTCACTTATAAACCAAGTAGATCTAGATAAATATTCTACTAACTCAGAGAATCATTACCAATGTCCTGGAAATTTAGCTTGGAAATCAGCGACGGATAATTCATGTGAAGTAGCAGCTTTAAAACAATTAGAAAATGAAGCATGTAATTTCAAACCGTCTACAAATGAAAACGTTTGGATAAAATTATCTTCTCAAAATCGGTGGCTTTACAAGATATTTAGCAAAGCAATGATATATCTAGAATGTGATAATAATCAACAAATGCATATGGAAATCCCTAGTCAAGGCATTATGACAATAAGAGAAGGATGCACAGTCCGGCATGAAGGAGTAACTATAACAGCATCTCATCACGTACAATCTGAAATTAAAAAAGAATTGTTATCCTCTTCTTGGGTTAAAGATATTGAAGATATTCCAGAAATACAAATAAAACCTTTTGATTCAACATTAATAAACAATACCAAAGATATCGCACATCTTAAACAACAAATAGAACTCCTCAAAACAGAAAATATAAAATTAAAAAGTATAAATTTTCATCACGTAAGTGGTCACGTTTCGCTAACATTAGTTTTGATAATAGCATTAATCATTACTATTTTATATATAAGATCCAAATGTGTAACAAGAACTGTGACTGTTCCATTTGAACTTCCAGTTAGACATAATTAAAAAATAATAATAAAACATAATATACAAGTAAAGTTAAGATACAACTTTGGCCCCTGGCAGAATGTTCATAAAGATATGAACATGAAAGTTTTGTAACCTTAAGATAGAATTATATATACAAAATTATATTTTTAACACAACTACATTAATACATAAAAATATACATGTAAACAATAAATTAAATAAAAAGTATATACAGTCCACTAAATGTCAAGTGCAATGGTAAGCAACAAAATTGTAATATGAGACTTGCTCATAAAAATGTGAAAATCATTGCACATAAAAGAAAACTCATAAATTAGAGTATACATAATACTAATATTAAAATACAAAATATACATACTCGAAATATTAATACACACAAGCAACAGATAAGAAAGTATCAAGCGTGTGTACGTATGTGTATAAGTGCGTTAGATGCACTAATCTAAAAAACTATAAAATATCAATGCGTTGGTATCTGTAAAAATGCAATAAAAATGTAATACATATTTACACATGTGTATGCACACTAAGCATACACACATATACATATATACATAGTTAAGAAATTAGAATTAAGAAATGTATTGAGGGAAGAAATTTTAATAAAGAAAATCAGAGTCAAAAGTGAACTCTCACAGTACAGACTTAAGCAAAGACTGTTTTTTCTGTACAGCCGAAAATAATTGAAATCCGTCCAATAAGTAACTGACTACCTTTTTTTCCTTCATGACCAACGATGTGCTCAGAATAAGATTGAGATTGCAAGGTGATTGCTTATGCAAGTAATATGTACATCAGTCGTCCTAAATGATTTCATGGAAAGAAAAGAGAGTGAAGAAACTGTAGTCCTTTCTCCTCTACGATAGTATAGTTGGCTGAGATCATCAAATGTGCGCTCTTGGCTAGTTAAGGAACACCTCACCTCGTTACAAGAGTTTAAATGACCTAAGCATCTCCATACATGTATACACCAGTCTACCTGGGAAAAACTGGCGCACGCTAGGACAACCCACTACATCTGAGAACACCACAACACTCAGCAAGCGGTCACCACACGACGACGTAGTACACCATCAACATAACAAAAAGAAATTGGATGATCGCTCACATTACATTCGTTTTTGATACCTTTCGTTCTGCGCTACGCCGCGTGAACACCACTCGATTGGGTATTCGTCCCACGATAACTAGAAACAACTTCGTGCAAATCTAGTTCCTGCGAGCAGCATCTTATCTCAACCCATCAACGCTGCGTTTATATATCTATATGTACATATTTAAAATTTCATTGTATTTTAAATATACAAAAAGTGAAAATAATTGTGCACCAAATTACCCGCGCATTTTTATTTGCAATAAATTATTTGGTGTAAGTAATCTTTGAATACCCTAAAATTTAGGGGTTTAAACATGTACCTTCGAGCCATTCCGAATGGCACTATTGGTTTCGTCCAAGAAAAAAATCTTTCAAATCGTAGTAACAAAATGTTAAAAATACAAAACAAACCAAAAAATAAAACTGAACAAAAACCAGTGCAGTGCGGAAAAGTGTGGTGGCGAACAAAAACAAAAAAACAGTATTTACACCCTCTCCAGAAAGTATGAGGAATTCTTCCTTTAAATCTACCGCTTATATGGAAGACAGGTAATTTTTTTTTCTAGGTTGGTACAACTGTCCTTAATTACGATGCCAAAAATTAGTGCGATCTATGTTTGTTTGCTCAATGATATTTGTTAGTGTTTGGTAAAAATTTAACACAAATACATTAAAAAAATTTGTAAATTTTTTTTAAACACTACTGGGGTCGACTGACATAAACAGCTGCTGTAAACACACTGGTTGACAGACTGCGCTAATTTTGGCATCATAATTAAGGACAATTGTACCAACCTAGGAAAAGAAATTTACCTGTCTTCCAAATCGGTAAAAGTTTAACCAATTATAAAACAAAATTTAATGTCGGCTCTTTGTTCGAAGCTTATTTTCGTACCGATAACACAAACATCTTCTTAATTGGCTTAGACACCGCTTACGCGATTATAGCCGAGTTAACAACCAAGTTCTTCTTTTCGCAACATGGCGCCAATTGGATATTCCAACCGTAGCCAGGTCCTTCTCCACCAGGCCCTTCCAACGCAGTGGAGACCTTCCTCTTCCTCTGCTTCCCCCGGCGGGTACAGCGTCGAATACTTTCAGAGCTGGAGTATTTTCGTCCATTCAGCCAACATGACCTAGCCAGCGTAGCCGCTTTTTTTAATTCGCTGATCGTTCCATCGAATGCGATATTCGCCGTGGCCAATGCGCAAAGGCCAACTCATCAGTTGTTGTCAATCTCAAGCCTCTGCACCATATAGCAGGACAGGAATTATGAATGACTTATAGAGTTTGGTTTTTGTTCGTCGTGAGAGGACTTTACTTCTCAAGTGCCTATTCAATCCGAAGTAGCATCTGTTGATAGAACTAAGATTGCTAAATAAAGAAAGAGGAATTATATCGAAATAGAGAAATTCAGCGAATTGCTCATATTTGCTTATTATCATATGGCAGCGCTCCATTTCCTCATAACTGTTAGCACATAAATGATGCTCAATACGAGTGTAAAAAGTGATTTGTAAAATATAGATTTTTTTCTTATAAAACTTACAAAAAGTGTAAATTGTGAATTTGGTTAAATGTTTACAGTTTAATTAAATGAATTTGAAGTGAAAAGTGGGTTAAATCTAGTAAAATAGTTTGTTGAAATGTTCGAATTTTGTGAATTTTTGAACTTTAAAGTCGAATATCTCGTAAACTAAGCGTTTACGGTACCTATATAAATATATATATTTTATATATATTTTTTAATCAGGAGGATTTCCTCTTTCCAACGGTACCTTCAGATCGCGGCGCCAAAAAAAATCGGAATTGTACTATTTAAATATATCTATAGTATAATACATATTAGACTATATAAAATTGCATATTTATTTACTTATGAACATATACATAAGACCTTTCAATCCCGTTTTCAATTTTCAGTATTTTTCGAAAAAATATAATAACATTCACATACATACATATATGTTAATAAAACAAGAAAAAACGTTAACTTCGGTTGCACCGAAGCTAAATACCCTTCACAGGTGCATTTCTGTTAGTAACTATGTGTCCAGTTTGTATGGAAGCTATATGCTATAGTAACCCGTTCTGAACAAGTTTTTTAGAGATTACACTGTTGCCTTAAAAAATAATCTATACCAAATTTCGTAAATATATCTTGTCAAATGTAAAAGTTGTCCATACAAGAACTTGATTCCGATCGTTCAGTTTGTATGGCAGCTATATGCTATAGTTAACCGATCTGAACAATTTCTTCGGAGATTACATTGCTGCCTTAGAAAAAAATGTATACCAAATTTCGTGAATATATAGTTGTGTTCACGAAAATAGTAGTGCGACAGCACATAACACTCCAATCTTATTGCTGACATGTTCTATCTTGCAAGTTGAACATTTCGACAATACTTTCGTAGAACAGAATATTGTTAACAAAAAACACCAAATTGCCGTTATTTTTATTTTGCGTTGCTTTTTTTATTGTATATTTCAATATTTGCCCCAAAAGTCTCTTGCTCATTAAAATAGTAGTGCTTGACGGGAATAGTTGAAAAAAATTAAAATTTTTTTTTTTTTTAATTTTAACTGACATCAGTAAGTGTATTAAAATAATGTAGTAATTATGTGATATAAATTTATTAAAATCGCTCTTTATTTCTTGTTTAGTGGGTTGAAAAAAAGCATTGCTCAATCAAAAAGCACGAGTTAATAGTTAAGTTAAGAGATCAAGGCAAGCCATATAAAGATTTCGAAGAAATTATTGGTTGCACTGCTCCGATGATATTTAATGTTATTCATCATACTATTAAGCCGGAAACTCGTGGTGGTAAGCGCAAGACTACATTTCTAGAGGACAGACAAATTGTGCGATACAGCAAAGCGAAGCTTTCGGCGTCGTTAAAAATAATTAAAAATGAATTGAATATAATGGCCAGTGCTGTCACAGTTAGCCGAAGGCTAATAGAAGCTAATTTACATGCAAGGAGTCCGAGAAAAGTACACCTTTTGACGAAGAAGCACGTCAATGCAAGAATAAAAAGTTGCGAAAGACCATAAGTATAGTTAACCAAAAGTGGCACAATATTTTATTTACGGATGAGATCAAAATTGTTTTGTTTGATGGTATAGGCTCCAGGCAGTGTGTTCGTTGTCCCCCAAACACAAAATACCACCCAAGGTACACCATAAAGGCAGTTAAGTATGGTGGGCTAAAGACTATGGTGTGGGCTTGTTTCTCGTATGCTGACGATGGTCCAATCTCTTTGATCAGGGGCATTATGGAACAAGCAGTGTACATTAATACATTGAAAGATGTAATGCTACCTTATGCTAGTTGGAAAATGTCGTTAAAAGGACATTTCAACAGGATAATGATCCTAAACATACGAACAAACTAGCTAATCAGTGGTTTGCATCTGAAAATATCTACGTGATACCATGGCCAGTACAATCTCCGGACCTAAACCCGATCGAAAACTTATGAGGCGATGTCAAGAGAAGCGTAGCAAAAACAAAACCATCGAAAAGCACACAGCTTTGGCAAGTTTTTAAGGAGGCATGGGCTCAAATCTCTGTGACGCGTTGTGGGGACCTTATTGATTCCATGTCATTCCGATGCCTAGCCGTTATAAATAACAACGGATTTACAACAAAATATTAGATCTTAGGAAACATATTAAATATTTACTGTTACTTTCATATTCATAGTTTTATCGTCTTTTTTAATGGCCACTACTATTTTCTTGAACAGCATAATTTTCCAATTTTATTTTAATTTAATAACTGTATGTAAACTAAAAAATTTTTTTGGTAGATAAAACTGTAAATATATCATACATTAATTAAAAATTAGGTTTTTTATAACTTTTTTATCGAATATTGTTCTTATCATGAGATTTGACTGTTAAATAGTTAGTAGCCACCGGCACTACTATTTTCATGAACACAGCTGTATCTTGTCAAATGTGAAAGTTGTCCATACAAGAACTTGATTCCGATCGTTCAGTTTGTATGGCAGCTATATGCTATAGTTAACCGATCTGAACACTTTCTTCGGAGATTACATTGCTGCCTTAGAAAAAAGTATATACCAAATTTCGTGAATATATCTTGTCAAATGTGAAAGTTGTCCATACAAGAACTTGATTCCGATCGTTCAGTTTGTATGGCAGCTATATGTTATAGTTAACCGATCTGAACAATTTCTTCGGAGATTACATTGCTGCCTTAGAAAATAATATATACGAAATTTCGTGAATATATCTTGTCAAATGTGAAAGTTTTCCATACAAGAACTTAATTCCGATCGTTCAGTTTGTATGGCAGCTATATGCTATAGTTAACCGATCTGAACAATTTCTTCGGAGATTACATTGTTGCCTTAGAAAATAATATATACCAAATTTGGTGAAGATACATTGTCAAATGCGAAAGTTTTCCATATGAGAACTTGATTCCGATCGTTCAGTTTATATGGCAGCTATATGTTATAGTGGTCCGATATCGGCCGTTCCGACAAATGAGCAGCTTCTTGAAGAGAAAATGACGTTTGCAAAATTTTAAAAGGATATCTTAAAAACTGAGGGACTAGTTCGTATATATACAGACAGACGGACAGACAGACGGACATGGCTAAATCGACTCAGCTCAACATACTGATCATTTATATATATACTTTATAGGGTCTCCGACGCTTCATTCTGGGTGTTACAAACATCGTGACAAACTTAATATACCCTGTTCAGGGTACAAAAAGTATAACAAAATATACATAATTTGTAAGAACTATACAAAATACTTATTAATACATTTGTACACACACATATTCCAAGTCCATATTGGCAATTATTCGGCAATACTCTCGTTCTTTGGCAAACAAAAACAAGTAGGATTGCGTGCCAAAAGCGAATTAATGTCACTAACGAACTCTCGATTGCTTAAGAACATGAGCAGAATCATAAAATCACACAAACAATTTGAGCATACTAATGGAAAAAGCAATTTGATCTCTTCAACCAGCTCTCAATTGCACGAAACACAAGTACATATGTACGTATAAAGGTACATACAAGGCCATGTATTAAGGTGTACCTAAATACTAACATAAGGGCGTAAAAAGTGTTAATTAATTAAAAGTGCGAATTTGTCTAAATAAATTAGTCTAAATAATAAATTAAAAAACTAAACCAACTTTCAAACTTAAAACTAAAATAAAATAAATATATATCAGTATAAATATTATTATTGGAATTTAAAAAGAAACGGTAATAATAACACGGAATAACATACTCGTCCCGCATGTGACACAGAAACATTTTATGGAGGTCATGAAGAATGGCCGTCCTTCCAAAAGATGTTTACAGCCGTTTACATCAACCATCCAGAATTATCAAAAGCACACAAATTGTATCATCTCCGATACCAAACTAAGGATTAAGTAGGCGTAATAGTAAAACAGTTCGCTCTTAATGACACAGTTTCAATTTGGCTTGGGAAGCTCTAAAAGCTAGATATGAAAACGAAAGAATACTGGTCGATAAACAAGTAACGACACTAATGAACTTGCCAAAAGTTAAGAAAGAAACAAGTGTAGAATTCATCAAACTAGAATTCACTCTTTCAAATTGTTTGTTGGTTCTCTCGACACTAAATATTGCCACAGACTCTCATCGCGAAACTCCTATAAAAAGATCCACGGGTTTCATTGCAAAAGCAAATCCCGAAACATAAAATTCGAAAAATCGCAAAGAGACATCATGTTATTCAAAGGCTCAAAAATCTCAATCGCTGCACAGAGAAACACAAAGTGGACTAGTTACAGAACTAGTTACCACCATACCAACTCAAATTGAGTATAATACAAACAAATACCTTAATTCACAATTAAGGAAATTTCGAAAGTTAAGGAAACTTCCCCCCATAACTACGCGATCAAATAACGGCCAGTACGTCGTACAACTACCTTTAGAGCCACAATTATCTAACACCCCACATATTGGCAGAAAAAACAAAGCCAGAATTCAGTCTGACAATTCCAATAATAAAAATTCAAATATATGTTACTTTTTTCGATATCCTTCGCGACCTATGACTCTTGACGAAAGATTTATGGGACGAACAAATGAAACCGAACTGAAATTTCGCGGATACAAATACCGCGTTGGGTAAACTATTACCCATATCCATATTAAGCAACATTTTATCGGACACAAAGCGATACCACACACATTTCAATATAGCAAAAGGTAAATTACATCGCTGCTCCGATTCCACATATTTGGAAAAACCACCATTTACATAAAAAACTTGTATATTCAATCGTACGTACCAGAAAGTCGAAAAATGTACACATTTCGTTCAATATTCATAGATAAATTTTCAAATTATAAATAAAAAGTCAGGAAAATTAAGGGATCACCAAACTCCCAGTGACGCACCTACATACACTTACAAAAAGCAAAGGTCCCTCTTATGGCATCTATCCAAGTGGGTGAGTTATGGGACTCAGCTGTAAATAGTTTCAAATTAACTTTAAACAAATGTGTACATTAATAAGAATCGAAGCCAATCTCAATTCACGAGCAATTCACTCTGCGCTCGCAAGATCCCTCTCATTGAACAGCCTTAAGGTATGTTTTCATGACGCACCGATTCTGACCATGCCTGGACCAGGCGTGGAGTTGCAACATTTAATAAGCCGACATTAAAGAAATTGTCAATAACCGCCAATAAAAATACATATAAACGAGTTTAAAAATAATACAAGTCGTGAAGTCATAAAATTCATATAAAAGGTATTTCAATATGACCCATTCATACATGATGAGGTTCTTCTTCCTAATTGGCGTAGACACCGCTTACGCATTTCTTCTTTTTGCTACGTGGCGCCAATTGGATATTCCAAGCGTAGCCAGGTCCTTCTCCACCTAGTCCTTCCAACGGAGTGGAGGTCTTCCTCTTCTGCTTCCCCCGGCGGGTACAACGTCGAATACTTTCAGAGCTGGAGTATTTTCGTCCATTCAGATAACATGACCTAGCCAGCGTGGCCGCTTTTTTAATTCGCTGAACTATGTCAATGTCGTCGTATATCTCATACAGCTCATCGTTCATCGAATGCGATATTCACCGTGGCCAACGCGCAAAGGACCATAAATCTTTCGCAGAACTTTTATCTCGAAAACTCGCAACGTCGACTTATCAATTGTTGTCATCGTCTATGCCTTGGACGGGAATTATGAGTGACTTATAGAGTTTGGTTTTTGTTCGTCGAGAGAGGACTTTGCTTCTCAACTGCCTACTCAGTCCGAAGTAGCACCTGTTGGCAAGAGTTATCCTGCGTTGGATTTCCAGGCTGACATTGTTGGTGGTGTTTACGCTGGTTCCAAGATAGACGAAATTATCTACGACTTCAAAGCTATGACTGTCAACAGTGACGTGAGAGCCAAGTCGTGAGTGCGACGACTGTTTGTTTGATGACAGGAGATATTTCGTCTTGCCCTCGTTCACTGCCAGACCCATTTGTTTTGCTTCCTTGTTCAGTCTGGAGAAAGCAGAACTACGAGCGAGGATATCAATATCATCGGCACACGCCAGCAGCTGTACACTCTTATAAAATATTGTACCTGCTCGATTAAGTTCTGCAACTCAAACTATTTTCTCCAGCAGCAGATTGAAGAAGTCGCACGATAGGGAGTCGCCTTGTCTGAAACCTCGTTTGGTATCGAACGGCTCGGAGAGGTCCTTCCCGATCCTGACGGAGCTTTTGGTGCTGCTCAACGTCAGTTTGCACAGCCGTATTAGTTTTGCGGGGATACCAAATTCAGACATCGCGGCATAAAGGCAGCTCCTTTTCGTGCTGTCGAATGCAGCTTTGAAATCGTGAACGTCTGCTCCATTGTCATTGATTGGGGAATGGAGTTCGCCTTCTCCTGGCGTTGTACGTTCACTGCCATTCAGTAGGCTGAAGAAGTGTTCCCTCCATAAACATCCTCTGACTAGATCGCCTTTGAGGGTTTTACAAGAGTATGCTCCGGTCTTGAAACCTTCTGTAAGTCGCCGCATTTTTTCGTAGAATTTTCGAGCATTACCCCTGTCGGCCAGCTTATCAAGCTCTTCATTCTCACGCATTTCAGCCTCTTTCTTTTTCTTTCTGCAAATGCGTCTCGCTTCCCTCTTCAACTCACGGTATCTATCCCATCCCGCACGAGTTGTGGTCGATCGCAACGTTGCGAAGTAGGCAGCCTGTTTTCTCTCCGCTGCGACACTCTTTTGCACTTTCCGAAAACCAATGGTTTCGGTTGCAGCTATACGTAAGGAGTTTGAAATGCCGTCCCACGGTTCCCTTATACCGAGCTGTTGACGAGTGCTCTTAGAGAGCAGGAGTGCAAGCCGAGTAGAAAATCGTTCGGCTGTCTGTTGTGATTGCAGTTTATCGACGTCGAACCTTCCTTGTGTTTGTTGACGTGCGTTTTTTGCTGCACAGAGGCGGGTGCGAATCTTGGCTGCAACAAGTCGATGTTAGGACCACTGGAGACGTGTCTTCCATCTATCACAGCATGATCGATCTGGTTGGTGGCTTTTCGATCCGAAGACAGCCAGGTAGCTTGATGTATTTTCTTGTGCTGGAATCTAAAGGGTGATTTTTTTGAGGTTAGGATTTTCATGCAGTAGTATTTGACAGATCACGTGGGATGTCAGACATGGTGTCAAAGAGAAAGATGCTCAGTATGCTTTGACATTTCATCATGAATAGACTTACTAACGAGCAACGCTTGCAAATCATTGAATTTTATTACCAAAATCAGTGTTCGGTTCGAAATGTGTTTCGCGTCCGTGTCCGATGAGCGATGAGGCTCATTTCTGGTTGAATGGCTACGTAAATAAGCAAAATTGCCGCATTTGGGGTGAAGAGCAACCAGAAGCCGTTCAAGAACTGCCCATGCATCCCGAAAAATGCACTGTTTGGTGTGGTTTGTACGCTGGTGGAATCATTGGACCGTATTTTTCAAAGATGCTGTTGGACGCAACGTTACGGTGAATGGCGATCGCTATCGTTCGATGCTAACAAACTTTTTGTTGCCAAAAATGGAAGAACTGAACTTGGTTGACATGTGGTTTCAACAAGATGGCGCTACATGCCACACAGCTCGCGATTCTATGGCCATTTTGAGGGAAAACTTCGGACAACAATTCATCTCAAGAAATGGACCCGTAAGTTGGCCACCAAGATCATGCGATTTAACGCCTTTAGACTATTTTTTGTGGGGCTACGTCAAGTCTAAAGTCTACAGAAATAAGCCAGCAACTATTCCAGCTTTGGAAGACAACATTTCCGAAGAAATTCGGGCTATTCCGGCCGAAATGCTCGAAAAAGTTGCCCAAAATTGGACTTTCCGAATGGACCACCTAAGACGCAGCCGCGGTCAACATTTAAATGAAATTATCTTCAAAAAGTAAATGTCATGAACCAATCTAACGTTTCAAATAAAGAACCGATGAGATTTTGCAAATTTTATGCGTTTTTTTTTTTTAAAAAGTTATCAAGCTCTTAAAAAATCACCCTTAGTATCACAGGTAACCATATTTCAGGCCCCGGCGAAGTCAACCCTTTTGGGGATGTTTCCTCATGGAGGCTGAATTTACCGACCGTCGTACCAAAGATACCTTCTTTGCCCACCCTGGCGTTAAAGTCGCCAAACACAATTTTGACATCGTGGCGGGGGCAGCGCTCATAGGTGTGTACCAAGCGCTCATAGAAGGCATGTTTGGTCACATCGTCCTTCTCTTCCGTCGGGGCGTGGGCGCAAATCAGCGATATGTTGAAGAACCTCGCTTTAATGCGGATTGTGGCTAGGCGTTCATTCACAGGAGTAATTGATAGTACTCGGCGACGGAGTCTCTCTCCCACCACGAATCCAACACCAAACTTGCGCTCCTTTATATGGCCACTGCAGTAAATGCCACAAGGACCTACTTGTCTTTGTCGTTGTCCCTTCCATCGCATTTCTTGGACGGCGGTGATGTCAGCCTTTATCTTCACGAGGACATCAACCAGCTGGGCAGCGGCACCTTCCCAATTAAGGGACCGGACATTCCAGGTGCATGCCCTCAATTCGTAGTCCTTAATTCGTTTGCCATGGTCGTCATGAAAAGGGGGGTCACTCATCCGAGGCTTGTTGTTCACTTTAGCTCACCTTCAAACGGATGTTCTTAGGCTACCCAGAGGATACTTGGTCGAAGGCCGGAAGTCGTGAGCTGCTTGAGTCATATGTAAAAGAATCGTTTCTGGCCTCCCCAAGTGAATGGCGATCAGAGAACTTTCCCCACTTGCGTGAACTTTTACACATGACTCCATTCTCTTATCCACATGATGAGGTTACTTATACGTAATAATAGGCAAAAAATTTGCCTAGTGGGCCCAGGATGTTTAAATGACCTAAGCATCTCCATGCATGTGTACACCACTCTACCTGAGGAAAACAGGCATACCCTAGGACAACACACCACATCTAAGAACACCACCGCACTTAGCAAGCGGTCATCACAAGACGGTATCGGACATCATCAACATAACAAATAGGAACTAAATGATCGCTTACACTACATTCATTTTTGATACCTTCCGTTCTGCACTACGCTACGATAACTAGAAACAACTTCGTGCCAACCCAGTTGCTGCGAGCAGCATCTTATCTCAACCCAACAACAATTGTCGCTGCGTTTAATTGAACACAACACCGTAATCCATATGTATATCTATATGTACATACATATTTAAAATTTGATTGTATTTTAAATATATAAAAAACTAAGGTAATTGTACACCAAATTACCCGCGCATTTTAATTTGCAATCTTAATCGCGGGTGTAGGTTAGCTTTAAAGACCATAAAATTGAGGGGTTTAAAAAACATCTTCGGTTCTAATCAGCCATAGAACCAAACCTTGTCTAATGCTGAAAATAATTGCAATCAGCTCATACCTTCCTTTTGATCCAATAAATAATAATAAAGTTTACACCATTTATATTGGTTATGTTTGAAAATAAATATCTTATTAAATATGAATCCCGTTGAGGTCTTAATTTTATGCCCATATTTTTCTATTACTATATTTAGTTATTGTTTAATTGCATACTTATTTATTTGTGTACAACCTACATACATATATTCAAAATAATATGTAACGTCACCCTAAGGTGCCATATAGAAGAGTTTTTTAGTGAGCAAGTGGCACATACCATTACTTTTACAATAAAATGATGATACGGAATGCTTTATTCTCAATCTCCTCGGAAAAAACACCCTATATATTTACATTTTATTTAATTTTATTTGTGAAATTACTAATATATATATATCTTTTTTTTTTAGAACATAAAACTCGAAGCAAATTTGGCGATGATGTCAAAAATCTCCTGAATGCAGTTTTAAGCGGCGATAATTTCTTCAGTTGTAATCACATTACACCTTATGGATATCAAGTTAATATCTTTTTTGATTGTACATTTATCATTCATATTCACACAGTTCTATAGTTGAAATTCTTATTTTTCAGCCAGCTTTAAATTGCTGTTAGAAATGTCATTGAGCTGTGTACTTATACAAGTATAATTTGTATGGAGTATTATATAAGAAGTCGAACCCATTACAGAGCAAATGAGGATTTCACATCGAGTTCGCTCAATTTTGCTATTTCACATAATCAAAATCTTCGCAAGCTTCTTGAATGCCCAACTTTAGCCCTTATAGAGCCCAATAAAGTTATTTTTGGGCTTTTTGTCTCCAAATTTTTAATTATATGTACCCCCAAAGGTTCATCATCGGATTCAAATCAAGACTGGCCACTTTTTAAATGCGATATTGCGTTCTGAAAACTATTTTATAAACGCGAATGCTAACGCTATATATCCCTAAAATGTCGTCTTTATCATATCACCAAAAATTTATGGAAACTAGCTGTTTTACAAAAACAAGCAAGTGTTGCAGACCAAGACAACTTTATAAGACCTCTACTCAAGTTGGGCATTCAAGAAGCTTGGGAAGATTTTGATCATACGAAGCAGCAAAATTTAGTGAACTCGATATGAAATCGTATTTTTAAAGTTATTATTTAAAATGGAGAATCAATTATTTATTATGACACAGAATTTCTTTTAAGTAATCCATTGATAAAAGTGAGAGAAGGAAGCAGAATTAAAATTAAGATTATATCGAATATGTGGCAGTGAAGATTACGACATACGATTAACAAATGTTGACATTGATATTGTATATCAATGTATGTATGTATTATGATAAACCCTAATAAAACTACAAACTTGTTATACATATATGTATCTTAAGTGTCAAGAAGCTAATCACTACACAAGCAGATCATCACAAATGTAGACGTATATGATTGAAAGACATTTTTTATTTAATTTCAACCGTACAATGATCTTTCTCAATTCGAACATATTTTTTTTTTTGCGTTTTGTCTTTCAGATTGATTTTGTAATACACTTTGATAAAAATCGCGAGCCTATTCCAGTTCCAGCAGAAACAACAATATTAGATCGCATAACAAAGTAAGTTTTTTTTTATTTTATTGCTTATGCACTGAATCGTATAATTAGTGAAATTATATTTAAATTAGATTTGCAATACTGTTGCTGCGGTTAGATTCTTTTTGTGAAAACGATCTGACAGCATTGCGTGGACCTGAACACCTTAAAACAAAACATTTAGAAATGATGGGCTACAAAGTGATTCATATTAACGAGCACGATTGGAACACAAGATACATGAATTCTCCTGAAATCAAAACAAAATATCTTAAATACCTCCTGCAGATATAAATAAAAAGTTATATAGTGTGTATATATATAATAAAATTAATTAATTATTCTTAATGTTCATGTTATTTGTTAAATAAATTCGTATTTGATGTTAACAATTTACTATAAATTAAAATGTTGAAAAGATGAGCATGGCGCAATTAAGACTGCGATAATTAAGTTAACCTAATATATGGGAAGAGTAATAATTGAAACAATTATAATTTTGAGAAAAAAGTGTATATTGTGTAGCAATTTTATATATCGCACTTGTTACGTTAAAGTGTAACAACTCAAAATTTGAACATTTTCAGTAGAGACGAAAAACTATATTAATAATATATTACAAAGAAAAAACAATGTAATTGTACGAAAATATCATTAAAAATAATATAACCGTTGTTTCATTTTTAATTGTTTAGTATTTGCACGAAAATAACAAATTTTTGAGTTATTACTCTTTTCCTGAAATTTTTTTATATACATAGTGGTATTATTTTGAGTTGTCTCTGTTTAACTGAAAATTCTCACTGGAATTGATAAATATGATTTATAAAATACAGGAATGCCAATTTTTTAATGTTAAATAAAAATAATTAATATTTATTCATATTCAGTAATTCGAAACAAAACTTATTGCTTACATATTAAAAAAAATTATCAATGAATTAAATTTAAATTAAGTGTCTATTAAGTTTTTATAGTATGTCTCATAAAAACTCTTTGGAACAATGTTCTTTTTGACCAGGTCTCCTATATCTCGTTTTTTAACTTCTGATAAAGGCAAATTTTCCAAATAAATAGAGCGTAGGCTGAAATAATTAAAAATTGACAAAAAATTAGTTATGTTTTCAGAACGAAAAAGGGTTAATCATCAAATGAAAAATTATAACAATTACCAGGGTATAAAAGAAAAGACATACATAAAGCTAAACAAAAATATTTGTCTATTATTTGTAATGAAAAACAACTTACTTGTAGCTATTCCAATATTCAGTACACTTTAAGTTGTTTTTTTGTACATTGACTTTTATAAACTCTGTGTCCTTATACGACGTTTTATATAAAAAAGAGAGTCAATATTGTCCTTATCCACGCGTAGAACTTTAATGTTACGCCAATTAACTTTGTGGTTGGCCTCATTTAGAAAGAAATTTTGACCCCATTCTTCTTGTAGTAACTTCAGGTCGTAAAATTCATTATGCGATAATTCGTGAACTGTGTATGGCTGACCAGTCTTTTTGGCGGTTGCTATTAACGTAGTATATTGATCTGGTGTATATATCGGTTTGCTACCTAAATGTCTTTTTATTTGTCTTTCTATTACACTATGTACATTATCTCCTTCATTTTGAGAGTGGCCCTGAATTAAATATTTATGTGTAATGCTTCGTTCGTGTGATACATTGAAACTATATATTTATTTTTTTGTTGTCCACAGCAGTTGTCAGAGCAGAATGGTAAGTCTAAATCTTGAACATTAACTGACTTTCCTTCGGTTTCGGTCCAAAAAAAGCAATCTACAACTTTCGCTTTAAGGTCACTGATTGTAAAATTGTATCAATTTATTTTACTTTTATAATAGAAGCTTGAGGAAAATCCTTTTGGCAATGAAAGAACTGCCTGTAGATCGTATAAAGCTACATTGCATTTTTGTTTGTCCAGATCTTTTTTTTTTCTGCATAATTCCTTTTCTTCTAGATGTAAAGTGTAAATTTCGTTCAGATCATTTCTTTCATTTTCGTCTGAATTTAAAAACGATTGGCAGAGATCACATTGATCTTTTTTTGGCTTAAAAAATGAAATATTAAAATCTTCTTTGAATATCATGTAAAACATAGTTCTACTTCCAGGAGTTAAATTATCAGATTCTCGCAATTCTTTATAGTCCATGTATAGATCTCCAATACTTTTACCGCTTTCAATGAACTGGCGTGTTGTTTGAGCGCGTAAGTAATGCGATTCGACTTTTGGTATATTATTTATAAATTCCCTTATACTGTTCTTAATTTAAGTGCTTACAGTCGGATGGTTCTTATGCTTCCCACGAAGGTCAATCTCTACAAATCCTTGTTCGCCTTTTTTTATGACTGTATCTATAACTCTGTTATTAATATCAAGAGTTGCTTTGAAAAAGGTTTTGCATACTCTAATTTGCGTTGAGTCTATTAAAAGGCGTTATTTAATCTGCGAAGATTTTCAGGGCAGGAGTACCTGCACTTGGGTTTAATTGGTTTTATGTGGCTAGCTATAAACTCCCTTTGCCTCTATAAGTCACCAGTTGACCAATATTTATTGAAGATTTCAGTGCGTGAGGATTCTGATATTTTCTCGCTGCAATGGAAGCGACACTTTTCTTCACACGGCGGTTGGATTTTTTTTTTTTATTATTCTTTTGGAAGAAGATTGTGATGTGTATGAGAGTCCAAAGTTTCTTAAACGTTTTTGACGGTTCTGCTTTTTGTTTTGGGATTTGTATCTGGAACATCTTTTTTTTAGCAACTGTTTCCTGTGACTCAATTTCGGAAGAACTACTCACAGTAACTTCAGACGGATAAAAATTGTTCTCTGAACTGAACACATATTGGCAACACTGGGCTAAACAGCAAGTGCTAAATTTTGTGCTGATCATTTATTAGTTGTTTTATTTTCATAAATATCTAAATTTAATTGCTTAACGATTTGTTAAGTTAAGTGAAAGTAATCGAAGTGAACAATAAGTACGGTGATTATGCCTCCTAAAAAGTCAAACAGCAAATTTGCTTGCGAGGCTTGTCTTAATGTTATTCGTGAAGGTACCAGCAGCATTCAATGTGCTCAATGCAGCTATTGGCATCACGCTCGGTGTACCGGACTCAGCAGCGAAGAATTTAGGGCTACAGCTAATAAAGTATTAAAAAATAAATCAGTTTGGAAGTGCGACAAGTGTCTTTGCGAGGTTAGTGTAAGGATATCAGATGCCCAGCGAGATTCTGAGTTAGTTGAGGATGACAGTGACGTCACAGACGACGAGTCCCTCGATAAATATGAAAATTTACTCATCAAACTATCAAGCAAAATTGAGTCGAAGTTCGATAAATTTAAGCAGGCTATTGAGGGTAACCTCTCAGATATAAGGAGTGAGATAAATAAACTGAACGAGGCTATGTCGAAAAAGTGCTCACATTTAGATAAAAGAGTTGCGGAAATAGAAGACAAATTAAGTTCATTCTCTTCTCTTCCTCCAGAGGAGGTTATTACGGAGATCAATGAGCGTAAGAAGCGGGAAGCCATTGTGATCGCATTTAATATTACCGAATCCAAGGCGGTAGACGGTAAAGTACGTCTAGAAGAAGATAGAGCACGGTTATCATCAGTCATTCCTGAAGAGCTCCATGACAATATGAAATCGTTCAAGCTACGCAGGCTAGGGCGTCCAACACCCGTTCGGTCTAGGCCTTTGCTGATTGAGACACACTCTATAACTTATGCCAGAAGTATCCTGACACACGAGTCTCCTTCAAGTCAGATCTCACTCCGGCTCAGCAGTCACATTTGCAATCACTGAGGGAGAAACTTAGATTGCTGAATGACAGTGGCGTGAAAAACAAAACCATTAAATACGTGAATGGCACGCCTAGAATTGTTAACACAAACTTTCGCCAAGTCGTCGAGGAAAGGAAATCTAAAGCAGCTACAAGTATTCTACATAATACGCGCGGTCTAAGGACAAAACTGAGCGAGTTCCTAACCTCATCAGCAAGTAGTTCGCACGACGTGATATGTATCACAGAGTCGTGGCTTTACTCATCCATTCAAAATAACGAATTCATCGATAGCTCCTATATCACACTAAGGAAGGACAGGGATACTTCGACAGGATGCGAGAGAGGAGGTGGTGTCCTGATTGCTTTTAAACGAATAATTAAAGCTGAGCTTAATACTTGTATCATCATTGGGTGCGTATATATACCACCACAATCTAAATATGGAGATATACTATGCCCATACTGAAACATTAATACATTTGAGAGAAAAATTTCCGGATTCAAGGATCATGATAGTGGGAGACTACAATTTGCCCAGCAGTACACCGCGCTTTGATTGCGAGAAGCTGCTGTACGATACCACTGCCCTTATTGAGTGTCAACAATTCAATAACATCTTAAATAAAAATAATAAACTGTTGGATTTATGTTTCAGTAATTTGGATCTCTCAATCAACGAAACTCTTGCTTTTACGACTGTGGATAAATATCACCCGCCTCTGGAGATCTCTTTGGATTTTCAGCCTAGCCTAATACCAAATTATCCTTCTTCTTATTCGTTTAAGAACGCCGACTATGTGAGTCTCAATGCTTTCTTTTTAAGATCTAACTGGATTGAGCTATACAAAATAAAAGAAGTGGATGATAAGGTTAGTTGGTTTTATAATACAGTACAAGAAGGTAGAAGATGTATATTCGAGGAAACCAAGTAAATTTCCCTGCTGGTTCTCTAAAGAACTTATTAATAAAATTAAATTGAAGAAATCTGCACATATAAGTCAAATTATAGATGTTTTAGCCAACTGAGACTCGAATGCAAGAAATTAAGTGCAATATTTTACAAGTCATACATTAATAAAGTGGAAAATCTAGTCTCTTCAGACAAAAATGAATTCTGGAGGTTTGTCAAAAACAAAAGGGGTACCGACATGGGAGTCCCAGCTACCATGACATGGAATGACCTAACCGCTCATTAGGGTGCGGAGATTAGTAATATCTTCGCATCTTACTTCAAAGACACCTATACAATGAGCCCCAGCGGAGTTGGTCATCATCAATCTGCTGACATTGTAGGAAATGTGGAGCTAAATGAATTCGATGCTAACTTCAATGAAGTTTTTAAGCAGCTGTTGGCCCTGGATCCAAAAAAAGGAGCAGGACCTGATGTTCTGCCTAATATATTTCTACGCAACTGTGCTGTCGGGCTCTGTGAACCTATCACGCATATATTCAGTAAGTCTTTTTTATCACGGAACCTTTCCATCGGCGTGGAAATCGTCGTTCATCAGTCAATTATAGACTTGTATGTATCCAATCTGCATTAGCAAAACTGTTTGAGAAAATTGTCCTGCCTCTGTTGATATCATCATTCAGAAATATCATTTCTCCCAAGCAGCACGGATTCGTTGGTGGCAGATCCACTACAACAAACTTATATACCTATTTCAACTACATCTTGAAGGCCATGGACAGTGGTATTCCAGTTCATTCAATATATACGGACTTTAGCAAGGCATTCGACAAAGTGGACCATGAGACTCTTATGGTGAAGCTAAAAAATTATGTAGTGAATTGCAATGGTCTACGCTGGATCAGATCGTACCTAACAGGAAGAAGGTTGCAAGTAAGAATCGATGGACACATATGATGTCACATCTTGTGTTCCCCAGGGATCCCACCTTGGACCCATACTCTTCAACATATTTGTGAATGACATTGGGAGGAAATTGCAGTCTGAGTACTTATTATACGCTGACGATTTAAAAATTTTTCGTAGAATTTTCACCGTTTCTGATATTCACATCTTACAGAACGATATAGATGAGCTGTATAACTGGTGTAAGATAAATAAACTTGTTTTGAATGTGAACAAATGCGCAGTGATGTCCTTCACCCGTGCGCATACGCAGGTACCTTTAACCTACATGTTGAACGACCAAAGACTCACGGAAGTTGAAGACATCAGAGACCTGGGTATAACTATTGACAGAAGACTAAATTTCAAGAAACACATCGATAAAATTACTTCGCAGGCATACAAAGTATTAGGGTTGATTAATCGGATGTGTAGGGAATTTGAGAACAATTGCTAATTAACCTGTCTATTCTCAGCATTAGTGCTACATATTTTAAAATATGGAACAGTGATTTGGTCCCCATTCACGGACTCAATGATCAACAGAGTAGAGAGAATCCAGCACAAGTTCTGCAAAGCGCTGTTATTTCGTAACAGACGGAGAAACGATATCAATTCAACAGAAGACGTCCGAAGAATCCTGAAAATAAATGACCTGAAATCTCGACGGCAGGTAGCAGACCTCATCTTCTTATTCAAAATCTTCAATGGATTAATTGATGCCCCAGAAATCCTTGTAGACTTTGAAATGGTACCAAATGAGCCTAACCTTAGACAGATGAGGATCCTGAAAACTTGCAGATCGAACAAAAACTATGTAATCAATAGCCCAAAGAATCTGTATATTGGTAAACTCTCTGCACGGTGACATCAACTTCTTCAGCGGATCTATACAGAACCTCAGAAAGATCGTTAAAAAAGCTTTATTAAAATACTAGCATACGAATTAGGTTACGTGTTAAATTCCTAATTTTATATGTTTAAGCCTATTGTCTTATTTAGAATTATAATTGTTATTAGATGTATAGTGCCGATTGGCGTTAAATAAATGAAATGAAATGAAATGAAACTGCCGCTAAATGGATCTGAAGTACTATCATCGCTTATATTGGTTGTTTCCATTAAAGCCATTAAAGTGGCATAGTGTTCTAAGTTTGGGCACGTCATGTCATCGAAACAGCAACAACAAAAATTAAGTATTTCATAAAATAACCTGCGAGGGTTAAATTTATATAGTTTTAATTTCATGATAGTAATTTTGTGCAATGAATCAAACGAACATGATTGTTTGTTTGCTAACTCATCTTTTACATTGTGGCACTTATAACTACCCAATGTAAGCACACACTAAGTAAACTTTATTTATTTAAACTTTATTTTATCAATATGACCACAGTAACGAATTTATCATCATAATGGAAACAATACAATATAACACAGTAGAATAAACTTACCTAATGAAACTAAAGAGTGACAAACCGAAATAACACGTGACTTAAACAAACCGTTATATGTTGTAAATAGGCACAATTCAAAATGTTACACTTTATGTGATATACTAACGAACCAATTTGATAAAACACTTGTAAATGTAACTCTTTAGTTGAGTCGAAAGAAGTCATTCTGAAAACAAAGAGAGAGTCATAACGGTTTTTTTAACGAAAGACTAGACAAATCACTGAACGATTTTTACAGTGGGTAGAGATGACCACTGCACATTATTTTCTTGCAAAAAACTAAAATTTGGAAATTTTGAGTTGTTACACTTTAACGTAACAAGTGCGATATGAAGATATTTTGATAACTCTCCGGTAAAGAATAGCTTATGACGTTGTTAGTTTTTGTTATTATATTTTGTTGTGCAGTGTAAAGTACACATTACATTATAAGTGAAACTTTTTATCTATAGTAGTCATTCAACTAAAACTTTTCTGAAAATTATTCGTTTTAGGTTATCGTGGCTTTAATCTTCATTTAATAAGGGAGATGATGATAGTTCACAAGATATGCGCAATAAACAATTTAGAAAATTATAACATTGTGTGTGAATTTATTGAAGTTATTGAAATTTGCAAAAAAAAAATATAAACATAAAATTGAATTTCCCCAAAACAAAAATCTTTTTATATAAATAAAAAAATTGATACATAATTTAACGTAAGTATACCCCCACAAAATGGTCCTTCGAGCCTCTCAGAAAGGCACCTACGATAAAACACCACAAACTTAAAATAGAAAACGAAAAAGTATTATTTATTTATTTATTTATAAAACGTGAAACAATAATACAATTACTTTTCCACGAAAAAAGGAGCACTGGCTGCCAGGACCTTCGGCTCGCTGATGTAAATTTAAAATGTATAGTTATTGCTTAATTAAGTCTTAGGTGTAAAAGTTAATAAAATGTTCTGTAGCTAATAGAAAAGTATTAAGAACAAAATAAATAATAAGTAATGGGAAGTTTATAAACATAATCATATTTGTGGTTTTAATCCTGTTTGTACTAAGAATGCTGATATTTTTGTTACGTTTTCGGAGGAACTCGTTTGTAACAGAGCAGACGGTATTTGGTCGTCGAAGATATTTTTTCTAATCGCTGCGAAATGTGGGCAGTCGTCGAGTAAATGACAGGCTGTTAAAGATAACGACGGGCAGTGTTGGCAAACTGGTGGACTAGAACGATTTAGGAGGTGCGCATGTGTGGCAATTGTGTGTCCTAGGCGTAATCGGATAAATGCTTTGATGTCGTTGCACCGGCAGCTGGAGGGATAGCTTGGTTTTATTCTGTTCGGGTTATTCGCAGTATATTGGTGCTGGATAGATCTCCAAGTCTCCATATGTGAGCTATATTGGAGCTGCGATATACACTTATACAAGTCTTTTTTCATAATATAGTCAAAAGTTATTAGTGGTTCTTTTGCTGCGAGTTTAGCCCGTTCGTCTGCCAGATTGTTTCCTTTTATGCCTGCATGTCCTGGAACCCACATTAGTTTCAAGCGATTGTTATTCTCGATTAATTTGCTCCGAATACAGGAAACTAAGTAGGACTTGTTGTTTGTATTTATTACCGAGTGTATGGTTGACTTGCTATCAGTGCAGATAACTGCTTTAAAACTAGATTTTTCGACGAAGAAGCGTTGAAGATAGCGACAGCTTCAGCTGTGAAAACCGAGGCGTAGCTGGGAAGTATTCCTGCTGTAATTGTTCTTCCCTCGGAGTCAACGACGGCGAATGTTGTGCTAATGTCGGTTTTTGAACCATCTGTGAAAACGAATTTCCAGTCTGGTAGCAGTGGAGTTGTATATTCCGCGAAAAGGCGTTGAAATACTGTGGGGGAGGTACTACTTTTTCCGTATTTCTCCAAGTTTAGCATGAAACATGATTTGTTTATCATCCAAGGCGGAGAAGATACTTTTTGACGGAGAGAAGGGAATGTGATATCAAGCTCTCTGGCGTATTCGATGCAGAGGAATATTGACGACTTACGACTTGAAGATTTTTTCCGTTGCAGCTCGGATAACACTGTTTCGTAAAGAATATTATTGTAACAAACAAACAGCTTCGGTATGAGTTTTTTTAGGTTAAGTGTAAATCTTTCTTCGATTGTGGGTAGCCCCGCTTCCACAAGTATGAATTGTGTTGGCGATGTCGGAAAAGCGCGAAGACTTCTTCGCACAGCCATGTGGTATGGGGAATACAGTAAATTGATGACACTTTTCGCGCAGTTGCCATAGATGGGTAGGCCATAGTCTATCTTCGATAATATAAGAGCTCTGGTTACATTTATTAGTGTTGACGAGTTAATTAAGCAGTGTTTGGATGATAAGTATTTAATAATGTTAAGCCTGGCAGCCAGCCTTAAATATAAACAATGTTCTTTGAAAGTTAAATTAAACCTAGAAACTTAAGTTTATTAGCATTTACAACTGGAGTATTGTTATAAACTAATGTAAAGTAATTACATTTGTGTTTGCGGCAAACATGAAAATTCTTACATTTTTTTAAAGATACGTTGGCTCCAGATGATTCGGACCATATACTTAAATCAGCTAATATATTAGTAAAATCTTGTTTAACAAGGTTTAGGTCATTTAGTTTAGAGACCCATAATAAATCATCAGCATAGCATATATAAAAAATATTTTTATACTTATCAATTATGTGACAAACTTCATTGAATGCAGCAGTAAAAAAAATGACAGATAGCGGGGAAGCTTGGGGAATACCATTATGTAAAGAGAAATAATCCGAAAAGGTGTTATTTACTTTGGAAACAAATCTGCGATTAGTGAGAAAAGACTGGATAATATTAAGGATTTTTCCACCAAGGTTCCATTTTACCAACTGACGTAAAACTACATGAGCTCCCACGCGGTCAAAGGCTTTCTCGAAGTCTATACTTAGCACGGAAAGGTGGTTTCTATTGGAAAGAGCAGTAGAAGCATAGCTTTCGAAGAGGAGCAAGGCGTCAATGGTGCCATGCCCCTCTTTAAAAGCCACTTGTTGCGGACTAATGGAGTTATTGTTTATGGCATACCACGAAATACGATGAGCTATAATTTTTTCGAAAAGTTTACCTAAACAGCTAAGCAGTGAAATGGGTCTGAAACCTGAAGCTTCTGTTGCAGGACTACTTGACTTAGGAATGGGGATAATAATAGCGTTTTTCCAGGTTTGGGGGTAAATACCTTTATTTAGAATGTTGTTGTATAACTTAATTAATCTGGCCATCAAACATGAAGGTAGATGTTGCAACATGGGGTACGATATTCTGTCGGCACCCGGAGTTTTGCCTGAGAAAGAGGATAGTGTAGACTGTAGTTCAATATGTTCTATATTGCAATCTGTGATGTTAGACAACGTATAAGGGGAAGTACTGAGATATTTGTTTTTGTCTGAAATGAAAGTGGCATGAAAGTTTGAGTCCTGCGAGTATTCTGACCAGTATGCTGCGAAGTAGTTAGATAGCTGTTTTGCGTTGACGATAGGCCCATTAGCATTACTTATGGAGATCAACTGGGATTGTGGGTATATTCCAGACAATTTTTTAATATCGGACCATGCTTTTTTCGGGTATGTTTTATGGTTGATAGATTCCGAGAATTTATTTAAGCTGTCCCTTTTAGATTGTTTTGCTTTCCTACGAAACATCGCGTTAGCCTTTTTATACATAATTAAATTTTGGTTTGATCTTGTCCGTTTATATTCCGACCAATAAAAGCGCTTTACATTTCTTAATTGTGATAGCTCAGGAGACCAGTACGGCACAGTTTTAGTAAAGATTTTATTACTGGATTGTGGAATGGAAAGGTGAGCAGAAGTCCGAATAATTTTTGTAATTGTGGCAACTTCTTTGTTGATATTGTCCGAATAGGGGTATTTTTCGCAAAGGTCGCTGGCAGTATGTTGAAACTTTTCCCAGTTCGCTATATCTGTTAGGAACTTTGGAATGGGTTGGGCCTTAAAGACTGACGGAGTGCGTAAAATAGTAAGAATAGGGAAGTGATCGCTGCCGTGGAGGTGGGGAAGGGTATTGCTAGTTAGTTTAGAGGCGATGTTGGAGGAACATAATGTAAGGTCAACAGAGGTCAAAGTTTTGTGTGTGGAAAAGTGAGTCGGTTTGTTGTCGTTAAGTAAAGTGAGGTTTTCTGAAAATATCATATCTTCTATGATGGCACCTCGATTGTTGCAAAGAGTTGATCCCCAAAGGGGACTCCAGGCGTTAAAGTCCCAACTATAACGAATGAAGTAGAAACTGAATGCAAAATGTTTCTAAGTTCGCTGCATGTGAAGTTTTGTAGAGGTGGTATATAGAGGGCCACGATAGTAAATTTGAAAGATAGTGAATCTTCTATTGCAATTGTGGCAATATTTGAAGTAATGGGAACTTGTCTATGGGGTTTCGATTTTTTTATCAAAACTGCAATGCCTTGCTTGTTAGTTTTGTTTTGAGGCAAGTTGTAAAAATAGCTTTGGTACTGATGGGGCGAAGCTGCTGACTTATCAGCAGCAATATTAGTCTCTTGGAGACAGATAACGTTTGGAGAATGTTCTTTCAACAGAAGTTCTAGTTACGTGTAATTGTTGAGGTAACCGTGCATATTCCACTGTAGGATCTTAAACATTGAGAGCGGGAGAGGGATTGTCACAAAACTAATATGCTATGATAACAAATATGTATGTATGTTAATAATTGCATTCGTCTATAGACATAAATTGCTCTTTCGAGTTGTTTTCATTATATTGAGGTATAGTTTGGTTTAAAGAGAGATTGACAATTGAGGTGTCAGCTGTCTCTTTCATGGAAGCGTCTGCTTCTGTTTTGTTTTGGTAAGCGTTAGCTTGCGAAATGATGTTTGCGAGGGTAGATTCGAGATTGAAGGGAGTGTGTAATAGAGTCTGCGGAAGAGGTGTAAAAGAGGAAACTAAGGCATTGTTAGGTTGTTGATTATTTTGTGGTGAGTGGTTAGGTAAAGAAGAATTTATTTGAGGTGGGTTAACAGAAGAAATTTCAGATGAAGTAGTAATCGGTGATTTGTTTAATGAGATGGGTGGTGAGATTAGAGATTTTGAGCTTTGAGTAGGGTTATTATTTGATTTTTGTTCTTCTTTAGCTGCCTCGGCGAAAGAGGAGTTAAGCATCGATGGTGTTTTTGCTTTGTAAAGCTTAGGTGCTTCGCGCATGGGACATTTGTTTTGACATTTTATTTTAAGTATTTCTTTCGTTTGCATGTATTTTGGGCACGTGTTGGCAGATGACGGGTGGTTACCAGAGCAGTTTGCACAGAGCGTGCGAGAGCATGGGGGAGGATGGGGGGAAGATTGCATGACATACATACGGGCGCATTTTTGGAGTGTTTGGCGGTATGACCAAGCCGTTGACAAGTTTTGCACCGCATTGGGTTAGGGTAGTAGGGTTTCACTTTAGCGCTACGCCAAGAAACGTCAACTTTATCTGGTAGCTCGAACAGATCAAAAGTAAGTAGCACAACTCCAGTGAATTGTGAAACTCCTTCCGCAGTTTTCGAAAATTTATACACTCCGACTACGCCTTGGTTACTCATATTTTCAATTATTTCTTTTTCACTGACATTGTTTAGGCAGGGTTCATAGATTGTACCTTTTACCCTATTGAGATTGTCATGATATTTTACAACAATTTGGCACACACCATGAGCTTTTTAGTTGAAATGAACCTTTGGGCAATTTGGTTGTTTTTCACAAGCAGTAGCAGATTGCCAGCACGTAATTCAGAAATCGAAATAATTTCTTTACTAATAGCTTCTAATGCTTTATGTAATAAATTTAGGGTTTTCTTTCCTAGAATGAGGCAAGTCGGGAAAATTTAGGGGCGTGTATGAGGGTTTCTTTCTTTTTGGATGGGATTCCGAGGCAAGCAAAGCAAACCTGTTATTACCGAGGTTGGGTGGCCCGGGGGCCATGATTATTATATCTACACACTCGATTTACTTGTTTAGAAAACACATGTAGGAAAAACGATATGCGGTATAATAATAAAACAGAGATTTACTAAGCAAACACGTGCACGTAAGACGGATGTGTACTGTGCGAAATACGCAAAAGATAAGCCGAAACACGTCTACACAGAGGGAGCTTTAGTCGATGACCGAACGAAAAAGTAAAAATTAAAAAATTAAATACATACCGATACAATGCAGAAAGAAAAAACGAAAAAGTTAAAATGCGCTAAAAAGTGAAGAAAATTGCGCGGGCAGATATTAACAAATTGCATTAAACGGGCGCGATATAACACAAAACAAAGGTCAATAACCTCAACTCTGCAAAACACATAAACGGGCGTGATATAATACAAATTAACAAGGCAAAACTAACTAACTAAAGAAACTAAAAACTAAATTGCGGTACCAAAGTGTAGTGACCCTTATAGAAACAATACTAAAAATGTGAAAAGAAAACAAAAATATATAAAAGAATACACAATAGCACATAGCTAAAGTGCAGTGCAGTGGTACAAGAACAAGGAAAATACGTAAATACATACATACATATTTAAGTGACCAAATCTACGAAATGGGCGCGAAACCAACAAAAACAAAACCCCAAAACATACGGCAGAGCAGACAAGGATTACAAGGGGAAGAGAATACAAACTCAACACGGAAAACATCAAAGAAGAAAAAAAACAAGAAGAAACAGTTTGAGCTAAGTGTAAAAAACGCAACTGTTCTGTACGAAAAAGCAGTTAGACAGTTCGGTATATACATATGTACATATGTATGTGGATAGATATCGAAATAAATGAAAAAATTACTGCTTATTTTGTGTTTCCAAGAACACTATAATTTTCCAAAATCAAAAAAAAAAAAATTTCAAAGTCAAGTATTTTTACTTGCAAGTTTTGGTGATACCAAAGCAAAGCAACAAACAGGATCGCTTTAATAGCAGAACCAGTGAAAAACGTTACTGCCTTCCTTCCTTTTCCTTCCTCATCGGCAAAATGTGTTAACAGTGAAAAACGTGGTAAAAACGCAGAAATCAGCCATCTTTGTTTATTTTCATTTGAACATTGTTGCCATTGCTCAATGCGCATATATAGTTTTGAGTACATCTTTGTTTTCAATTACAATTTTTTACAATATAAAATATCATAACTGAAAACAAACTATTAAAAATAGTTTGTATATTTAAAAATAATAGCATTCGACTCTGATTTTGAGTTATTTTAAGAAAATTTCAAACATATTGAACAGATTGAATTATAAAAGTTGATAATTACTGCAGTATATCGATACTGGCAACCCTGCGTTTTGAGAGAGCACTCAGCTGCCACGTTATCAGCGGCAAAAATCCAAACGTCGTGAATTCTCACGTCATCCCACGTCAAAGATAGAAGGGAGTAGCGTTTTTCACTGCTCAGTTACATTGCGCACCCATAAGATAGGTCGTGCCAGCTGACTCGGCCCCCGATTTTACGTTTTTCACTGGTTGTGCTATAACATATAAGCAAAGGTACAAGAAGAAAAAACAACAACAACATAACAGTGGATATTTATGCATGTATGTCATATGCTGAAAACAATGCTTGCGACACAGCATGGCAACACGACAGTGAACTGAAAACGGCGTTGTGCATCCTACTACATGAACGCATGTACACAAGACAACACAGCTCTCCATTTTGCATGTACACAATTTCGTTGTGGCCATACTAATACCTTGCACTTCAATGAAATTTTAATATTTTGTTCAAAGTGAAATTTTTTATGCAAAAAATAAGTAAATAGGTATACATTTTTGTTTTAAATTATCAATTGTTATTACAAATGATATAATAGAGCTATAATAGAGCTATTTTATGCTTTTATTTGTAAAATAACGTTAAGTTTGTAAGATCTGTGAATAATTTTACATTTTACATTTTACATATTAGTGGCACCACCACTCTTCCGAATCTCTCTATCTTCCATTCAACTGTCAGCTCTACTGTCGTCCTACTGTCGTTGGCAAATATAGGAGAATATTGAAGTTAGCGAGAACGACAACTGTCGGCCTACCGTCGTGTAGTCGTGTAACTGTCAAAATAAGTGTCCATAAGAACGTGTGTATTTTAATATTTGACAGATGTCGTTTGTCGTCTGTCGCAACCATTGTGTTCAGCGTATCAGTGGTCGACATTTCTTAGCACAATTGTGCAAACTAACTTCACACGTACGCTTACGCTTTATCGTTCAGTCGTTGTCGAGCCAGCAACGAATTAACATCGCGGAAGACTACAGCGCAAAACCAAATATGCCCTGCGAGAAATATTTTATGATTCGAAATGCCTTTGGTGCAATGCAATGCCTTTTATGTTCTTTCTTTTAAAGATAATAGGGAATATATTCTTAAAAGACATTTTGTTAATTTTGATTATACTATTAATTAATTAATAATTTTAATTCCAATTTCTCACTGGGCTACTTTTTTTTCGTGCTCACCAACACAGTGACAGATCCTCTCATGCCGACCCCTGATGTATGTACATATACATATGTATGTATATCGCGAACCAACCATTTCGCTCCTTTATCTTTCTTATGTATTCTCTCTCTCTAATTATAAAAAGTTACTGGCTAAATGAGCACCTGACCCCCCTCTAAATATAATATAACTACACCCCACACATACACACCATAATCAACACATCTTCACCCCACACTGCACATCCTATACTCAACACATTGGCATCATGCGGATCACTTCCGGTCATCCCACACTACGTACCACACTCAACACATCATCGCGATAACCTAACCAATATATAAAAAAAAAAAAAAACGGTGACGGTAACGCGATAACCTAATTAAAAAAAAAAAAAAAAAATAATAATAAAGTGACGTGACGCAGTTAACAAACAAACACAAAAAAAAAAAAAACCCAGAGGTGGCGTGACACAAAAAAAAAAAAAAAAAAAAATCCAGTGGCGTGACACAGTTAGCAAACAAAAAAAAAAAAAAAGGTATTAAAAGTGGTCGAAAGACTGACAGTTAGAAAAAAAAAAATTCTACAAGTGGTCAAAAGACAACGGTGGTGAGGTGACAGTTAGCAAAACAAAAAAAAAAAAAAAACGGAAAAAAAATTCTACAAGTGGTCAAAAGTGGTGAGGTGACACAACAAAAAAAAAAAAAACAGTGAAAGTGGCTTAAACTATTGTGCAAAAAAAAAAAAAAAGGTGGTGGTGACATACATATGTACACATAGGTTAACCAAGACCCGTTGGGGCCAGCATTATATACATACATATACATATGTACATACATAATTACATTACGTGCATAAGTGCTGTAACAAGCCTAACGAAGTGTGGCGGCAAAAGTGCAGTGAACAAATAGCATATACATACATACAATACACATACATATGTATGTAAAGGGTTAGTGGGTTCAAATCTAACCCACAAGCGAAAAAAAAAAGAAAAAAGAGTGTGGTGACAAAAAGTGCAGTGTAGAGAGGAAAACCCGAGTAAAAAGAACCAGACACCTGCGATATACATGCATAGGTGCATATAAAGTGATAGTGCAGTGACATAACCCACGAACAAGAAAAATTCATAACAAGAGCACAGCTACAGCGCCAGCAACACAAGGACAGGAGAGCACAGACAGGCGACAGCACAGGCACACGCACAAGGCCCACACACACATACATACACACGTAAACTCTTACCATACTACCTTACTATCCCCAAAAGCCCCTGGAGGAAAACAAAGTGAGTGTATCGTTACTTTCAATTTTTGTATTATTATACACATGTACCTATGTATGTATGTTTTAATTTCATATAATTAAAGTTACGGCTTGACTAAAA